>CM017556.1:79931918-80382326 GCA_007844125.1 Sinonovacula constricta | reverse complement strand
TTTCTTCTTCACTGAGACTTGCATCTTCCAAACTTATTCCCATTGACTGGGCTATATCAATATATTTTTGATTGTCATTTGACCTGTGTTGTTTTTCATTTGACCTATGTTGTTCCCAGTTTTCATTAATACTGTTCCTATCGACGTTGTCAACTCTAGCTACTGGTTCATGCCTTTTTAAATGTACCCAATTGGGTGTTGGGTTCATAATTTGTATGCATCCAATCCCATTCTTTACAGTGGAAACAGCTCTAGCACCTATTACTTGATTCTTGGTGGGTAAGGTTCTTAGAGGATCTATCAAAGAAGTACCTGTAATATTCGTGTTTTAATTATGCTACGCAATACTACATGACTGAGGTGGTATGCTTATCTTGTTTATTAATCTTGCAAGACTTGCTTTGTGTGGAGAGGAAAACATATTGACAACTACCAAACCTCCTTGAATTTCTAATGTATCATTCCCAAAGTCACTCAAGCTTTTTGTTCTTTAAGAAATCCCTGCCCAAAATGACTGACTGATTCAGATGTTTAAACACATAGAAAGTCTGCATTAATGTTAGTCTACAGATTGTGACTGGAATTGTTATCTTTCCAATGATCGGAATAGAGGCCCCACTGACAGACATAGCATTTTTAATATCAGTCGTTTGAAGGACATGTTCCCTACTCAACCCTGACTTTCTGTACACACTTAAAGTAATGCATGATATTGAAGCACCACTATCAATCATAGCTGCAGTAGAGTATTTTCCAATCTGATATCAATTAAGCAATTTTCTTCCCCAATTTTGAAAGTTTTTCCAATTTTTGGACTTCTTGATTTTATATTGACCCACCTATCCCGCGATTTTTGGGGGACAGGCCAAAATTCCTATTTATTATTCTTGTAATGCACTTTAGCAATATGCCCCCTTTGTTTGCATTTATGGGCATATGGCAGTCTTGTGTCTACAATCTGATGAAAAATGATTGTACTCACCACAGTGTACACAGGCTGCTCCTCCTGACTTCTGGGTATGGTATCTCCAGGGTTGTCTGGGTCTCCAGTCTGATGGTTGCCTCTCCCGGTTTTGTTTCCGGACAGGTTGGCTGCTCTCCATTTGCCTGGCGATGCTAAAAGTCAAACCCTCTTCACCTTCTGCCTGGACTACCTCGGCCAGTGTAGCAAGCTTCTCCACCTCCTCCATGGTTTGTGGTTGTTGCATTCTTACGTGCCTCTGAATGCTTTTATTGAGGCCTCGTATTGCCTGATCAACAATGTCTTGTTCACACTTTCCGAGGCCGAGGCCACATGTATTGACATATTCTATGAATTCTTCCACGTTGGAATTTCCCTGCCTTGCATCACAGAATCTGTTGTACAAAACAGACCGGTCCTCTTCCTTTACATATCTCCGCTGGAAAGCCTTCTTCAATTCTTGCCAGTTTTCCTTGGTTTCTTTGGTTAAATTTAGATACCAGTTCTGCGATTCCTTCGGCAATGCTATGGCAAACTGTAAACATATGTCGTCGCTACTTAGTTTCCTTGATATTGTAATTCTGTCAAAAGTCTCTAAAAAGAATTGTGCATTTCCTCCAATTTCAAACTTTGGCATTTTTCTTCTCAAATGTCGTTTTTGAAACTATTTCCACCTCACTCATCCAGTGAAAGGTCCTTTGTCGCTACCCGGCATTCTTCCACCATATGTCACCCGGCGGTGTTACGATGAAGTGTTTTGCATGGGGGGATGTAGTAGTGATTACAGAATCCAACTTTGCACTTTCAATTATCTTTTATTTGTTCAGCAACTCGCTTGGCTTAATGTTCTTATTTCCATACAGTTCCGTACTTGCTCTTTTAATCTTCTAATCTTTCTTTCCTTCCATCATTCATTCATGTCTTAAGTTATAACTTTTCCTCCATGTCTTGTCTCATCCCTCCTCTCTGTCCTCTCTGCATCTCTCAACCTCTTCTCCTCTGATCTCCCTCTCTCTTCCTAAATCTTACATTTTCATTCTCTATTCAGCCACACCCACTTCTCCCATTCTACCAATTAACACAATTATTAATTAATCTGTCTCATCCATTGGTTCATACATTCAGTCATTCTCCAATCACACCCTGTTTCATAAGTCTCTCATACTCCAGCTTGACACTCAGCATGGCACTAAGCTCTAATTACCCCTTGTAGGGATTAACTCTGGCTTTGTTACATCAATGCCATTAAAGGTAGATTTTAGCTGTGACCATGTTTACTTGGTCCAGACATTAGAAGGAAGTTGTTAACCTTTGATCTGGATTAGTTATGTAATCTACATAGAACAAGGGCCATGCATCCTGCCAGGTGATAGTAGTAACTTTAGTGCCCTTTCCCTTTTAGAAACTCTTTTTGTTGGGGAAGAGCATTAACTTTAGTACCTTTTCCTTTTTAGAAACTCTCTTTTGCTGGGAAAAGCTATGACTTTAGTACCTTTTCCCTTTAAGAAACTCTTTTTGTTGGGGAGAACATTAACTTTAGTACCTTTTCCCTTTAAGAAACTCTTTTTGTTGGGGAGAACATTAACTTTAGTACCTTTTCCCTTTAAGAAACTCTTTTTGTTGGGGAGAACATTAACTTTAGTACCTTTTTCCATTTAGAAACACTTATTGTTAGGGAGAGAAATATCTTTAGTACATTTTTTCATTTAGAAACACTTTTTTGTTGAGGAGAGCATTAATGTTAGTACCTTTTATTCTTTTAGAAACTCTTTTTGTCATTGGGAACATTTAGTTGAATGGTTTTAACCTGTATAAATATTTTTGTAGGTAAAAATAGTAAATTTGATTGTGTGTTCTTAATGTTATTGGTTTTCACATTTTAGAGCTCTTGTGTTGGTGTGAGCAATAATATGAATGATTTTCACCTTTCAAAGTTTCTTTTTTTGAAGACAAGCAGAAATGTTTGGACTTTTATCTTTCAGAGATTCTTTTGATGGGGAGAACAGTAACAGTGAGGTTATCATGGAAGGTTTAACCTGCGATCAAGATGGTGGCTCGGTGTTTCGGTGTTTCAACAACAGTCTAAGAAACGTTTCGACCCAATGCCAGGGCAGAACAAAGGCCCTTGCTGTCTCTTGTTCCACAAATGGTACTATATTTGTTTCGCTCAAAGTAAAAAGTAGGGGATGCCAAAACTTTCAAAAGTGAAAATCAGAACGCAATCTCTGTTGAAAGCATGGTGTCAAAATATTATTGCCATCAATCTGTAACATAACTATTGCATCTTGTTGTTTTCAAAGGGACGGTACGACTAGTAAAATTGTGATGTGTTACTCCATTTGTGGGTAGGTATTTCGTATATGGTTAATGTTGAAAATTAAAATATTCGCTGTCATATTTAAATTTTATAAATGCTTCAGACAGAAAAAGATGAACGGAACTTGGGCGTAATGATGAAAATTAGCGATGTTGTTTATATTCAAACAGTGAATTTCACCGGGTGTTAGTGTTATAAATAGACAAAAAGAGGGAATACACAAGGAAAATGGTGGTCACATCAAAAGTTGACAAGTTCAATTTTATGGAAATTGGTAGCACAATTGTTGTATAGTTTCTATATATCTAAATATCTGGCATTTTTTCACATTTTCATCATTACCTTATTGCTTCAGTTATTGACTGCTATGTTCAGTCTATGTACATGTATACTGGAAATAAATCACCAGAGAAATAAACTGTATAAACTTTCATTGTAATTTCTTCATTTGAATGGGAACGTAACTTTAACAATTATAATCATTCATCTAGTCAAGCTGGAAGATGGTACCCAAGCCAGATATGATTCCAATATGCGTGAAGGAATACCGCAAATCTTGGATGACAACAAACGTTGGCACAGAGTTTGTTCTGGTGCCATCTCATCATCTGTTGCCAGTGTCATCTGCCGACAGCTTGGATTTGATGAAGCAGAGATACTACAATCATCTTCACTCAATACACTCAGGTAATTGTTACTTTTTGCTTTTGTTTTTGTATGTCGATGGAGTCACTTGTGACACAATGTGTCCATGCATGCTTCAAATGTTAACCTTAATATTGTTATCGGTTTAAACTAGAAGTTTGAGTGATTATATTGCAGATATATATGAAAGGCAGATTTATCAATGTACAATGCAGCGCATGAATATCACACAGTGACTAGAGAAAAGGGTCGAAACACTGATATTTGCAGCATCATGCATGGGGTTTCACTGCCTTCTGTGACTCAGTCTAAAGATACTGCATGCAGTAAAAAAGGGCGCACATAATACATTCAGATCACATTGGTGTGGTGGTGATGAAATAAATAACAGGATGTTAATTTTAGTACAGTGTATAATGGGGTCACATCCGGTAGCATTAATGAGCAATTATTTTAAACCCAATTTAAAAGTTTAAATGCAACAATCATGTTTATGTTTAATAAAATAGTTCTTGGTTATCAGATGTTAGTTGCAAATTTTGTCCTATTGAATAATCTATATTTTAGAGGAGGTGGTTTCGCAGCTTCAATAATGTTGTACATTTGATTTACCACAGAATGCGTTTGACCATTATTTGTGGCTTTAATCACTGACAGGGTTTCAGCTTACACAATAAATGGTTAATTTTATGACCGGTAATTTGTCATGATCTTAATTTGAAAAGTACACTTTATAGATTTTCTATACAAATTAATGACGAAATGAGATTAAAATAACATTTAAAGTCCTTCAATAAATCCACAAACAAGATATTTGCAACATATTCTGTATGTTTTTATTCATTTACATCTTATCAAAATATCAACTAGTATATATTCTTTAATACATGTATTGTTTTAAAAAAAGAAAATATCCCAATTCCCAAAATAATCCTTGTGTCACGTGTTTAGAATATTTTCACAATTATGTAGAAAAAGGCTCTGTGATTTCTCCTTTTGTCTTGCCATTAAGAACGTTAATGGCAGATGTTCCTAATGAACAGGAAATACTGTAAAGTTGACTGTCTGATCACTAGCTTAAATCATTCAACACTATAGCTTAACTTCCCTTATTGCTTATTCTCTTGCTGCGTGGGTTTGAGTCCCGTTTGGGCTGAAGGTCTTGATATGGGAAGGGCTTCTAGCTTACCTGTGGTGTGCCGGTGGTTCTACCCAGACATTTGTCTGGGGTCTTCCTCCAGCAAAACAGATGGAAGTTGCTATAATGATCATGATTGGTCGCTGCGATGCATTTTTTTAAAAAGATGACTGTGACATTTTACCTGAAACAAAACCATCATTGATAGCTGTGAAACAAATTGTAACCACAAGCAAGAGAAAATCGAGTACCATTTTTATAATTGTATTATTTAAATGTTAGAAAAAGTTGCTAAAAGTTTTCTTTTGTGGTGTTTTGTGTTTCATTTGCTTTTTTAATTGCTTACATATTTGTTGATCCTTCTGTCAAGATGTTTATTTACATCTTACATGTAAGAGAAAAATGTCATTAGCTGGAATCCTTAAAGAATTTGGCTCACTTAAACTTAGAAATTTCCTTAAATCTTGTACTATTTCCTTAAATATTTGAACATTTCAGTAAAGTTTGATCTCATTCGTAAAACCGTATAACTTACAAATTTTCCAAAATCCGGAAGAGTTTTTTTTAATTTTTTAATTTAAGGGTTTTTCTTAATGTGACCCTGGTTTATTTTTATAGCCCAGGGAAGACTGATGTGACCAATATCATATGTAACAACTCTGCCCAGAACATCAGTGGATGCAGCTACACAATCGGTGAATGTCTCAAATATGATTGGTCCACATACTATGCCAAATTATTCTGTCGCAAGGCATCAATTGCTGAAGGTAAGTTGTGTTTAGAACTTTGACCCAAAGTGCTTTTTAAAATTATTTAAAACAGAAACAGACATTGTTTAATCACAATAAATAACAGATTAAAATATTTTAATTAGATTATGCGATTATACATTTATATTAACATCTTTCCTTCTAAATTATACATTTTCTTTTGGCTTTGGACAATGAATAGCTCAAAGTTTTAACAAATTTTGTGGTTTTATATTTGCAGCCATTTCAAGTCCAATAACCTAGCAGACCTAATGCTTTGAACTACACATGCAGAAATGTACCTTATGTGTATAAACCAGTCTCAATGAGTTATCTGATTGTCTTTAAGTAAGAAATATGGTCTAAATTGAGGAGTTTGTGACCATACTACTTATTTGTTCCTGCTGCAAGAGGTTCAGATCAGGGTAGTTAATATGAGAACATTCTTCAAGGACTTTGTCGGATTGTAAACCAAACACTTCATATATATTGTAGGTACAGGTACAAATTTAAATTACTGTAATGAGAGTAAAGGATTTATTGTATTGAGGGGGAACACAACATATTCATAATAAAAGACATCACAGATATGAGCCACAACCCTTACACTGTATTTAGTTTCTACTTCTTATCAAAGATGATAAAACTATTGTCAGCCTTTAACCACCTACCTAAATAATGCTTGCAGTCCCTTTAGCTGACTTTTCCAAGGCAGTAACAGTTGGGTTGGCTCTTTTTTTGACTCATCACAGGTTTGCTCTTACTTTTACATTTTGCTTGCATGTGAATACTTTTGTCCTGTGCCTTTTTAGATTTTGGTATATGGTGCAATGCTCACAGGACTTTGTTATTCTTCTTTACTATGGAAACAATTTCAGGGCGTAGTGGAAGATTCGACAACTCCACTTAATGCTGAGTTCTCCTTGCATTGGTTTGAGTCCTGTTTGAGGTTAATGGCTTAACTGGAGAGCAGGGGTGCCCGTGGTGTAATGGTAGAGTTGCCGATTTGTAACTCCTCTGACTGCTTAGACTCTCGTCGCATGGGTTCGAGTCCCGTTCGGGGCAAAGAAGGACTTAATGAGAGAACGTCTTCCAGCTGACTTGCAGTGCGCCACTGGTTTTATCCAGATATATGTCTGGGGTCTTCCTCCACCAAAAAGCTTGACGTTGCTATAATGATCATATATGGTTGTTTCAATGTATTTCAAAAACAAAACAAACAATATAGAAAACTGATATGCAGAGCACCAATGGTTCTACCCAGACATATGATTGGGGTCTTCCTTCACTAAAATATCTGGACGTTATAATTGGTCGCTGTGATGTACTTCAAAAAACATTATTTCAATTTTTAGATTTTACAATCTCCTTGAAGAATTCTTACCATGGAAGTGTGTTAGCAACACGTTATGGCATGGAAGGAAATATCTGTGCAGCCGACTGGAGTGACACTGCTGCCACCGTGGTGTGCCGGGAGCTGGGCTTTACTACCGGTGTTTCTCTTGGTGGGTCTTCCTTTAGCTATTACTACCAGTTCTATCCAATATGGCGGCACAAGTTTTCTTGCATTGGGACAGAGAATCGCTTGTCTATGTGTCCAACTGAGACGAAAGCAGACATACGAAAAGACTGCTTCGATAGACCTGCCAGTTCCCTTTGTTTCAGTCAGAATCGACCAGGTAAGTTTTATGTCTGTTTTGTTGCTTTTTTCTATGGTGTTTTTTTGTTGGAGATAAATGTTGTGCAGGTGTATTGATATCACTGATGCCCCAGACAATGATTGAGCTGAATCACCTGCTTCTTTCTTGTGACCATTGATAATGGCAATACAACCATTCTATAGTCATTTGACAACATACTGGTGATATAACCAAAGAACCAAAACCACTTACTAAATTGATATATAAAGCAAAAGTTTTTTTAAAACTTTTCTTATTTTAAAAATAACTAATCCTCATATGGGTCTTAATAAACATATAGCTATGAGAAACTTTGCAACTATTGTTATGTTTTCCAAAACGTTTAAATTGCTACATAATGTTGATGTCAAACTTAAAGCAGATGGATAATTGTGCTTGTATATGTATATGATGCAATTAAACAAAATGTTTAAATTTGCAGAAAAGACCATTCGCATTGATAGGAACCAAACAGAGGGTCATGTGGAAATTTATATCAATGCGACGCATTGGGGATTCATCTGCCAGAGCACCACTGCCAATGTAGGAAAAGTGATTTGTAAGCAACTAGGCTACCCAAATGGTCGTATACGAGGGTAAGGGAAGAAGTTTTGGGATTTAACATCTATATTTATTATTTATTTATTTATTTCACCACATTTATACAGCACTCTTATCATAAGTAAATCTATGTTAAAAAGTGCTTTACAACAGAATTCATTTGTATGTAACAGACATAAGGATTAAAAATGCAGAAAAGGAGATAAATGTACAGTGTATTTACAGTAAACAATACAAATTGTACAAAGTGCTTTAAACATAAACCCTAAGTTTTCAGTTGAATATCTATAAGCAATAAAATTCAGTTACTAGTGTTAAAAGACGCCATAAAACCTTTTTACATGTTAAAGATATTGTCAGGCATGAAATTGTTCGTTTAACACCTGTGTGTCAAGTTCATAACAACTCACAATAATTTACTGACCATCATAGTATTTAGCAAATAGATAGCAAATAGATAGGTTTTCAACAGTTTTTTAAATGTAAAGTGGTCTGGACTCTCTTGGTCTTATAACATTACTTTTATCTTAGGACAAAGAAGAAAAATTGTGTTAAACCTTAATGAATACTAAATTTTAGCTTGTTAGTCACCCTGGACCTAGTTAGTATAGATTTTGACTTTAACACAAAGGAGGAAGACAATTATTTATAGTACAAAGAATATTGGAATGAAGCATCTTCTCCATACCAGACAATGTGTGATGGTTTATTACAAGATTATGCAAGTTTGGGTAGAGAATATTTGGAAGAAGCATCAATTCAGAATGATCGCGGGTTATAACTTAGAAAATACGGTTTTGGCCAGATTTTTAAGTGTCAGCAGATTTTAATTTTGAAATTCAGTAATCACCCTGGACCCTATATATTTTTATATATTTATTACTATGTTCACCATTATAGGACCAGTGATGCTACTGCAGGAACCCTGGTTGCTATGGCTTCAGTCATGTGTGATGGCTCGGAGACTTCCATCTACCAGTGTGCCAGCCGCGGATGGTTAAACAGTAATGGCTGCACTGAATCAGATGCTAATTCCGTCTCCTGTGACCCTTATAGTAAATATATTTACAACTTAAACATTCTGGCTTTATGGTGCTTAATCAAGAAAACTTTCAATGATCATTTTAAAGATTCTGATTAGTCTGATTTAACAGAAAATCATTGGAATTCAAGCCGAAAGCTGTCTTCTGCTAGCATTACATATGGTGAATGTTTCATACTCTTTGTTTTACAGGCATTGAAAATTGGAATGTGACTTTATCTGGATTCACACTATGATAACATTGGGGGTAAATGGGTTTGGGCAAGGTAGTAGGGTTGGGGTAGGTCTAGACAGCTGGGCTCAGGCTGCAGTGGTATTAGGCAAGGGGTGGGGATTAGAGTATCAACAAGAAAAGTCATTGATGCAAAGCATCAAAGTTGACACAAAAAATGGAAGAGGTAAACAGACATATTTGAAAAGTAATGTTTTTATTTGAAAGTTTTCAGTATACTCTAAATCTCGAGAAAAAGTATGTATAACGCATATTCCTGAGACCATGGGTTGGTTTGAAACCAAATAAAAAGTAAAAAATTGACACCAACAGGTTTTCCAAGATGTTGCATGTACGAAACAAGTTGCAGAATTATTATATTAACTATAAAACTAAAGTGTACATGCAGAATTTGCAAATGTAAAGCAGCCTCACATTACACAAATAATTATTGTTCAGATTGTTATTTTGAAAGTTACAGACATACAAAAATAAATATAAAAATAAATGAATAAAATAAAATGCTGCTTACCGAATTAGGACCTGTATTTTGTATGGTTAAAAAATCTGCTAAACAAACTTTTCCAATGTGCAAATTTCAGTGAGCATTCCATATATATAAGCATTGCACTCCAGTGTATCACCAATGACCACTGGCAGTGCAGTAAGCCTGTGTGTATCAAGTGATAACTAATTGCTTTATTTCTTCCAGTGTGATATCTTTGTGTATATTTGTGCGTTCACAGCATGATATTATATTGAGTGGGGGTGAACTCTTAAGAAGGTCAATTTTTAATGTCTTAAAGTGAAAAAATAAATAGTTAATATATTTTTGGTTTTGTGGTGTCAACAAACACTGCCAAAAACACAAAATAATGACGCCTTTAGCTTTTCTCGTGGAAAATTGTTTAAATGGCTTCCTGGTGTTGACAAATAAACTACCAAAAACAAATCGCTGATGTTTTTATCTATTGTCATGGTGAATAGTTTAAAAATTTTGTTATTTGTGGCGTCATCAAGAAAACTCGAAATTCAAAATAATGCTATCTTTAGCTATGCTCTGAATACATAGTGCAAATATCATGTGTTTGGTGGTGCTGACAAGAACACTGCTGACAAAAACACAAAATAATTGTGATTCTAATGATTTCTTCAAATGATAAGTATATAATTCAAAGATATGCCAACGTCCGAAGTGACGGTTGTCTTTTGCTAAACTTGTCTAACTATTAAAATATTGTTGTTTTATGCTAGAAACTAAATAACTGCCGACATCCTGAAGTAATGGTGTCTTCTGCTTTACATATGTTTGTTTGATTGTTTATTGGCTTAATCGTCCCACCAACAGTATTTCAGTTATTTGGTGACGGTGTCCACATAAAGCAGATATAGTACTGCCTTCACTGCTTATAACATGCCATAAACACCTTCCTCAATTGTTACACAGTACATATTGTGGAATAAAAATGCTGCTAAATGTTGGTCTGGCCTCTGCTTTACATGTCATAAATGATTCAAATATAATTGGTTATATATACTACAATTCAAATCAACGCTGTCTTTGGTAAACAAGATTAATACGTAGGCTAATTTGGAGATAGAAAGACTGTCCACATAACATATCCTTGAAAGTGTTCATTATAATGGCAAAACATATTTCTTGAAGATTTTTTTTTCTAAATAGTCAATGCATTTAATGCAAATTAATTGACAGTTTTCATAACTTTTGTGTTCAACTTCAGATGGACTGACAGTTTTGTAGATGGGTCATTGTTAGGAAATTCCGTTTGCTACACACATTGTGAATGGTTAAAATATTGCTGGTTATAGGAAAAAAAGTAAAAAACTGTTATCATCTTATCCTAATGGTGACTGTTGCTTAAATCCTTGTCAACAGTTCAAGCATCCTTTTATTATAGAGTGTTAAAATGGTACCCACCCCATTCTAATGCGAACATCCCATTCTAAAAGAAAACTATAAAACTTATAATCATTGTCAACAGTTCAAGCATCCTTGGTTTTTTTATAGAGTGGTAAAATGGTACCCACCCCATTCCTATAATATAATTTGCAATAATCATTGTAAATCAACTAAACAGTTCAAGCATTCCTGGTTTTATGAAAGAATATGAAAATACCAACATCCCATTCTAATGGTGACCCCTGCTTTAATAATTGTAAACAGTTCAAGCATCCATGGTATGATACAGTTACAGCAACTATCAATGTAAAATTGATTTTGAAGGATCTGATTGATTGGTTAAAAGAAAAATATATTCGCCATTCCAGAAGAAGTATGCTGATTTTTGCTACATACATGGTGTCCACTCTCCTATATCTTCCTTTATTTTCCTTTATTTTGAACACCTATATATCTTTGTTTTTCTATATAATTATTTTCTGTATAAAAGCTGAAGCCTAGTTCACCACCTCCAATTGAAGAGTATCCATAAAAAAGCTAGAATAAACAGGGCATTGAGGACTCAGACAACAGAAGTGCCAGACATTATTGACTCGTTTTTTGTCTGTTTTATCTTTTTCTGCTATTTTATTTGACAAGAAATTTAGGCAGACAATGATGTTTTATTTATTTGTAAAGATTTTTTGGGGACATTTTTACTAAATTTGGTTAAAAAATATGGTACCTGGCATAGCTGAGTCTACTAAAGCAAAATACTAGTTAAAGTACTTTTTATCTTGGCAAGAGCAATAAAATTACTGTAAGAACTATTTGTTATTTTGTGTCTGTTTTAATTAGTCAGTGTTCATTGATCTTTAGATCAGGAACACAGAAAAAAAGTCATGTCGGGTTTTACATAGGGATGGTAAAGGATACAATTTATTACATATTTGCAAATTGATAATTAAAATTTTAAGTAAAAAGTTAAAAAAAAAAAAAACACCACTTTTAACATATATATTCATTGTTTGCCTTTTGTTATCAGATGTTTCTAAATAAAACTTGATATAAACAAATTCATTTTGTAAAGGGGATGAAGCATAATTCGCACATTAAAATTTCTTACAAAGTGACTGTTAATTGTCCCAGGTTTTGATAAGAAAACTGTTTATAAGTCCCAAATTAGTCTTTAAATTAGATTTAAATTTTTCATGAAGGTTTTTATTTGCACCATATAATAATGGTAACTTTGATTCCCCACACTGTACATTTATTTAGGCGTCGTCTGCTTTAATCGTTAACAGAAATTACAATGTAAGTATGGATGTTGGATTTGGTTTGATCTTTATTTCAATTCTTAAGACTTTAGAGGTGTATACTATTTGGTCATTGCCTGAACATAGTTTTCATTGTTTACCTTACAGTTCAGTATTTTTGCTTTTGGTGAAAGGAAATTTTTGTTGTGGTTTATATAGTAACAAATAGATAAAACAATGTGATTGGGGAGCACACCCGGCTATGCTTGTCATTTTTTACATATTTTCCCATTGTAATGCCTGTGGTTTGATGTCATTTCCAGTTTTTGTAATGTGGAAGCAGTGGAAATCCTGAACACATACCCCCATAATAAATAACTGGAATACTCTTGGTTGTAGGTATTTGAAAATGTTTAACATAGAGGCCATTTTGAAGAATCAAAATTGACAAATTTTATTAAGAATATGTGAAACGGACAGTCATGTGACTAAGATTAGTTTCAATCAAAAGGTTACAGAGCTTAAAGCCGATGACTCAGAATTGGTTGTAATTAAGATAAACACTTGTTAATATGTTTTAGTCATACATTTATGTCAATATCTGGATTTTGCTTTCATCTGTATTTAAAAATATCTCAGCATAAAAATTTCTAAATATGTAACAAACATTGAAAAAATTGTTGAAACACAGGATATTAATTGTGGTTATTATTTATAATAATCTCTCTTTTTCAGTGAAAATTGAGGCAAAATTTTATGGACAGATTCTGGTGCACTCTGGAACAAGTTATGGTCTTGTCTGTGCTGATACATTCGATCAGAATGCAGCTAACGTAGCATGTAAAGATGCGGGTTTCAGATATGGGAAACCTTTGTGTTGTTCTGCCTTTGGTCCCGCCATAAATTTAAATTTTACCCTGGTTGGTACGAAATGTCTCGGGACAGAAGGTTCACTTAAAGACTGTCCTTATAGCAACGGGGTCACAGAGTGTCCCAGTAACCACTATGCTTCTGTTGTGTGCGCAAACTACCAGGTGGGATATACAGGTATGTATTTTTTTCTTTTAATAATTTTGATGATGACTATGTAATGATGAGGATTTCATAGATTAAATGAATGCTTTATAGGGTCATTTAGTGGAATATGATAACTACCTTTATGCGACGTGATGTATTAATTTAGTACTTTTGTTTGTTTTACTTTTACTGTATTATATTTATCGTTAACAACGGCTCTGAAATACATGCTTTTCATGGCATTTTTAATGTCATAACTCAATGAAATGACATCAAGTTTTAATCTTTATTTTTGGCAAAATGTTGACTGAATAAATCTATCAAATGGTGAAATAATAACCCTATCTAATGGTGAAATAGTAACTCTTCATAGGTCATTTTACCACTTCACACTATACACATGTATTTACTTTCTGGCGACATAAACAAGGATGGAGAAATAAATGGTAAATTTAAAAAAAAAATGTAATTTAAATACACAGATTAGTAAATTGCATTTATTACAGATTTAGGCATATTAATAAATAAGTGTCACATAAAATTTACCATGATAGTCCATCAACAAAAATGATGTTGACTATAGTGGAAACTCATTTATGTCATTTGACCTTACTTTCAAACTTAAACTTTGTTATTAAATTAGAAAAGAAAAAAATACGTTTGTCCTCAAAAATGAAGTTATAGTAGAATATTTAAGGAAATTTATTTATTTATAATGTCATTTAAAGTGGTAATGTGAAAGCATTCAGGACCAAATAATGCTAAACTCTACTCTCTTCTCTGCTTTGTAAAATTACTTTTTATCACTTTTTCTCATTGAAGTGAACAAATATGTTGTAAATCTAGTACATTTCCTTCCACCAGATATGTCTGAGAGTTGGGTATGGAAATACACGAGGAGGTCTGATTAACTTAAAGAACTAACCTAAGCATCATGAAGACTCACTTGTTTTACAGTATTATAAATGTTATGTCTTGTTTTTTTACTCTTGATTTTAATGTTAGATTAGTGCCCCTGGCATAGTGGTAGATTTGCCGATTTGTAACTCCTCTGACTCCTTAGCCTCTCACCGAATGGGTTAGAGTCCCATTCGGGGCAAAGAACTTAATGTGGGAAGGTCTTCTAGCTGACTTTTGGTGCACCGGTGGTTCTATCTAGATATTTGTCCCTGATCTTCCTCCATCAGAAAGCTGAACATTTCTATAATGATCATAATTGGTCACTGCAATGTATTTCAAAAACAAAAAACAAACCATTTTTGTTATGTTTTAGCAAAAGTAAATTACTTTTGCTAATGGCTATCATAAATGTGTTAGGTTTAAATTTCATTGCCTACCTTATGAGCGGTTTCAAGTGTCGTCGTCAATACTGTTGGCAATAATCAGTTTATCCAATCATTGAAGCTTTTCATAATATGGTTGAAGATATGGTCGACCTGCTTGACACAAAAGAATAGATGCTTTGTGAAATATAGGGCATTTGGCCTTGGTTTTCATTATTAGAGACTGTTGAAATATCAATAAAGGGGAGAGAACTTTGCCAAGCCATCCTCAACAAGAGAAGTTGAATAACATTGAGATCCAATCACTCAAGCTTTCTGCTAATAAAACAAGAGCATCAACATATCACAAACATGAGATGCAGTGTCCATTGCAATCCATATTTGCCACCTTGATGTTTCAGGTAATTTAAAGGTAACTCCTGCAGTAATGTTGACCTATTTCTCCCATGACGGCTACATTTGCTCAGAAAACTTTACCGATAAAGATACCACAGTGACCTGCCGAGCCACTGGCTTTGACTTTGGCTTTGCATTCAAACATTCTACTGCAGGTAAGAAGGCTTTTTTAAAATGATGTTTTGAAATAATCAAAATTTTGTTGATTTATTTTGCTAAGTGGTCTTACCTTACCCTTACCGGTACTTATGTACCATTTTTTTTAAAGTTTGATATTCTTTTTTCTTCATCAATTCCAGAGAACCAAATACTGCTGTAATCATTATTAAGAATTCCAGTTTTCATAAACAAATCTAAAGAGGTCCTTCAAGTATAAGACACATTAAACCAGTGTGTCCAATCAATGTCAGCTTAACACTTTTATTTCTAGTACTTGTATATGATTTAAAAAGTTTTACCTTTTTTTTTTTTTCATTGAAACAGTTTAAAGTATTTCTAATACATGTTTTATCTTTTAATAGTGAATCCATGGTCAAATCAGTCAACAAATAAACCTAAGTAGTGCAGATTCTACTAAAGATCTGCTAATTGTGATTGCTTAACAAAAGCATAAAATGGCAAATGCATGAGTGAAAGGGTTAAAGCACATGGTGAATTGTTGACCTAATTAACACAATAGGATGTGTGTTTTGTTTATGCTGCTGCTTGTGTACAATGGATTGAGTTACATACATATCGTGGAATGGCACAAGGGAAAACTTCCCCAAAAGTATCTGTTTTAAAACACTGAGACCCACACTATACATGTATGGCAGATTTTAAATGTCCTTACTCAAGGATTTTCAACTCGAATGAGATCTGAGACTCGAACCTGCACTTTGAAGGAGTGACAACTTGAACTGTGTGTTAAATTATAAAATGCATAATCTTTTCAGTGATCATCTATTTGGTTGGCCCATCCATCAGTGAGATGGCAATAATGAGTGCATGTCGAATTGATCCTCATAAATTATCTTCTCTAGATCGTTAAAATGATTGACCAACCACTGAAATGAAAACTTTAAAATGAAGTATCTTCCCTGGACCCTTATGAGCATTGAACCGACCACTGAGCTAAAATATTTTATAATATTAATTTTTAATAATTTATCGTTATATCGTAATTACAGTTGACCCAACTTTTGAGATTAGAGTTTTGTCATGAATAATTTGAGCATCATTAGGACTGACCCAACCTCTAAGATGACAATTTTATTATAAATAACCTTCTCAAGTTTGTAATAATGTTTGGCCCGACCACAGAGATGGCAATTTTTAATGGTAAATCTCTTAATCGTGTTTAGGATTCCTCCATTCTAAACCACTCAGATGGCTCCGAGGTTTAAAATGCCAAGGCAGTGAGACGTCTATAACCAGCTGTGGACCACATGATTGGGGACAAATTGGTGTATGTGATATAGATGCAGTAGCAGGGGCACACTGCACTAATATTCAAGGTATTTTTTGTTACTTTCAACTCGCACTAATTTATCAAGCTTTATCAAATGCTGCAGATTTTTATCAGCCTTATCATCTTTACTTACACTGTAAATGTTTTCTAATTTTTAATTGCATATGTGGTGATGATAAAACTGTTCAAAGCTCTTTTCACAAATTTGAAGAGAATTTCAGCAGTTAGACAAGAGGATAATATTTTTTCAGTGCAGAATGGGGCTAATTTTTGTGCCCCAAAGTTGAATTTTAAACACCAGAGTAGCCATAGGATTTTTGTTGTTGTCGTATTCCAGAATTTTACTAATGCGGCTAAACATCTTACAAATTAAGCACTGACATTGAGGGTAAACAGTTATAAACAATGCTTGTAGAAAGGGATATCTCTGATTCTTCTGGGCTTATTGACAGTGAAAACAGCCACTTTAATCAAACAACACATCTACAATGATTTAAAATGTGTATAAATGTTTTTGAAATATCATGTAGACAAAACTTTTATGGTATAAAACAAAGAGGCAGCAATTTTTAAATATAAAGTGACAATTACATACTTTAGTAACCCTAAATAATGAAAACATGTTGTTTAGACTTTGTATCCATTGCAAGAAGTTGAATTTTTTTTACAATTCCATTTTTTTTTACTAAAGGGAAGCTGTTTCTAAACCTTAGTGGATAATGAAGATTAAAATTCTAGATAAAAGAAAGAACAATTTTTCTAGACTAGAACATTAAGAACTGTATCTTCTTCTAAAAATGCTATTTTTAGTACTGTAATGTGAATACCTTGAACAGAATTGTTTACTATAGAAGTCTATCAATGTTATATAATGAAGATAGTATAACCTTGCAGATAACCTGGACATCAACATTCGACTAGTAAATGGGACAAACATATCTGGTCGGGTGGAGGTCAAACTAGATGGTCAGTGGGGCACATTGTGTGGGAAAGACCTCACCAAAAATGAGGCAGTGGTCATCTGTCGACAACTCGGCTTCCGTGATGGTATTATGTTGATGCCTGGTCATTTTGGTGCCGGTCAAGGAAACATCTTGCTCAGTGACATCAAATGTAAAGGTAGAGTTTTTTTTGGATTATGCATGTGTGAGGGTATATGTGTGTATGTCTTTTGTGTATGATTCACTTTTAGGTGACTTACACATTCGGGCCATTCTCAAATAAGAAAAGAATCTGCTTGGTGGTACCAAATTAAATGGTAGCATAACTCTATGTGTGTGTTCTCATTTTTATGCATTTCCTGCACATGCATACTGCTTGTGATACCCTTTTTATGAGTTCTGGCTCATTTAACAAACAAATTAGTGATGTCTTGGTAAACTGCCATATTCCAGAATATTTACTTTTATTTATACTTTTGGCCAGTTGTTACCCTTGCTGCTGAATATGAATGTAGCTGTGTGTATAATACCTGGTTCCACTAAGAAGTATTAGTGAATAGGAATGTGAATGTATGTACGATACCTGTTTAAATTGAGGGTGGTTAAACTTGGGCGACTTTTATTGCAAACCCATAAGTTCACAACAAAACCAATATGTGCGGAGAAATCAAAATATAGTTGTCTTGTACCAAGGAGAATGACAAGCAGTTTACAAGAACACATGCAGATCTTTCACAATATGAGGCGCTATGATGCTAAGAGTGAATCAAACCTGCCAATGAGCCTACAGTGGCATTTGATCAGTTGAGGTCCATGTAGAAGGAGATATGTGATGGGGTATAAAAGCAAGAGCCAAATCAATACCTGGTCCAAATGGAATTCCGTACAAAGTCTTCAAAAACTGCTCTAAACTTGTAGAAATTAAACCTGAATAAAGTGGAATGGAGAAAAGGAACAGAGCCAGCTAGTTGACAAACAAGAAAAGGGTGCTTTACGCATAAAGTGAAGTATTCCACTAAGATTGACCAATTCCGTACTGTTTGTTTTATTGTAAATCTGAATGTCTTCTTATCTCTGATTGCCAAGCAAATCTATGAAGGAATGTATGGAAACATCTTTACAGATTCTTCACTTTTTAGGAGGTATAGTCTTAATATGCAATTATTAATGGTGAACTATTTTGTACTCTACCAGGGAACTAAGAAAATGTTCTTAGTTATAATATTCATACATTTATAAGTTTCTGTTGTGTCGTGGAATTACTCAGAATAAATCTGCCTCATTGTGATGTTTGTGATAAACTATTCTCCCATTTTTCTGCTGTTTTTCTGCGTTGCATATGATATTTCTTTTGTTCATTTTGAGTATTTATTCATTTTGAGTGTTTAACAGAAAAGAGTTCAATTACTGGTCGACACTCATGTTCGTTTCACGCTTAACTCAGTAGATGCAACATACGATAAATTTGCACCAAAACTAGCAGTGAATGAAATTGATTGATTGATCGTATTTCGATCAAAAAGTAAAAGGGTTGTCTTAATAAAGACAAACCGGAGCTGTTTGTAGGCATTTTATAGGCAAAGGGGCAGGGCCTAAAAAGGGCAGGGCATGGCTTAAAAAGGGCAGGGCGGAGCGCCCTTCTATTCCGGGCTAGAATAACCACTAGTACAGAGCACACATGTATGATCACCTAGCATATTCGCAAGGCATAAATGAACTACAGTGACTTGTAAGTAGTTACATGCAGGCTGAACCTGCATGGTTCCATCTCAAACAGTGATATAATTTGTGCTCAACCGCATGCCAGAACTAGTGAAAACTATCATCAAAAGTTACTTCAGCAAGCTACATCTCAGACCTCTTTGATGCAAACTGGATTTAGGTAGAGACAGGCAAAGTAACAGGGTGCAACAATCTCTGTCATTCTGTTTGTGATTGGGATACATGAGGCAGCTGACAGAAAAACATGGGTTGAAAGACTGCATCAGAAACACTTGCCAATATGTTTTTTAAGGATGATATAACCATAACCACTAATTACTATGTCCAAACACGATGCATTCTCAAAGCATTCCAGGAAAACTATTCCTAGAATGATAATCAAGTCTAGAAATTTACTTGAAATTGCAAAAAAACAAAGTCACTAACAAACACAAGATATTTATTCATGGTGAAAATTCCAAACATAGTCAATAACCCTGTGGAACACCTTGGCAATTTTTAATGACCAAGACACCATAAGAAGACATAAAGTAATCAAACATATCAAGAGAATTTTAACTTTATTTTCTTGTTTTCTTCCAGGCCCCAACGACAGTCATATCAGAGACTGTATATGGTCTGGCTTCAAACAGCCAAGTAGTCTTTGCACTCACAACATGGACGCTGCAGTCAAATGCTTCTACAATAGTAAGTTTGATAAGATGTTTCACACTTCATTAATTAAACCTTAATTGTGACCATTATGTCTTTTTGAAAAACCTATTTGAAAGGGTGCGGGGCAAGGCCTGTCAATCGAGTGTGACTTGTTTCCGATGTTTAATTTTTCTTCAGTTAAACTTATGCTTAGGTTTGCAACCTTATTCAGTTTATCTTAGCTAACATTTTATTTGCTTCATATGAACTGGAAAAATAAGTGGAAAATCTTAAGCTATCCCTGGATCCTTGGATTATTAAGTTCATTACGTGAATTTGTCATTGTTTCGACACTTATTAACTTTAATATACCTTTTACTTATTATATTTTTCTATTGTTAACATTTCAGCACGCCTTGTGGGGTCACCATTACAGAATTACGGACGCCTTGAGGTTTTTGATGCCACAGTTGAGGATTGGGTCCTTGTGTGTGATCGAGCTCTTTCTAAAGACACACCTACTCAAGTTTGCCGTCAGTTGGGTTTCGCAACAGGGCTACCCCAGTATGGTTCACCCCTGGGACATAGCGATAAAAATATAGTTTTCACAGAAGCCATTTGTGCCGTGGACAGTCCATGCAATTTTACAAAGGGACAATGCATGTCACAACATTACGTGGCTTTGTACTGTAGCACAACCCCAATCAATTCTGAAGGTAATTTTCTTTCAGTATGTTTTAGAATCGTAATATTCTAGTGAATGTAAAATATACATGGTTTAGTCCAATTCTTTTATTCAAAATTGTATGACAGAGACCTTTTATATGCAATAAGTAATTAAGTAAATAATAATATTTAAAAATGTTCATCTACTTTGTCAAATAAAGTTTTTTTACTTTTTAAAACTTAAAAAATACAATGAAAAAAAAAAAATGAAGCCAAATTGTATTTTATTTTACATTTAGGCACTGTGTAATTACAATATAAAATCTTTATAATGTAAAAACTTTACTCAATAAAACCAATAATCTAAGCTTTTGGTGAATGTGATAATTGAAATTGTTTTTGTTATTGAAAATTCTTTATTCTTAATTTGTGCAAATTTTAAAGTTTACATAATACATGAAATATTGTATTCATAATCAATAATGTGACTCCAATATCTAAATTTTTATTTTTTTATTTTTTTACAGATCTCCAGATTCAACTACCTCTTAATGCCTTTTATGGTCCTGTCTCTGTGAAAAGGTTTGGTCTCTGGGGCCACATATGTAACCTCGATTTTGATGACCTTGATGCCAAGGTCATTTGTAAACAGCTCAACTATGATTCAGGCCATGCCACAACAACGTTTATAACTGAGGGAACACCTATTATTCAAGGTTGTGCTGTTTTTCACAATAATATATTTGCAAAATAATTTTTACAATCATAAATTTTCAAAATATTAAACTTTTAGAGTAATAAATTTTCGAAATAATACATTTTTAAAGTACATGTAATACATTTTCAAAATAATAAAAAAAGGCTCATCCTTTTGAGCCGGCAGCATGCATATATGTGAACTTTCCCGCATTTGGAGGGAAACTCCCTCTTTTAGGGTTAAAAATTATTTGAAAATCAGGGGTGTTTTACAAATTTGGAAACAGGTAATTTCCTTCTTTGTTTATATGAAAATAACATATCTCCCACTTTTGCCTCAGAAAAGTTCACATGTATGGGCATGTCAATGAAGGAGATAGGCCACATTTTTCAGCCAAGGAAATAGGTTGAGCATACCTGCTGAAAAGCATGTTTCAACTATTGCAAATATTTGCACATGAAGAGATCAATAAGATACAGGTGACCTCTGTCACTGAAGTAATATCATGTAAGACAAACTATCTTTGGTAATACATTTCGCAATATATCTTCTTTATATCAAATACATCTAAGGTCATTTAATAAAAATGGCAGATGCTTTCTTATTTAAGTTTTTACATTTGAAATTGGTCTTGTCAGACAGCATAAATAATATATTGGACATAAAAGCTTGCTTTTAAGTCATATTGTTAAGAAAATGTTTACTGTATCAACTGTACAGGTTACAGAGAGAGTTTAATCTATGTTTTGCTGATCCTGGTAGCGCAACGGTAGAGTGCGGCTCCAGGTACGTGAGGGCCTACATTCGATCCTAGGCTGCAACATACCAAAGTCGTTAAAAATGGTAGTGGTATAGCTCCTTTACTAACGCTGAAGCAAATATAAGGGTAGTTCCACGACTGGTTTGCCCGTTGTCAAGATAGTTTGACTGGGTGTGGTATCATGCCAGGTGCTCATGGCATGCTATACACAGTGAAGGCAGCACTGTATCTGCTTCAAGTGAACACCATCTCAAGATAATGAAGTGCTTTTGATGTGACAATTAATCCAATAAACATAAACATAATCTAAGTTAAAAAACTTGTTACCCATCCTATGCTTATTTGTAGCTGTATATGAATTGTAAAGAAAAAAATATTTGGCAATAAAATATATTTAAACTAAACTGTACAGGCCAAGTAAAATGCTCGGGTAATGAGACCAAAATAGCTGACTGTCCAAGAAACGGTTTTTCCCAAGGCCACAATTGTTATGACTTCACCACTGTTGCTGGAGTGATCTGCTACAATAAAGGTTTGTCAGAAGCTAAAGTTATTACAATTGATTTATCATTTTGCTAAATAAGAAAAATTAATTTCTGTTAAGGCACCATTATGTCCAAAGGAATTATGAAATAATTGCAGATGTACATTGTGTTTTACTGATTGAATTGATTATAAGCTACAATGCCCATTACTCAACACCTGAAAGTTTGACATGTTATATTATAGATCAGTAACTGACTTACCTTGACTATTTTCATTTAATTAGAATTTTCAGTTTAGTTTCATAAGAACTACTTTTCATGTCATAAAAAAGATTAGGATTAATAATGAGTCCACCAAACTGGAGCCTCTAGTGATGTCACATTTCCATCCTATGATCATTTTATCACTAAATTTTATATAAGAAATAAGACATATTTATTGCATTGATAAATGTAAGTAAAAGGTTTTTAAGTATTATTAGTTTTAAGAAAATGAGGGAAAATAAATAATTTTTCAGATAATGTTTGTATTTCAGGGTTTTGTTGTCTTTATTTAGAGCTTTGCTAATTACTTAGATCTAGAATACAAATATTACAAAGTCATTTCCAGTAGTAACATTGTAGTTTGCAAAGAACCTACTGAGTATTAACTAATTTTACAGTACGTTTCAAGGTTTGTCTAGATACACAACAATGAAATATCATGATTAGGTTACTGTACAAGTATTATATTCTAAGCTAAATTGTTGTTATTTTTTAACCTGTTTTCAATTATAATTCACATTATTTTAACCTGATAGATTTTTATATTTCTACCCACATATTTTAAATTAAGCCTGATTATATTCTAATCACGTTAAACTTCATTGTATTTGGTGCCATATGACCTATCAAGTGTCAGTATGCCATAAAACCCCAAATAAAAAACAAACATTGTTGTTTTTCCTGACAGAGAGTATACATATAGCCATTTATAATCCTATATGCGTGTTTCAGCCATAGGGCTACAATTTAATTCCAATAACCCTGACCTTGGCTCTGGTCAAATGACGACCTTGATGGCAATCAAAGCTAACAATGAGGTGGTTTATGTCCTTGAGAACAATGTTAAGACTCTGCCGGAGAATGCAGCTGTCTATTGTGAATCCCTCGGATATGCAGGTGGAGAGGAAACAATGTAGGTTTATGTGTAACCAGGGTATGTTTGTGTATTATTGTGTCGTATTTTGTCCGCATGTTTCATGTTGTCCACGTACATCATTTTACCCTATGGCGTCCTGTATATAGGTACCGTTTAAGCGTCATTGTTAGTGAGTGAGATTGTTTTAAACTGGTTTGTCTTGTGTGTGAGTTGATTTTACTAACTACAGATTTCCTGCATCTCTTTCTACCCTTTTACTTCTGTCCGTTCAATCTGTCGCTGAATCCCACACTTGAAACATCATTATTGATAATTCCATACAGACTGAACGTTGAATCTTTTACAAGATTGATCTGCTTGGCTGGTATGTTTCAACATTTATGTTTACCTGAAAATATTGATTGTCATTTGTATTGAATAATTATTAGGTATTTACTCTTTTTCATGTATTTTTGTATTTTAATGGATTATCGATTATATGTTACAATATCTGCTCAATATTAGTTGTAGGTTTTGTTACTATCAGGCCATTTGTTTACCCTTATTAAAGAATCTACACCCAACCAAGAACTGCTGTTATCTTAACTTCCCTTGTTCCAACGGTTACATACGTTTGTGGGATAGTTTTTTTGTTAAGTTTATCGTCCCACTGATATTCCTTTAAAGTGATGATTGTCTTCACCTGATTTAGTACTTTCAAAAACAAAATGTCTTTTATACATTTAAACTCATTATGTGTGTATCACAGGCATAACTTCTTCACTTTTTTGCCTATGGAAGGTTGTCCACAAGTAACCCTACCTTCAGCATCTCTAAGATAGAATGTACCGGGAAAGAAGCATCAATCCTGGAATGTGTGGGAGACTGGAGTCCGTCAAGCTCACAAAGCCGTGGCAAAAGTGTGACAGTCACCTGCTTTAAGACAGGTTAGTCTTAAAATGTCTTAACTTTACAATCTGGGTGCTTGCAGATGTCTCACTTTGATGAGATATTTTAATTTACACTGTTTGTGAGAAAACCCTTCAGGAAGTGCGAGGTTGGAGCACTTCACATGCCAGGTTTAATCACTCCAGTCGGACCTTTTGCCGACTGATGATGTGTTTAATGTCTCTTCTATGTTTTTGTCACTTTTGCATTCACTCTTATGCCTTTTCTAGAGGTAGCTCAGATTTTATTATCTGTGGTAATATTTATAGGACCTTTTTTATATTTTCCTTGACATGCCGTGGGTTCAGATATGAAAATGTGTAAAACTTCTAACTGCACCTGAACCAACCAATTTTCCTGCATGGAAAAAAATTAATACACCAGAGAAAACCCAGAGGCTATTTTAAATTAATGAATGGCATTATGAAGTAAAAATCAGAATATTTTAAGAATTGAAAACAAAGACACAAACGACTTCAAGGAATGTCTAGTAATATCAATATTATTACCACCATGTAAACCTTATGCAGGAGAAGACAATGATTTGTGTTTTCTTTTCTCTGTCAAGCCAAATGTTTACTTATATATGAACATCTTAAGTGTGTCACCAAACCGACAATGAGGGCAACATGTTGAAAGCTGACATACTTTTCTTAAGTCAGTTTATCAAAAGTATTACAGAGCAGCACATTTATTTATTTCTTTGTTAAAATGCTGAAACACACCTAGAAGCATGTGTCATATTTTGTCATTTTACAGTCCTTAAAATCCGTGTAGATATTTCATGATTTTCCTAATTCAGATAGGTTTGCTAACATTAGATAACAATTTAATTTTTATATTGTCATAAGCTTTGTGGCTACAAACATCAATTGAATACAAGTCTTATTCAATGTTGAAATAGTTCTTTTTTAAAATAACGTTAACATGCCGTAAATGATCATACATTATTTTAAAGACTATATAAACCAATCCACAAAGCAACTAATCAACTAAGCATTTCCTTTTTGTTTCAGTCCGTCTGATTGGTGGAAATTCCAGTTACTATGGTGTTGTCTATGCTACAAAGGGCATTAACAGTGGACCAGTGTGTGCAAATGGATTTGATCAATCTGCTGCAGGTAAAGAATGGTCCTCATGTGGTTGAAAACACACAATTACAGAGCAAGAAATTCTCTCTGAAATAACAGCAGGCTGCAAAGCAGAATCTGCCATCACTTTGCAGCAATGAGATTGGGGGTGTGTTGAATCTTTCACTTTCAGTATATGCAAATAGCGAGTATAGTTTGCAGTGCAGCAGAAAGTTTAAGCAAAGTTGATAGTAGGTCTCGTAAGAAACATACAAGTTCGTGGATGCCTCTGATATATTCAAGGCTATTTGATTTATGTGCTAGCTGCAGGTAATTTCTTTGACATCATTTGTTTTGACACACTATTTTGCTTATTGGCTAATTAAAGTTTCATTTTTGTTTTGTTTTGTTTTTTAAATACATCGCAGGGATCATTATAGCTACGTCCAGCTATTTTGGTGGGTGAAGACCTTAAACAAATGTCTGGGTAGAACCACCGGCCCACCCCAGATCAGCTGGAAGAACTTCCCACATTAAGTCCTTTGCCCTGAAGAGGACTCGAACCCTCATGGTGTGAGGCTAAGCAGTTTGAGCAGTTACAAGTCTGCTACTCTGCCTCTACGACCCGGGGGCCCCTCATTTTTCTGTAAAGATACTTAGTAAAATGTACTTGCAACAGCAAAATATAGAGTGTTGTTATTTTGGCAATCAGTATTCAACAATAAGTATAAGAAAAAATGCCATATTGGCATAAACAAACTAATCATGATAAGTGACTATGAGAATGATGTTTTATTTTTGAAAAATTTTAATGTATTTCTTTAGCCAGTATTGTAATCAGTATTGTTGCATTAAGGCAATCTTATTTATAGGGCATTTAGCATTGAGCAAAAAACAGACAAAAAAATTACTCTTTCATAATTTAGTCCTTTGATAAATTTATCTGACTTGGTGTTTTTGAACACTCAAACATTGCACTTAAAAATAATTCTCATTTGAAAAAAAAAAGATAAAGCCATATAATGTATGTAAGGTTTGTTACCATGTTTCAAGAAATACTGATTTTAATGTTTTAGAGTTGTGTTTTAGCTACAATAATTGTATTTTCCAAATGCTTACTACACTTGCTTGTTTTGTTATTATTTTATTTACCACGTTTAAATTTTTCGTAAGTGCTAATTGATGCATGCATTCATTTTCAAATTCATTACTTGCAGACCTGACTTGCTCTGACTTGGAATTCCAGCATAGTATAATTTTCTGCTGTTCACCATTTGGGATCCAAGATGCCGCCCCAGTGATGGATAATATTGATTGCTCTGGTGAGAAAAACTGTATATTTGTTGTCTCCGCTGAAAGACTTTAACCTACATGTGAGCTTTCTCTGATGCCTGAGAGAGAGGTTTTTTACTTGCAAAATGGGAGATTTAAGGAAGTTATCGGTTTCCAACTATGTAGATTTCTGAAAATGTAAAAAAACATCTCTTATATTCAAATAATTTTGAACCATAAAAGTGGGAGTCTCCCTCGAAAAGCTAGAGAGTTCACATGTATGCTGTACTAATGTGTTTACCTATTTGTTGTTTTTGCCTGCTTAAGCTTTTTTAAGTTGGTAATTTTATTTTAAAGAATGTTTTTTTATTTATTTAACCTCGGTATATTTTTCCATTTAAAATTTCCATAGATTTTATGATTAAGTATCACCCTGAGAGACAATATTTTCAGTTTTATATGTTTAATACCACTCTGACATTTTTTCCCAGGTAATATTTTTTAACTCACACTGACAAAAGATATTTTGAAGTTTATTGTCCTGGGCTTTACTTAGTTGTTTGGAAACTGAACTATATCACATTTATTAACTTATGCAATACATTTTAAAGTACTGCTGCATGTTTTAATCGGCAAAAAAATTGGAGTTTTAGTGGGTTATAGATAGTTTCCACCTCAGTGCAGATCCCTTATCTGGCAGCCATCTTTGATGGCAACTTCAAGGGATTTTCAGATATGTATGGAAGCATAAATTATTTTTTTCTTGTAATTTCTTCATTTGTGGCCCAGAAAGTAAAAGCTTTACACTGTTGGAAAGCTCATGAAAATTATATTTTTAAAATACAATATTTTTAAAATTAATAAATGCACAAAGAATTAATACACAGAAATAAATTTAATTATTTTATCTTATTATCTTTTAAACTATCAAAATATAGTTTTGATATTTAACATACTTCATAAAAGCTGTTAAATTTTATATAAAATTCAGTAAAATAGACTGAAAAATAAAAACACAGTGGTGAGTTTAAAACAGCACATATTTCCACATATTGGCCTGCATTAGCTTCTGCCTCAAAGATGGCTGCCTTAAACTGTCTTATCAGTGCCTATGACACCACATGGAAATAATCTGTTATAATGTGGCAGGCTAAAGCTAATTTAATTTTAGAAAAGAAATACATGTTTTGTGAATTTTAATTTCAGAACCTCTGTCACCTGGAGAGTCTGTCAAGCACCTTACTGACTGTAAACATGACAACGTAGATGCTGAACATACAGGAGCTTGTCAGAAAAACTATGCAGCAGTAGCTTGTTATAATGGTGTTAGGCCTACAGGTATGCAAATGTTGTAGTTGTTGGTGTTGTTTGTATGTTTTTGGCAGTAGGTACATTTTTGCACACATGTGATAGCAGTGATCATTTTACTGTTTTTTTTCTTGTTAGCTCACAGGATGCACATTTTCTGAAATAATGGGTCCTGACAAAAACCAATGCATCCCTATATAAAAGGTATATATAAGGTATACCATTTATTTTTGTCATATTACCTGATCTACCAAATTTCGTCTTCTCTTTTATAGTAAAACAATCATGAATAAGTTTTTCACCAGTGTTGTTGAAATGTCCGTGATTTCTTAGTGTGCGACAGGGAATCATCAGTCTCATAAATATTTACATTGGCTTCCTTGTCACTAACTTTGCCGCAAAGTGTCTTCAGCATTTGCTGTCTGTCCTGTATTTGCGGACAGCTTTTCTTTTTGGATGACATCGCAAAAATACCTTACTGACAGTTTGTTTATGAACAGACAACAACGTTTTTGATACACCCATTTAATAGGCCTGTTTTCATTGTGTAAGCCATTGAAATTTGACCAGTTGGTGGATTATTTACAAATGTTCACATTTGCTGCTATATGCAGAGTGAATTTTTGTATTGTTAGACTGTGTTGACATTCTTGGCATATGTATTTAGGTCTTTTTTTTTTCAGATTTTTTCCTTAGCCTGTCGGGAAAAAACTCGAATACTGGATATGTAATAATGACCTACCTTGGAATACCTGGAGTTATCTGCCTTGATGAGTGGGATGATGATGATGCCACTGTCACGTGCAAGCAGTTAGGCTACAAAAGAGGACTGGCTTACAACGCAGACAGGTTTACTTATGTTCTTTTGTCTGAATGCTTAATCTATGAATGCAGTTTTTTTTTCTAATTAAAATTACACATTTTCAAGTTGAATGAAAAGCATTTTGTGTCTCCGTTGTGGGTACATTATTTTATATATTTGATTTTAAGTTGTTTTCTATTATTTAATTCTATGTTGAACAGTTGTATTCTGTTATTTTATTCTAAGTTGTATTCTGTTATTTTATTCTAAGTTGTAATCTGTTATTTTATTCTTAGTTGTATTCTATTAATTTATTCTAAATTGTATTCTGTTTTTTTTATTCTAAGTTGTATTCTATTTTTTTTTCTAAGTTATATTCTATTATTTTATTCTAAGTTGTATTCTGTTATTTAATTCTAAGTTGTATTCTGTTATTTTATTCTAAGTGGTATTCTGTTATTTTATTCTAAGTTGTATTCTATTATTTTATTCTAAGTGGTATTCTGTTATTTTATTCTAAGTTATATTCTATTATTTTATTCTAAGTTGTATTCTGTTATTTTATTCTAAGTTGTATTCTGTTATTTTATTCTAAGTTGTATTCTGTTATTTTATTCTAAGTTGTATTCTATTATTTTATTCTAAGTGGTATTCTGTTATTTTATTCTAAGTTATATTCTATTATTTTATTCTAAGTTGTATTCTGTTATTTTATTCTAAGTTGTATTCTGTTATTTAATTCTAAGTTGTATTCTGTTATTTTATTCTAAGTTGTATTCTGTTATTTAATTTTAAGTTGTATTCTATTATTTTATTCTAAGTTGTATTCTGTTATTTAATTCTAAGTTGTATTCTATTATTTTATTCTAAGTTGTAATCTGTTATTTTATTCTAAGTTGTATTCTGTTATTTTATTCTAAGTTGTATTCTGTTATTTAATTCTAAGTTGTATTCTGTTATTTTATTCTAAGTTGTATTCTGTTATTTTATTCTAAGTTGTATTCTGTTATTTTATTCTAAGTTGTATTCTGTTATTTTATTCTTAGTTATATTCTATTATTTTATTCTAAGTTGTATTCTGTTATTTAATTCTAAGTTGTATTCTATTATTTTATTGTAAGTTGTAATCTGTTATTTTATTCTAAGTTGTATTCTGTTATTTAATTCTAAGTTGTATTCTATTATTTAATTCTAAGTTGTATTCTGTTATTTTATTCTAAGTTGTATTTATTCTAAGTTGTATTCTGTTATTTTATTCTAAGTTGTTTTCTGTTATTTTTATTCTTAGTTGTATTCAATTTTTACTAATAAATTGCTTATTCTCATAATAATGTTCCTATACTCATACTAATGGTATATCGTATCCCAAAAGATACAAGAAAATCCTTGATGCAAAGCATCGAAGGGCATCCAGTATATGTTCAAACAAGACAATATATCTTTGACACACAACAACACCAGACATTCGATGAGATGAGCACTTGGACTTAAAGTGAGCAGAAAACAAGAGCGAACAATTTGACCTTCGCTGGGACATAACATATGCTGTATCATTTGTATTGCATATTGTCCAAATTTATCAAACAATTCATTTAATAATGCTACTAATCTTTTAAGAAGCTCATTTAACAGTTACTGAATGAATGACACTCTTCAAACCTTAGTACAGCACTGTTAACAGGTGAGAATAAAACATGCTGAATCCACAGGGTTAGAATTTGTCAAAATCAGTATGTTATATATATGGTAAGAAGTTGAAGGATAACAAATTTGTTACACTAAATAACCACTTAAACACAGCACCTTGCCCATTTCTACAAAATGGACATTTCCAGATACTGCCAAGAAGTTTTGAGTAACATAACTACAATAACAGCCCATTGCCAATAACGCATTCCATAAAAGGCGCCACGCTTCAGTGCGGACACCAATTATATTATGTTTTTGTTACAGTCTTCAGCTACTCAAACATAAAGCAAATGTGAAAAATATGTCTACAGTAACTATTTTCCAATTGCCCAATCACAAGGGAGATAGCAAATGCAGTTTGAACAGTATGAGTGAAACCCCCTTACAAATAAAAGGAATGTGAAAATGACATAAATAAATTTGGCAAAATGTTCTTATACTAAGTTTCTGCACTTTAATGAGCAGCATAAGGAGTTTGAGGAAACGAGGGAGTTTGAGATTACTCCCAAGCATTGGATTGGTGAGATTTTTGTTAAAAAAAAGCCTATGATATTTCTCTAACCTAAAACCCAAATTGTGATCACAAATTGAACTGTATTGCATGTTTATAGAACAAATGTCGAATTAGCCTATTGGCACATTGGTCACAGCATAACGCCTGGAGTTGGAGATTATTTTCAGTCAGTTAAGTGTCTCTTGCCTTGTTAGAAAAAGTAAAAATGGATAAATGAGGTTAAAAACCAATTACAATTATAATATTACTTATATAAATAATATCATATAAATAAACATTCATTGTCAATTTTATTATGACTAAAAGAAAGACTGTGATTATGTAGTTAAGGATGTGGATTGGAGGATTCTGATGTTGAACACCAGACCTGATGCTTAATGTTAGTCCTTACCCAAAACTGTTTATTCAGCAATCCCCAAGTAGTTTCTTGGTATTATCTAACTGCTGGAAACACCACATAGGATTACAATTACATAGGATAATTTAATTTGAAAGAACTTGTTTATCATCTGACTTTAAATGCATAACTTTAGACATATAGTTTTAGTGGAAATATAAGGTACAGAGACAATTCCATATTATAAGTCTCCAATGTCTGAAGACTGAAAAAAGTGTTCACAACATGATATGCAGAACAGGCTTTTTTTGTTATTGTTGTTTTTGTTGTTTCTGTATTCAGTAGAATTCTAACTTATTTTTGAAAGAAAAAGGAAATAAAAATACTATCTGACACTGAATGACCTTGGCTGAGGTTTTTGTGGTGAAGACTATGTCACCTGCTCCTTAAACACCTGACAACAATGATATTGTCCTCTGCCCCTCACCAGATAGCTTAGGTGGTGACTTGCCCCTCACCAAATAGCTTTTGTGGTGACTTGCCCCTCACCAGATAGCTTAGGATGTGACATGCCCCTCACCAGATAGCTTAGGTGGTGACAGGCCCCTCACCAGATAGCTTAGGTGGTGACATGCCCTCGCCAGATAGCTTAGGTGGTGACATGCCACTCACCAGATAGCTCAGGTGGTGACATGCCCCTCACCAGATAGCTTAGGTGGTGACATGCCCCTCACCAGACAGCTTAGGTGGTGACATGCCCCTCACCAGATAGCTTAGGTTGTGACTTGCCCCTCAACAGATAGCTTAGGTGGTGACATGCCCCCTCACCAGATAGCTTAGGTGGTGACATGCCCCCTCACCAGATAGCTTAGGTGGTGACATGACCCCTCACCAGATAGCTTAGGTGGTGACTTGCCCCTCACCAGATAGCTCAGGTGGTCACATGCCCCTCACCAGATAGCTTAGGTGGTGACATGCCCCTTACTAGATAGCTTAGGTGGTGACATGCCCATCACCAGATTGCTTAGATGGTGACATTTCATGTGGGAAGTCTTCCACTGACTTAGGGTACCTAGACATTTCCCTGGGCTTTCCTTAGTTATACCTGGATATCACCAAAATATTATGTAGTGCGATGTATCATTGAAGCAGCCAATTAAAAGAGTTTGTCGCTAAAACCAGTAAACAGTAGGGATATATAATATTTACTTTTATATTATATTTCAGAGGATCGAACAAGGGTCCATTCTGGACATCAGAAGTTGATTGTGAGGGGACAGAAACCAAGCTCTCTGACTGCTCAATGACTCCATTAGGGACAGTCAGCAAGTGTTCCAACAATCTAGGTCATGCAGGCGTAATATGCTACGATGACCAAGGTATATGCATGATTATGATATATCATGAGATTATGTTTGGAACAAAATACGTGCCTATAGCAATGTTAGAAGCAATTGGTAATGTCAACATTTAAAAACTGAAAAGAAAAATTGAAGAAAAAAGAAACATTTGCCATTAAATATTAAGCAAACATATTTTAAATAAATGGTTAATATTTGGAAAAAAGAAACATGCAATTTTATTTTATTACTTCACATAATGTGCACATAGGTAAGTTAAATAGAACAGATGTGTTTCAGTCAACACTTGAAAGCAAGATCAATCAAAGTCAGTTTCGGAAAGCAAAAGATAAATCTAGGTAACTCGTAAGTGTAAGAATAAGTAACCATATAAAAAAGCATTTAAATTGTTTAACTAAAACTTCCTTTCACAATCATGTTGTTTTAGATGCTTCAAATATTAATATTTACTTTATGTAAAATAGTGGCATCAACTGTCTTTAAAACTTACACCTCTCACGTGGTAAGTCAAGTTGTTTTTAACAAACACACATTTATTTGCTCGGTACTGTTATCATTTCTGGGGGGGGGCTCTAACAAACACCTTTTTATATTACCTGAATTCCCTTACAGGCATCTTCTACCGACTGAAAGGATCTAATGAAAACCGGTGGGGTCGCGTGGAAATTTCTCTGAATGGGGAATGGCATTCCTTATGTAACTTGTACTGGGAATCTGCAGATGCTCATGTGTTGTGTAACCACCTTGGTTATCGTAGCGGTGATGTCTACTCCAGAAACCTTCCAGTCACCATTGGGGGTCAAGTATGGGAGACAAACTTCCAGTGTAGTGGCACAGAGACATCTCTCAATGAGTGTCTGTCATCTGGTTGGAGGGAATCTACCTTGCCCTCCTGCGCCCAACATCTGAATGATGCATTCGCTTTCTGCTACAAGTCTGGTAATGATTTGGTTGATAATTTTTTATTTATTTTATGCTTTTCTTCACATAACCTACCACGCGAGCATGAGGTAATACTCATGCGTTTTTTTTGGTAACACACTAGTAAGTGTAACATCATTAAGTATGTGTAGTGTATATGCCATTTCCTGACCATTTTGTTGTCGCCGTTTTATACATTTTTATTGGACAATTTCATTTTAATTAATAAAAAAATAAAATTTTAGTCATGGTATAAACAAATATGTTCCCTGTTTATGGAAAATGGTCGAGTAAAGGATGGAACTATTTTTTGTGTGGATTATCCCAAACCAAATTACACATGTCAATGCCGACTGTTCATACTGTGAAAAAGATGATGCAGAGCCTCGTTATGTATCAGTTCATCGAACTCATTTAATATTTTCAGTATCGAATGAACACTCATATCAGATCCTCTATATATCATTACACAAAATGTGTAGATAACATGGAAACGTCATGCTGAAATAATTGGGTGGGATAAGATCTCAGATGAATGTCTTAGTAAATAAAGTAATGAATTTCCTATGTGACAGTCTTTTATATTTCCTGTTCATAGCATTGAAAAAAATCATACATAGACTACCTAAAGTCATTTTATCACGTTGTGACATACCAGAGTCATAAAAAATGGTAGCAGTATAGCTACCTTGCTAACACTGAAGCAAATATAAGGGTAGATTCATGACTGGCTGACCAGGTGTCAGGATAATGTGACTGGTTGTGGTATCATGCCAGGTGTTCAAGGCACATAAATACAGTGAAGGCATCTGCTTCAAGTGGACACCATCTCCAGATTACACAAATACTGTTGGTGGGACGATAAACCCAATAAACAAAATCTCATATATTCATAACAAAAGATTAATTCCCAAAATGAGTAAGAATTAAAAAATAATAAACATAGTACATTGTTGTCCACTTTCTTCATTCATCTCAATATGAATGTTATCAGCACTTTAATGCCACAATGATGTTCGATATTACAATTTAACCATAACTCCATAACTTCTTCGCAGTCAAGCTATCTACAGGTGTCGGCAGAGATACTAATCATGGAGGGGTGTTACTTTATCGAGACAATCGCTGGTATAAGGTGTGTGGTAATGGATTCAGTGACCAGTCTGCCAGAGCAGTATGTAGGGAACTGGGCTTTGCCGGTGGATCAGCTAAATGTTGCTCACCCTATGGAAGTCTTTCTCAGTTCCCTTTGTTGAAAAACCACACTGTAAGTATATGATAAGGATTAAATGCCATAAATGGAAAATGGTATATTTACAAACAATATGTATACATGCTATTTACAAATTATGATTTGCACAATATCCATACAGAATTTTTTCTGTTGCCATTCAGCACAGTAATTAAGTTTCTATACAAGAAACAGCACAGATATGAAACATCAAGGGTGCCACAGAAAGCTGCACTTTACATTTGCTTTCTTTTTTTGAACAAGACCTCGTGAAACTGCTACACTTGAAAGCTACACTGTTAAAAAATGGAATACTCTGTTCTCTTCTCTGATAAAGGTTCACACAGAACAACTGCAATTTCCAGTTATTGCCTGCCTTACTGTCTTCCACATAATCGCTCTCCAGAGCAGTGCCAATAAGTAGACATGTACAGTCAAGTATAGATAGGAAAGGTCGGTCTATTCACAGGCCCTAAATTCAGAAGAGGGCACCCGAGGCCAAACTTTAAGATGTGCCAGCTTGTTACTTCTCTGCCTATTGAGTGTATGTAAAATTTCCTGTTAAGGATACATGTGGGGTATTGCAGCTAGCTGACCTATGGCATGCTGGATCTTCTAGCCAGACAATTGTAATGTTTTCTACAATTACTTAGGTGTGTCAGAGCACAATGCAAATCAAAAGAATAACCTCAAAGCCAGGCATCTAACAACATATGCATCTTGTTTTCTACACTGAATGAATTTCAATTAAGTACTCATCAACATTGACCCCAATCACTAATACTAGCTAATTACATTTACATGTTTTTTTTCCTGCACAGATCTCATGCTTTGGAGATGAAGAAGATGTTTCAGACTGCCTTAAAGTAAGAACATGCCCTGACGAAGGATACGCTTCAGTGACTTGCTTTGACTCTGATCAGCCAGGAAGTGAGTACAGGGGTTGAAAATTGAACTTTGACTATGGTCTCAAAAGTTGCACTTGTAATCTTAACCCCATCGATACAAGATTATTATCTGTTTCTTATGAATTTTTGGAGCTCAGATAAAAGGAATACTTCTTATAGTAATTTCTCGGCTTCTGTTGGTGGGATATTTGTTTTAGCTTTACAGGATAGGTAAGAACCAAGCCTTTTTGTGCATATCATCAGCACACCATCCCCCGCTTTGACTTTGATGAGGAATGGTCTTTTGTTATACTTAATGTATATTTTTTCTCCATGCTATTCCCAGGCCACTCCATTTATAAATACCAAACCTTGTTGCGCATATCGCTTACAAGTTGTGACCGGATTGATTTAAAGTAAATCTTTTCGTTATATTTATTTAAATATATTGTCCACACCATTTCTAAGCTGCCATTGGTCTGATTATTATTTAACTTTACCTCTTTTAAAAGTTCCGACTTAAGTTGCACATGTGTTTGGCAGGTTTTGATCAGACTTTGTTATATAAGTTTAAGTAATTTGTTATACTATTTGAATATTCATTGTCTACGGTATTTGTTTGATATAAGAAAGAAGTAGCATGAAAAGTAAATATGGCCCCTACATAGTTAAACTAACTGTGACAAAACAGTAAATGTATATGTATCTGGAGGTACTCCTTATCCTCGGTGATACATCTTGTTTACGGATTGATACTTATTTGCCGACATTCATCGTAGAGCCTGGACCTAGTAGCACAATCAGTAGAGTGTCGGCTCCAGGTATGGGAGGCCCCGAGTTCGGTTCCGTGCCGCGACATACCAAATTCATTAAAATGGTAGTGGTATACTCCCTTGCTAATGCTCAAGCAAATATAAGGGTAGTTCTATGACTAGTTGGCCAAGTCTCTGGATAATATGACTGGGTATGGTATCATGCCAGGTGTCCACGGCTTGCTATACACATTGAAGGCAGCATTGTTGCTGCTTCAAGTGGACATCATCTCCAGATAAGAGAAAAACTGTTGGTTGGACTTACAGGAGTAATGTGCGTTATAAATTATGAATGTCCTTTAAGTTAGAAAGTCATACAGGAGTGTAACTGATGCATTTTCAGATTCCAACTCCGGGACGACAGAACGCATGAAGTCTGACTTTGACTCCCTTCCAGTCATTCTCTCTGTTGTTATCATTGTTGCCCTCATTATCATCGCAGTCATGGTTTTTTGTGGGTATCGTCATTGGAAAGGGCGTAGACCAAAAGGAGAGACTGCATCAGCATTTCCTGATACCAGTATAAAATATGAGATTGATGGCAGCGTAGCAGCAACCAATATCATGGCTAACATACAACCACGTCGCCTTCCTATAGGCCATGAAACTTTTCATGAGTATCAAGAAATTCACGACACTACTTATGACAATGTAATTAACAGCAGCGACAGTCTGAGGCAAGATCCACTGGATCAAATAAGGATTCCAGAGGAAAAACACCAGCAGCAGGAGTCGGAGAATCCTATCTACGCTGCATCAAATGTTGAGATGTCTAGCAGCAATCCAGTCTACAAAATATCATTTAATAATTTGCATTCAACACTACACGAAAAGGCTGAATTGGAGTCTCCCCGTGTTAGTATGAGCATGGGAAGCCAAAATTGAGATTTTTATTGTAAACTGAGTACGATACTCTAATCTAAATGTGATGTGTTTACATATATGTAATTTGAAAATGAAAGTTGTAAACAGAGTTCACAAAAATGAATGATGAAAATACAAATTTTCTAAACTGTTTTATTAAATATCTACAATATTGTGTACATTTATCTCAACATATTTTATTTTTTAATTGTTTGAGGCGAAACTGATTAGTTTTAATCAAGTGTGAGTACAAAGTCTTTCTTAAATTTATTAATACTAAATAACTTAGAAAAACTTAGAAAAAAAAGAGAAATATAAAATATAAATATAAAATTTGTACATGTAGGCAACCAGTGTAAACACACATCTTTTTATCAACATCATCAGTGGAGTTTTGTGTGAAACATAGTAGGTTTCACCCTTTTAATTTTGAGTTCTTTACTCTGTAATAACTTTAATTTACACAATAACTATATGCAAAATTAATCATTTTATTTGTTCCTCAGTAGCAGCGATAAGTGATGTTTTATCACTGGACATAAAATCATTTAAAATAATTGGAAATGTCAGTAATTAAAAATTAGACACTAATTGATTATTATTTAAAAATATATACTATAATTTAAAAATCTACCTAGTAAACATAAATTGGCAGTCTGATAGAGAATTTGAGACAAGCTTTGAAAATGAACTCACTCATTGAAAATGATGCAATCATCTGGAAAAAAAGGACTTGCAACAATTGAACATGAACATGCAATCATTGAAAAGTGATGTAATAAGGTGATATTAACTGATATTAATCGAAATTGTAACAGTAATTCAATTGGACTATAATTATTGATGCTAATAAATATTGATTGTTATCGGACTATAAAAATGCTTATAAAACATATATGATAAATTCTATTCTGTGTATACATTTTTCATACACTCTTTTACAAAGCTAACCGTAAACGTTTTAGTCTGCAAGCTTGTTTTCAGCCATCTTATTTGTTAATCATGACATAATTTGCTTTATTTTTTTTATAACATTTGTGTATCCTTACTGTTGATAGATAATTTTATGCTTCAAATAAATAATTTAAAGATGTTGTTACTGCTACTGCTCTTTATGTATGTCTATTGATTTGATTTTTTTTTTATTGCGTTCTGATCCATTTTAGTTCTATTCATAGAACAAATCCCAATAAGCTATTGTTTTACTGTTTGATTTTTTAATATATAAGCAGATTTATTGTTCATCATTTGTTAGTAACAACAGTGTATGTGGGATTATGTGTGCGCATGCGTATGTGTGTTAATGTCAGCAAGAACAATATTTAACAGGAGTTTATTAATAAATAAAATGTATTTGTGTTTAGTGCTAGCACCCCCATAGATAGGCGCTGTGCTATAACCTAGCTGGTTTATGTGTGCTTATGTGGGTACAGTTGTTTATAAATTAACTTACATCTATCTTTATTGACTTTCAGTTAACTGAACTGTATGTTGATTTCATTTGTAAATATGTACCCATCACAACATAATAAACAATTCTTTATACTCTTGCAAATATATATTACTGTGCTTCAAAATGTGTTTCACTTATATATATCCTTTTGAATGAATAGAGTTTTTTTTTCTTACGATGAGTATGTCATGTTTATATATTGCACATACAGGTAAATGCCTACTGTCATCTGTTCAACTTATATATTTTCTCAGAGTTCTTCAATTTTATCTAGTTATGTTTTATAATGTAGTTTAAAGTTTCATGAATTACCTAAATTCATGATTAAGCCTGTGTATGTGTATTGTATGTTTCACTTTTTTATACACATTGTTAAATAGAAATACAATATTTTTGTCAAAACATTGCAGTTTGTATTCATGTTTTCATATTTCATTGATAAACAATATAAAAAAAAATTCCAATAACAAAAAGTGAATATATTTTTATATATTACTTTATATTCTCAGAAATATTTGCCAGAATTAAGAACACTGCATAGCACGATTTCTGCAGTGCTAGTAACAATTTGTTGTTTAATTTCATAATTATTGATGTTTAGAATTTGTTGATAGCTGAACTCATCCTCAACCTAGTCTAGATGGTAAACATATCCCAAACTTGATCTAGATATTAAAAATAATGTAACATCGACTTGATGTAGAAACCTGGCAATATACCCAGTTTGATCTTAATATTGTATATATATTCTGCTTAATCTAAAATTTCATCAGCTATATCTACCGGTATATGCCTGACCATATGCCAAGGAAGATACAGATATCTAACCATATCCCAAGATTGATACAGATATCTAACCATATGCCAAGATTAATACAGATATCTAACAAAATCCCAAGATTAATTCAGATGTCTAACCTTATCCCAAGATTAATACAGATATCTAACAAAATCCCAAGATTGATACAGATATCTAACCATATCACAAAATTAATACAGATATCTGACCATATACCAATATTGGGACATATGTTTGATCATATGTCAAGATTAAAACAGATATCTGACCATATCCCAAGATTGATACAGATATCTGACTATATGCCAAGATTGATACAGATATCTGACTATATGCCAAGATTGATATAGATATCTGACTATATGCCAAGATTGATATAGATATCTGACTATATGCCAAGATTGATATAGATATCTGATTATATGCCAAGATTTATACAGATATCTGACTATATGCCAAAATTTATACAGATATCTGAATATATGTCAAGATTGATATAGATATCTAACCATATCACAAGATTAATACAGATATCTGGCCATATGCCAAGATTGGGGCATATATCTGATCATATGTCTAGATTAATTCAGATATCTGACCATATCCCAAAATTTATACAGATATCTGACTATGTGCCAAGATTGATACAGATATCTGACTATATGCCAAGATTGATATAGATATCTGACTATATGCCAAGAATGATATAGATATCTGACTATATGCTTAGATTGGGACATATATCTGATCATACGTCAAGATTAATACAGATATTTGACTATATACCAATATTGAAACAGATATCTGACTCTATGCCAAGATTGATATAGATATCTAACCATATTACAAGAATAATACAGATATCTGACCATATGCTAAGATTGGGACATATATCTGAACATATGTCAAGATTAATACAGATATCTGACTATATACCAACATTGATACAGATATATGACTATATGCCAAGATTGATATAGATATCTAACCATATTACAAGATTTATACAGATATCTGACCATATGCCAAGATTGGGACATATATCTGATCATATGTCAAGATTAATACAGATATCTGACTATATACCAAGATTGATACAGATATCTGACTATATGCTAAGATTTATACAGATATCTGACCATATACCAAGATTGATGCAGATATCTGACCATATGCCAAGTTTTATGTAGATATCTGACTATATCCCAAGATTAATGCATATGCCAAGATTGATACAGATATCTAACAATATGCCAAAATTAATAGATACTGTTCATATGCCAAGATTAATGCAGGTGACTTACTATTTACCAAGATTAATACAGATATCTAACCATATGCCAAGGTTGATACAGATATCTGACCATATGCCAAGATTGAAACAGATATCTAACCATATGCCAAGATTAATACAGATATTTGACCATATGCCAAGATCGATACAAATATATAACAATATGCCAAGATTGATGCCGATATTTGAACATAATTTATGCCAAGATTGATACAGATTTCTGACCGTATGCCAAGATTGAAACAGATATGTGACCATGTCCAAAGACTGATACAGATATCTAAACATATCCAAAGATTGATATAGATATCTGATCATTTCTCGAGACTGATACAGATATCTGAACATATCGTCAGCTGAAATGTGACATATCTGGTTACAGTATGGGTATTTGTACATTTTCTCAGCTATTTGTAGATGATTGAACATATCCCTTGCTAAATCTACATATCTAAACATAAGGTAAATCACAATATTCACACAGTCCTTAATTTAATTGGTAGTCAATCAAGATTTAAGTTATTCGTGGAATGTAGATAAAATACTCTATGATTTAAGTTTTATCCAAACAGTGGATATTATAGCAGTGATAATACCAGTTTGGCTGTATTTTTATTAACAGGACTGGTCGTTTAAGACAATGGAAATGCGAAGCCTCTGACAGACTGTACGTTTATATAAACAGGAAGTCATTAGAAGACAATGGAAATGCGAGGCCTCTGACAGACTGTACGTTTATATAAACAGTAAGCCATTAGAAGGCAATGGAAATGCGAGGCCTCTGTCAGAATGTACGTTTATATAAACAGGAAGCCATTAAAAGACAATGGAAATGCGAGGCCTCTGACAGACTTACGTTTATATAAACAGGAAGTCATTAGAAGACAATGGAAATGCGAGGCCTCTGACAGACTGTACGTTTATATAAACAGGAAGCCATTAAAAGACGATGGAAATGCGAGGCGTCTGACAGACTGTACGTTTATATAAACAGGAAGCCATTAAAAGACAATGGGTATGCGAGGCCTCTGTCAGAATGTACGTTTATATAAACAGGAAGCCATTAAAAGACAATGGAAATGCGAGGCCTCTGACAGACTGTACGTTTATATAAACAGGAAGCCATTAAAAGACAATGGAAATGCGAGGCCTCTGACAGACTTACGTTTATATAAACAGGAAGTCATTAGAAGGCAATGGAAATGCGAGGCCTCTGTCAGAATGTACGTTTATATAAACAGGAAGCCATTAAAAGACAATGGGTATGCGAGGCCTCTGACAGACTTACGTTTATATAAACAGGAAGCCATTAAAAGGTAATGGAAATGCGAGGCGTCTGACAGACTGTACGTTTATATACACAGGAAGCCATTAAAAGACAATGGAAATGCGAGGCGTCTGACAGACTGTACGTTTGTATAAACAGGAAGCCATTAAAAGACCATGGAAATGCGAGACCTCTGAAAGGCTGTACGTTTATTAACAGGAATAGTCATTGAAGACATGGAAATGCGATGCCTAGAACAGGTTGACACACCTCCAGTTACTTAAACTTGGTATCTGTCAGTTTTGCTATATCATATATACGTAACAATAATTTACCCTTTAGGGGCGAAATAGTGGCGTAAGTTTTGCAAAAACTCATTCTTTGATCTAAGGAAGGAGAATTTTGAAAACTGCCTCAATTGAAAGACATGTACAAATCGTGAAATATAACGTTCCAAATGTACCTTCTTTTCAAATCTATAAATGTACACGATAAGGATTTCTGCTATAAAAAAAAAAACAGATATCGGCGTCCGAACGGATTGCGCAGATGATTAGATAACAATATCTCAAAAGTAAGTGGTCATGTTTTTTTCTCAGTTAAACAAAAAAGCTAACTGTGCAGCGTGGCTCTGATAGGAAATAATGTTTATAATGACTACTGGAATGTTATGCTTTACTTTTAAAAAATTAAACAGCACTTTGCATATGTTTCTCTGAATCGGGAACTGCAATATCTTAAAACACGTCACCAATGACCTTTGAATAAAACATTCGTCACAAAAACGGAACACTCTCTTCCGCATGCTATGTACAAATATTTATTTGTAAAATAAAACATAAAAAACACGTCACCAATGACCTTTGAATAAAACATTCGTCACAAAAACGGAACACTCTCTTCCGCATGCTATGTACAAATATTTATTTGTAAAATAAAACATAAATACATTTGTTAATTTATTCATGGGACTATTTTACAATGCGGAAGTTCTCAACATTGTCTAGTTGTGAAGCGTCATAGCACAGTGGTAACTAAATTGACATAACACCGTCAATGTATGAAATGGTACCCTACTACTACCACTTCTATTACTACTACTACTACTACTACTACTACTACTACTACTACTACTACTACTACTACTACTACTACTACATTTACTACTACTACTACTACTACTTCTATTACTACTACCACTACTACTACTAATAATTTTACTACTACTACCACTACAATGTACTATTGCTACTACTACTACTATAATACTACTAAAATCACTACTTCTATTATTATTATTATTATTATTATTATTATTATTATTATTATTATTATTATTACTGCTACTACGACTATTGCTACTTCTATTATTACTACTACCACTACTATTAATACCATTACTACTACTACCACCCCTACTACTAATTTTACTACTACTACTACCACTACAATGTTCTATTGCTACTTCTACTACTATATTACTACTAAGGTTACTACTTCTATTATTATTACCACCACTACTACTACTACGACTAAATTAAAGCATTACATAAAACACAATACATAATACACAGTGACAGGTTAAAGAAAGTATAGAATTTATATTTCAATAAAATTTTAAACTAACATATAATTAACCAAAACCACGTAATGTTAAACTAATTTTCCATTTTTTTTCATGTAACGATCATGAACAATAGTAAAATAACAAGTATAGGACAATGTAGATTAAGTGTTTGTAAGTATATTGTATGGCTGTCTTCCTATGAAGACGTCTTTAAAATTGCGATAACGAAGGTTTGCTCATGTAACGGTTTCATGATATTTAGATAAAAAATGTCACATAAGATAATAAGTTAATTTTCATTTCAAGCGGACGAGTTTCTTTACACTTGAAAATTATACTTTTAACCAGCAAGGATGTCGTAATTAACGACTTCCAAAAGAACTTAGTGGATGCAATGTGCGAACTTCCGGTATTCCGGCACAAGAAAATTTTGTTTACAAAACGATAAAATATGATAAACTTAATACATTATTCACTTTTTATATTGTATGCGTTATCACTATTAGCAAACATACAATACATAGCACAAAACATTGTCAACGTAAAAAAAACACAGTTATAATGTTACATATTTATATGTTATTTTGTTTTAGAAAATATATCTTAGCAATATAGTTAAGGTCATTACAGGAACGTCCCGCTATTTTTGGTGGAATATGGCCCCAGCCACTGGCGGAGCTTCCTTTAGGCACCGTAGGCACGTGCCTAGACATTTTCTGAAAAATCAAAATTTAAAAACATGCTTAAAATGGAGAAAAAATGTCGGGGGCGGTGGTCACGGTGTATGCATGAGCTTTAGATACTTTAATTACACAATCTACCGCGCCTTATGCCATAGATACATAGAGTTATTGATTGTTACTGAAAGGCATAACAAAAGAATGTATACAGAATTCATATATATAATGTATAAGCCAGTACCCGTATATGCAAAATATATGTTGACGCTACCCTAAGCACCGGGAACCAAGCGAAGGTGATAGAGCGGCTAACGTTTTAAATATAAACATTTAACATGCCTGAGTACGATCCTCCATGCCCAGATATCGGTTCACCTGAATTTTATGCGAGCATTCCCACGGACCCTCCACCACACCTAGATTTAAGGTGTCTACACATGCTTTACTGTCAAGCTACGTCCCTGCCAGCCAAGTGTCTGGGTAGAACAACAGGAGCACCACAGATATGCTGGAATTATGCATTGTATAGCGATGAGCTGTTTTGAGCATAGCCCTGTTGTATACAACTTACTGCCCCCATCTACTTTCTGGTCGTGAGACAAGTCCTTCAGAAAACGTGGCTATGTAATTTCCGGATTTTACTGAAAAAAAAAATTGGGAAAAATATTATAAAAGTCATAAAAAAATAAAGTATAAAATCATGAAGTACGTAACTGTAGTCAGTGTTAAGATTGATTTAATGTGAGTTTGGTACATTCTCATAATGAAAGATGTGGTAACAAGAAGACGAAAAAAATCATCTCTTTTCAAAGCAAGATGTCTATGAGACATCTTTTATCTATAAATACCATACAGGATTTCAAATCAATTATATAAATTAAAATGTACGAAGAGGCAAAAATGGTAGACCCTAGCTGCCGAGTATATGTATATGAAAAAGAAAATGAAAGTGTATGCAATGAAATATTTTTCCAATAAGACATCATGTGTTATGGATAAGTTAGTCGATTGATCATGTATACAGAGGTTAGTAAATAGTAAAGGTGATAATTCCAAAAAGGAGAGATAATACTTAAAAAGAGGAAACCAAACGGAATAAAATAAGCGATAGACACAGATACCACAACGGCCCTGAAAATACAAAGTTGTTTTAAATGTAAATGCAATTGCATAATCATATTTTCATTTGTACTTTCACAGGTTTAATGTAATGAAGGTGAATAAACAACATTATTTGATGAATTAATACTATATTTTGCTGCTAATGAAAATGTGCAATATAAGTAAATAAATCTAAGAGACCTGTCTAATTTTATTGAAACAACATTTTGAAGAAAAACATACCAAACTTAACACTTGTTTGTGATATGATGGCGTGTGCGATAGTAATGGATTATAGATGTTCCAAAGCTATGACAAGAAACATGACCTTGAAATGGGTGTTGATGATATTTAAACCCAACGAGAACTAATGAACAAACCAGGAGATGCATATTTTTAACAAGACTTAAAAGGGGATTGAATATGTTAATATGGTAAATTTATGAAATAAATATGACGCGACGTCGTAAGTTGGAGCTATAAAGCGTAACGTCAAAATTTCGACGTTTTTGACGTCCCGAGTCTCAATAACGTATCAACACAGCCTATTTTTGTTTTTGTTTTAATTTACATCATAAATACACGTGACAATAACATAATGAGTACACAAAAAGAATAATTGGACAATCTGCTAATAAAGTAATAAGAAAAGGTTTGTCCGCTTATATTTGATACCTACGCGGTCACTTGTTATGATAAGTTTGGTGGCAAAATGACAAAAATATGTATCTTTATGTGAAGTGTACTCAATAATTTTAATATTTTATTTGCTTAACTGTCTTAATTAATACACTCTAAATGTCTATTTCAGATACAATTTCCAATATTTTTAAATGCTCGTCTTCTGGCATCGTGAATGATATCTTTGACTTAACGTTCGTCTCCACTATGTACACAACTGACATAGAATGGACCAGTGCCATGTGCTTTTTTATCATTTTGTTTTTGAGAGGGGTTTCTTTTAAATGTTCATAATAAAACCCCTTTATCACCGACGTGCGGCATTGCCAAGTTATTCCCCAGTCATCTGTTGTTTCCTTCTCCAGGGTGTATGAGGGTGAATCGGCACACACTAAGTAATATTCGTAGTCATTGTCCTGACAAAACACTGCAAATACCGATCCTCTTGTAATTAAACTAGCCATTGGGATATTTTCTTCGGCGGCAGTACTAAGATCTGGTTCACATCCTACATGTAGGTTGGAATTAGTTTTGTCTGTTTTACCGATAATGTCACTGAATTTACAATTTTCTGTACACCCAACAAAACAAGAGTCACATTCGTAACAGGACAGTGAACGGGTTCGTAGAATTGCGTTTTCACCTTTATGCGCTACGACTTGATGTGTTGACCGTATGCCTGTTATTGGCTTATAGTTATGTTCATTCTGTCAATATTTTCGCAGTAGCGAAAATGCCTTTTCTGAACTTTGTTTGATTTTGTTTCTTTCCCGTAGGGTGTTGTTTGCAAATTCAAACAGATCTTTGGCATTTTGAATTACCACGGTGCCACGTAGAATGGCGAGATCTGCTTGTCGCTTCACGAACCCACCCGCGGCGTCCTGAGGTCCCTTAGCGTGGCTCGTCTCGTAAAAATTCCTGACAATTGTTTCATAGCCAAACTCATCACAACATCGATGCAGATCGCCATAGCAATTTCTATTTTTGTACTGGGCCGCGCACCCATCAGTCCACAAAACTCGTTCATAACTCTGCAAGTGTATGCAATGGAGCGTAGATAGTCAGCAACTTCTTTTTGCACTTGGTGTGTAAAGTGCCGATCGTGCTGTTCATCGGGCGAGATGACAAAAAATTGTTCGCATACAATTTCTGGGTTTTCAGGAGTACTCTGCTTGCCATCAATTTCTAAAAAAGCGTGTCTGTAGATAAGTGTAACGTGAAGAGACACTTCCATTTTTTGAAAGTAGCTTGATTGCAGTTCTACCTTTTCGCTGCATTGATAGTTTTCAGACTAGTCATGCACTGTTACACAGTGGTCTGTCGGAAGGTTTTCTACCAGATTATTGAACTGTTGATGCTGCCATTTTGCTCTAAAGTTGTGTGATAGGAATGACTGTAACAGTTTAATCAAGTGACGAAACATATCCCCGGGCTTTGTCGTCCGCTTTGTCAGTAACAACTTGCGTACACTACCACGTTTTGTCTGAACATCTTTATATTCATAGGCTTCCCAGGTAACAGATGGTGCACCTTGTTCTGTAGATAATTCACTTTCCTGAAAGAAACTGTCCGGTATGCCACACTTACTACACTGTCTATCGAGACAAGTTTTCTGGAAGTAGCCATTGCCGTCTGGTTCGCACAAGGTGTCACGGGACATATCGTACATATTGTCGTATATTGTATGATTGTCTGAGTGGGCGAGTTTCTTGCGGAAGTCCATGCATGTTTTAAACACAGTTTTCATTTCCAGGTGATACCTACAACAACAGGTCACACGATCTTTTACTCTGGCCTCTCGAACAAAATAGGGTTTACAGCGTTCAAATGTTAATATCTGGGTATAGCTTGCGTATAATAACCCCGACTTGACCTTTAATATTAGCATCTATTAACGATCTAGCTCACACCTATATACGATCAATACCACGCCTTCCTTCCACCTCGGCAATTTACGAAATTACACGGGAAACTCAATGCCATACCTTGCCACTCGATCCAAGGTCGACTCCAGTATTGCAATAATTGAAAAAAAATCTCTTTCGAGGCTCGAACCCGTGACTTTTCGATCGCGAGCATTAACCCCTCGGCCACGCCGGTACTGTTAAGCCTCATACTTGTATTGAATATATAAACATTATGATTGTTCAACAAACATACCCGATCTTAGACGACTGTCAGCGATTGCATTATCGATAACTAATTTTGTGTTCGTATTCGATAGATAATATATTCTTGCATAAAGGTCAAGTCGGGGTTATTATACGCAAGCTATATTTCTCTTTAAAGTCATGGAAAGCTTCAGTGTGAGTTTTTCTTAGCACGTACACGGCATGGCTAGAGTAATGCTTTACGCCAATTCTCACGCGTTTCACGTCGTTCTTATTTCCCGTTGGGTGTGCTATGTCAGCAGAGTACCAAAAGTCGTATATTTTTTTCTTTATTTCGTCACTGACTGAAGACTTTCTAGATTTTCTTAGTGTGTACTTAAAACACGAACTATCCGTTTTGGACACGCGCGTTCTGATCCGATGTCGCTTTGAAACTGTTCTAGCTGTCAGGCACAACTTTTTAGCTAGCTTTAATTTGCATTTATTTTGTGCAACTGTTTCGCCACAAACAGATGACATTATGCTGTTGACCTCTGTCCGGAACTCGTCAGACCGTTTCTTTTTCTTCTCCGTTAGTGCGTCCCGCAGGTCCGTCATTACGGCCTCAGCAAGTTTGATGTCCTTTGTTTCTTCTGGCGATGCAACCAATCTGGACTTTTGAAGTGATTTTACCGCTGGTGATGTAAAACATTGTAAATACGCAGCAACAGTTGCTGCCCGCTTCGATGGGGTTTTCGGGAGTGACTTTTTTAATTTTTTCAAAGCTCTGGATTTGTTCTGTCTATTTGGAAATTTTGCGATTTCATTATTGATGTTTTCAGAACATTTCTTCAGACGCCAGCGTCGTTGATACTCGTTAGATTTTCTTTTCCCCCCATCTTTGGATTCCTTTTTACGTTGTCTGTACAGTCTCTTCCTCTCTGCCTCATTCGATGTGGAGTATTCTGAAAAAAAACCCATATCATACGATGGCAAAACGATGTCAAAATATAACTTTTATTTATCATGTACGTAGTTATAGTAAGCATACGCACAATTTTGAAGTGAACATGCGGTAAACCTGCACGAGCGCATGTTATAAGAAATACAAGCGTACGTACTATTAATACGTGTGGTCATAATAACACATTTGTCATTCGTAAACGTGTACTAACGGGAAATAATTAAGGCATGCGCATGTGATTATTTATGCATGTCCTGTTTAACAAAAAATAAATATTTATTTTGTGTGCAAGCATTATTTATTACTGAAAAGGAGGGACCTGGAAAATATTCAACTCGTGTGCCAACGCGATACGTACACGTGCGCACGTGTTGCTTTCACGCGCGAAGGTGTCCATTTTACGTGCGCACATATCACATATTACGTGTGCATGCGTAAACGTTTGTTTGCGCACTATTTACATGTTACATGTGCTTCTGTTATCTATTACAAGCGCGCCTGTTATTTCTTACTTTTACGTGCACACCTATTTTTACGTGCGCAGGTGTTAATTAACGTTTACGAGCGTACATTTATTTGTCTATAATCTATATATATACATATTAAAGTACTATAAGAAAGCGAAAAAATAGAAAGTTAACATGTATGCACGCATGCATGCATTTAATTATGTAAGTGTCTGAGCGTGCGTGCGTGCGTGCGTGCGTGCGTGTGTGTGTGTGTGTGAGTGCGTGCGTGCGTGCGTGCGTGTTTTTATTTGTGTGATTGTTTTGTTTTTTGTAAAAAAATCTTTTCTTTTTTGTTTTCTTTTTTTTTAAATATAATTGAGTTTGTGCTCATGAAGTTCCACACATCTGGTAGCTGATTCTAAGAAGAACTCCATGTGTTTGTGCTCATGCAGTTTCACACATCGGTTGACTGATTCTAAGAAAAGCTCCATGTGTTTGTACTCACGCAGTTCAACACATTAAATGGCTGATTCTAAGAAAGGCTCCGTGTGTTTGTGCTGACGTTGTTTCGCGCATTTGGAGGCTGATGCTCAGAACAAGAACAGCTTTACGCGTTTGTTTTCACGCATTTCCACACATCTGGTGCCTGATCCTATGAATAGCTTAAAATGACTCATATGCAAAGCATGGATTCACCACACTGGCATCATGCTTAAATGTTTGGGCACCCATGTTTGTGGTCTTCCAAGGCAACATCCTTACAAATTTAGGATATCAACATGCAGCTTTTACAGCAAGATCTCCGTAATATCTTGTTTGTATTTGCATCGATGTAAGTCTAGATCAAAGTAGCAGACATCGCCTTTAAAACAGAGAAACAAAAGTGTTCAATAAGTTTGGGACTAGAGCGTTTAATGAGTCTTGAACTAAAGTGTTCAGTTAGTCTTGTACTAAAGTGTTAAATATTTTTTTAACGAAACTTTGGAATTCAGACCATTTGACAGTAATGTATCTACTTTTATTGCATAAAACTATGCTTAATAGATAGAGAACAGGGCCCTTTGTGTTACTGTTGTTTCATGAAATGAATGGCTAATTTAGTTGCAAGGTAAAGAAAAAACGACAACAACAAATACTAGGACTTAATCAAGTTTGAAATATATATCTACTAAAGAATAACACAAATATAAATATTTTGTTGTCAGTTTCAGCCTTTTGGGGCATAACGAAGCGTACAGTTTCAGCCTAGCTGGGGTATACGCTGGAATATTGGGGTCTACATTACGCATGGCTGTCTTCGGTCGCCCTAAACGACTATTTGTCCGGTGTACCTGCTTTGACAGTGGCTTAGTACGATGGAGACGGGAACCATGCCCATAAACTGCCATTACCGAAGTGTCTTTGAATTGTAATTTGTTATTGTATACCTAAAGAATTAAAATAAATGTTAATTTTAAGTTGCCTTGTCATGTATGAGCTGTCTGAACAGGGACGCGGCATGGGTGAACAAGCGTTATGTCTGCCCTTATTTCTCTAAAGTGAAAGCTTACTGTTTAATTGAATATGAAAAAGTGGAAGCTGTTCACCCGTGGGGCGCTGTTGTTCCTTAAGACTCGAATCTCCTAATAATGTATGTATAACCGTTTCACATTGTCCTATTGGCAATACCGGCCGCAATAGCTCAGGTGGCAGAGCGTCGGCTTGCGGATCGGGAGGTCGTGGGTTCGAACCCCGGCCGGGTCAAACCAAAGACTTTAAAATTGGTAGCTTCCCTCCTAACACTCGGGGCTAAGGGGACAGCATTACGCCTGACTCGTCGGTGTCAGTATAATGGACCGGCCGGGTTCAGTCCCTGGGCACCTTATAAGTGCCCCTGTGCTATAATGATAGAAATGTCGCTGCACAGTATCGACAAAAATGCCGGCTAATCCCTAATCCCTAATCCTATTGGTAATACAAGCTCCATAGCTTGCTATAATACGTTTGTGGTATTAACCTCAGCCAATATCCTGTCGTAAATCGTTGGTTTTCTTATTGAAATTTATGTTTTTTATTAGATAAGTAAGAAACGGTTCTATGACTATTACCACAAATATTAAAATATGAACTACACCTAGACCAAAGTAACGAACATTATAGATAGAAAGAAAAACAAAAAGTTACCGCCCTGGAACGGTCAATCTGCAAAAATGACCGACTGGGTGCTGAATCTGGGTTTGAGGAGCACTCCATTTTCACACTTCCTGAAAAAAATCTCATAAATAAACAGTGTAAATAAAATATCCCATCAAAACGAGACAATAAACAAACTACTTGCACCTGCATCGGGATTTAAAACTGATAAAAATATTATATATTATTGAAATAATATTATATACAAACTGAATAATTTCTATTATGATGAACTATAAACATTTGCTCGCGGGATAAAAGCCTTGGCTTATAGGTTTCGAAATATCAGAAGAAACATACTTATACTTATTTTATTGTGTGTTTTTGCACACTACTAGATACTTGACTTGTATACTTTATGAATGTATATGTATTTGAGACGGTGAACGTTCATATATTTTCAACCATTTTTACATTTTTCAATCTTCTTGAAAAGAAGACCTTATACAGAGTGTTATTCTCGTCAATAACCTTCCGCTACATGAACATATGAGATTGTAACCGTGACTTCATGTTTAAAGCAAACTGTAAGTCTAAACATAATTACTCAGGAAGTCGAACACAACTCTCGTCTTGAAGTATTTTGAAATGCATCGCATTTTGTTATCTTTCTAACCACGTTTGTGCAATGTATGCAAGTCGGATATGGGTAAGAGCTTCTAACTGATTGTGTTTGAATATATATCAATAAACACTTTAATAAAGGAAATTATCTTAATTGTGTGTGTGAAACGGGCTTCCTATTAGCAACTAGTTTTGAATAAATGTTTAAGTAGCAAAAACTGCAATGAACGTAAAGCTGTTAAAGAGATGGGCCTTTTAACAATGCATGTGTTGTTCTTTTTACCTTCAAACTGAATACCAAAGGCGCCTATTAACGAATCAGTTGTGGTACACGTTATAGCTGTAAACCAAAAGGCACCTATTAACGAATCAGTTGTGGTACACGTTATAGCTGTAAACCAAAGGCACCTATTAACGAATCAGTTGTGGTACACGTTAAAGCTGTAAATCAAAGGCACCTATTAACGAATAAGTTGTGGTACACGTTATAGCTGTTAACCAAAGGCACCTATTAACGAATCAGTTGTGGTACACGTTATAGCTGTAAACCAAAGGCGCCTATTAACGAATCAGTTGTGGTACACGTTAAAGCTGTAAATCAAAGGCACCTATTAACGAATCAGTTGTGGTACACGTTATAGCTGTAAACCAAAGGCACCTATTAACGAATCAGTTGTGGTACACGTTATAGCTGTAAACCAAAGGCACCTATTAACGAATCAGTTGTGGTACACGTTATAGCTGTAAACCAAAGGCACCTATTAACGAATAAGTTGTGGTACACGTTATAGCTGTAAACCAAAGGCACCTATAAACGAATCAGTTGTGGTACACGTTATAGCTGTAAACCAAAAGGCACCTATAAACGAATCAGTTGTGGTACACGTTATAGCTGTAAACCAAAGGCACCTATAAACGAATCAGTTGTGGTACACGTTATAGCTGTAAACCAAAAGGCACCTATTAACGAATCAGTTGTGGTACACGTTATAGCTGTAAACCAAAGACACCTATTAACGAATAAGTTGTGGTACACGTTATAGCTGTAAACCAAAGGCGCCTATTAACGAATCAGTTGTGGTACACGTTCAAAATGTAAACCAAAGGCGCCTATTAACGAATCAGTTGTGGTACACGTTAAAGCTGTAAACCAAAAGGCACCTATTAACGAATCAGTTTTGGTACACGTTAAAGCTGTAAACCAAAGGCACCTATTAACGAATCAGTTGTGGTACACGTTATAGCTGTAAACCAAAGGCACCTATTAACGAATCAGTTGTGGTACACGTTATAGCTGTAAACCAAAGGCACCTATTAACGAATCAGTTGTGGTACACGTTATAGCTGTAAACCAAAGGCACCTATTAACGAATCAGTTGTGGTACACGTTATAGCTGTAAACCAAAGGCGCCTATTAACGAATCAGTTGTGGTACACGTTAAAAATGTAAACCAAAGGCGCCTATTAAAGAATCAGTTGTGGTACACGTTATAGCTGTAAACCAAAGGCACCTATTAACGAATCAGTTGTGGTACACGTTATAGCTGTAAACCAAAGGCACCTATTAACGAATCAGTTGTGGTACACGTTATAGCTGTAAACCAAAGGCGCCTATTAACGAATCAGTTGTGGTACACGTTAAAAATGTAAACCAAAGGCGCCTATTAACGAATCAGTTGTGGGACACGTTAAAGCTGTAAACCAAAAGGCGCCTATTAACGAATCAGTTGTGGTACACGTTATAGCTGTAAACCAAAGGCACCTATTAACGAATCAGTTGTGGTACACGTTAAAGCTGTAAACCAAAAGCGCCTATTAACGAATCAGTTGTGGTACACGTTATAGCTGTAAACCAAAGGCACCTATTAACGAATCAGTTGTGGTACACGTTATAGCTGTAAACCAAAGGCACCTATTAACGAATCAGTTGTGGTACACGTTAAAGCTGTAAACCAAAAGGCACCTATTAACGAATCAGTTGTGGTACACGTTATAGCTGTAAACCAAAGGCGCCTATTAACGAATCAGTTGTGGTACACGGTAAAGCTGTAAACCAAAGGCGTCTGTTAACGGATCAGTTGTGGTACAAGGTAAAGCTATAAACGAAAGGCGCCTATTAACGGATCAGCTGTGGTAGACGGTGAAGCTGTAAACCAAAGGCGCCTATTAACGAATCAGTTGTGGTACACGTTATAGCTGTAAACCAAAGGCACCTATTAACGAATCAGTTGTGGTACACGTTAAAGCTGTAAACCAAAGGCGTCTGTTAACGGATCAGTTGTGGTACAAGGTAAAGCTATCAACGAAAGGCGCCTATTAACGGATCAGCTGTGGTAGACGGTGAAACTGTTAACCAAAAGCGCCCATTAACAAATCAGTTGTGTATACCATGCAGAGGAATTAAGTTATAGGTGGCCAGTAAGATATTGCATTTTTTTCCGCATATGCTACGACTTGTTTATAGCCAACTTTTGATTTTTAGATCAAGTGTGTATACATACTTTCCAAACATTGTTTTCCAAATTGTTATGTCATCAAATAAGTCAGTGCATCAAAGTCTTTAATTGTGCCTTGACACACCGATGTCAACTGAGACGTTTGGAAAAACTGATATGTTCCAATTATTTAAGTTATTCAGAAGTCAATATTCTACGCTTGTTTAAAAGCATGCTTTCGATCACGGATATACACACTTGAAAAGAAAGGGTGTGGCATCGTTTGTATCAAGTTTAGTTGCTAAAACAGAAATAAAGCTCCTTTTACGACAACCATGGCCGATCTAAGCTGTGTGCAACTCATTGAATTCCCCCTTATACACGTACAATGTAGTTTCACTTTTGATTTTAGGATTGACGCAAATGAAAACATTCGAAGTTTTTTTTTTTCAGCAGATCACTTAATCATTATATCACTATATAACAATTGGGTATCTCTGCCTATTTGAAAAGAAATTGTTCCACTATGTTGATTACTAGGATCCGTTAATTATAGGGTGCGGGTTTGATCCCGGGCCGCGACATACCAAAGTCGTTAAAAATGGTAGTGGTATAGCTCCCTTGCTAACGCTCAAGCAAATATAAGGATAGTTCCACGACTGGTTGGTCCGGTGTCAGGATAATGTGACTGGGTGTGGTATCATGCCAGGTGTTCACTGCATGCACTATATCTGCTTCAAGTGGACACCGTCTCCAGATAACTGAAATACTGTTGGTGGGACGATAAACCCAATAAACATAAACAAACAAACTTAAATGCTCGTGAGGACCGTGATGTACAAAACTTCCCGTTGACATGTGTTTAACATGACGGCGTGAAGGGTGCGTGCAATAATAATGTATAACATTTGTTTTACATTTACAACATTTAACTAAATATTCTTATAGCTTAATTTTTAATAATAATACAATTTTCGAAAGTTATACATAAATTCCTACTCAAAGCGATTATTTTCATATATCATGCTCCAATACGTTTACTCATTTTGATCTATTTTAGTAACATGCAATTGTACTTCCACAATGCAGTCTGATGCGTTCTCAAATTTTAAAAAAAAACAACAACTTAAATCATTTTTACAGGAACTACATGTATTTGTCAGTATTTATTCTGTTTTCCTGCAGAAATAAATATGATTTAGTGTTGAAAATTCCCCAAATCACACCCCACTTTTCATTTTTGGTACCTTTAAATGTTTTGTTTAGCTCAAATAGTTAAGATTTTCTCATTTTGTTTAAAAGATATATACTGTTGACCTCTCTGAATTAATGGGCTGATAATAAATAATAAAAGTTAAGAACAAGTTCAAAAGTTAAATAAAAGTTAAAATCCCGCCCTCATTTCCGCCCGCAACATCTTCGATATGACTCCGCCTACCCTATATGACTCCGCCTACCCTACCACTTGGCTTGTACATAAAGCAACCACCAACAACTGCCCAAACCACCGCACTGTTTTGAAGGATAGTTGACAGTAGTTAACTGAGCATTAGTTTTTAACAATACCATCGGGAAGACAACACTTTCAACCATCGTTGCCATGGGGATGGGCTGGATCCTGATGGGCAAGTCCAACATAAAGCAATGCCTTCTGCTGTGGATGTGTACAGTCAGCTTTGGCACAGGTAAGTACTGTATTTGTTTTACAAAAGAAGCACACATTGGTTTTGATCAATTAGGCAAAGCTGATTCATTTGATTTCATTTTTGTAAGTAACTGGTCGAGACTGGAAGACAGAAAGATGGGGATGCTTAAATATTGTTATTCTGCCAGATATTTGTTTCAAAAGTTATAAAATCAAAATCATCAATCATCACTTATAAACATAAAATAATGTTATATGTTTTATATGAAGGAAGTAAACGATCGTCTAAAGAAGAAATATATACATGTTGATTATATGATGAAATAAAAGTAAGGTCATAAACTACTCGTAAAGTAGTACAATGACAGTAAAAACAGTAAAAACTTTACTTCAAGAAAACATTAAACCAGCCTTCATGAAAATTACTTAAATGAACGTCAAAACATGCTTCAAAGACCTATGATAAATATGATGAAAAATAGTTTGTTAAATTAAAAAAGGCGTTTAGTTTAAATATATATGTTTATTTTTAATAACAAGAACAACATATTAGATTCAAAATACTGTAACAAGCAGTAATTTTACCAATCATATGATAAAAGCCAAAGATTCGGGGATAAAATAAATTTAAAAATTAAAATTCAATGTCTTTTGGTCTGTAAATATATAGAATAGAATAATTGACATAGCAGGATGTATATGTATAGAAAACACGGTTGTCACGATACAACGAACGATGTTTAGGAAGTGTGTAAATTTGAAATACAAACGAATTTATTTTTATTTGTAATTTTAAAATCTCATCTTCAAGTTCAGATAAATGTTTTTGGACTTCTGTTTAGATATACACTTAAACAATACTTTACAACGCACGCAAGTTTACGGGTAAACAGTCATTGGTTATTTCATTTATGATAACTCAGTAGTTACTTATCAAGTTTCAAGTGTTTGTTGACTTGGCGTTCAGCTATGACATCGCTTCTTCCCGTATCGAAAAGTTCGTATAGTGAATTTCAATTTATATTTCACATTAAGATCAATTAGTAAAGTGAGAAAAGAACCCAACATTCGTTTTAGTCAAACAGTTATGCATCGTTTCATCTAAGTAGTTAAATATTTTTAATGAACACACATTTCATATTCTTAAATTGGACTTTTCATTATCTTATTAACAAACATAAAACGTGCCGCTCGTATCGCTCGACGGTGTTATGATGTTATCAGGAAGTTCTACCGATGCGAGTCGCACAGATATTTTTTCGGGCTTGCTTTGTGCCAGTATTTGTAAGTAAGTTAAAAGCGAGGTTAGAAAGCTGCGCCGAAATGATTACTTGTCACATATATTATTCTAAATTTACGAATCCCTGTTTATCATGACTTAAAATGTGTAGCAAGATTAAATTTTGATGTATACACTGTAATTATACAACGCTTAAACACGATATAAATAACCACAAAATACGTCTTCCCAAAACCATTTCTAAATTTAAAAATGGTCATTTAAATCTAATATACTACTTAAGATATAAAAAGAAATAAAAGTTTGTAATAAATGCACTTGGCGCATGAATATCTACAATTTAATAAATTGATTAAATATCAAAACCTGTCAGAAAAACAAACAAAAAAGACATTGCAAATACATTCGTTAATCAATAAAGTCTGCGCCAATAATACAAACATTTCACTGAGAGACATCAGTGGATAGATTCCCTGAATAACCTAATAATTTAAGTATGTCATTTCATTTGGCTGACTCGGTTTTTATTCTTGTACTTTTAGGCGTGTTTGTTGACTTTTTATGCCATTTTTGTGATACCTCGTTAAACCATCATTAACAGACACCTCAATTTTCTTGTTTAAATTGCATGTCTTATTGGATTTAAAGCTTAAATTTGTGTAAAAATAAGAGGATTTACTATTTTAATAACACCATTTGCAAAAGACAGGTGGTATAAAGTTAAAGAATTCTAACTAAAAGGACCTACCTACTACCGTCGGATATGATCTAACAAGGGAGACGAGTTCCATTAAACCACTGTACCCCATTAAAGGCAAGTGCTGAAATAGTCATTTCACTGACAAGGCTGTTTCCTTTTTAGCATTGCTAAGACCCTCAAAAATGATATTTTTTACTCTTCAGTAAAGTTATACAAGTAATTTGTAAGGGGTATCACATACGAGTATGCAGATTAATTTTCGAACTAGCATACTATTTTAGCTCATTTTTTACTTATTAGCGATATTATATCATTTTTCTATGTTGTTGCGCATGGCAAACAGAGTCCATTTACAAAAAAAGTCTCAAAATGTACAATAGTGAAATTTAGCAGCTGGTTTCAATCATTTTATGCAAGGTACAAATTGATCAAACCATAACTGAAACCTTGTTAACATACGATTGAGATAAAGCATATTTAAATCTTAAATTTTATACATTTGTCTTAAATCTCTGTCTTTATCTTTCATTACGTAAGCTAAAAATTACGTAATTTCCTAAATGGTCGCAAACAGGCTATATTCTGTTTTGCGCTGAGCTTACAAATGAGAAGTCTTCTCGATAAAACAGGTTTCGTATCAGCTAATACAAATTTCGAGTCCGATGATTCAATAAAAAACGATCTATAGTATTGATTTCAAAGTAAGTACCATGCCAGACAATGCAGATTTCCAAAAATGAAAACTGGCCAGTGATAAAGTCTGTCTGAAGAGTCTTATGGTGTACATTTGTGAAATGGAAATTGTCTCCCTTGTTTGATAATATCCGAGGTATCCCAAACAGTAGGTCAGTCCTTAAAGTTGAAATTCTTGGACTTTATCGACTGTTCTTTTGTAGATATTGCAATTAAAACAGTGAAATTTCTTAATTTTGTATAATTATAAGCTTCATATCCATTTAAATACTTGGAGAGATTTTTTATTTCAAGAAGAAAATGGAAGTGTTTGTTGATGATGGTTAACCTGGGTATCACAAGAAAGGCAGGTAAGTCAACATACACCCCATAGAGCACAAGCATAAAAACCGAGTAAAACAAATGAAAGGACCTTCTTGCATTCAGGGATAATTCAGGGGAGATTATTCATTAATGTCTCTTATTTATGGATGGGGAAGAGCGATCAGCTTATTGACAAAACTTAGTTTAGCTCTGAATTTACTGGGATCTAAAATGGATAGCATCAATTAACTTTAATCTCACTTAAAGTTTGTAAATCATGTTTAAATACCGACAAGCCTTAATAACTATTGTTTGGTTATTGTATACTTTCGAATCTTTATGTAATGCTATGAAAACAAAAATGTTGCCCAAATGAACCGCCAAAGAGAATAGTTAATAAATACAAGTAGTTACAATGTTTCAAGTGTTTGTCAAGTGTTTTTTCTTCTCGAAAGCTTCATGGGAACCTTTTGCATTTCACAGAGGTCGTAAAGATAATGTCTCGGACAAGAAACAGTTTGAGGATTTGGTATTTGTACAAACAAAAGTACAATGTAGCTGAGGGTTGTTTTTTTTCTTTAAGTTTTTGGCCATTATTAGCTAACTATGATTCGTAAAGTTCAATAAAATGAACATATTTCATAGTTTAAATTTGTTACATATTACAATTAATGAAGTGAGATACACTTAAAACAACAGCAATAAAGTAATACTTTAAAAATGTCAAGAGAAGAGACCCCGAACCCTTCTCCTGCGTCCGATATACCATGCCTTAAACACCCTGGGGATAACCTCGAATATAACTTTGTTAAGTCCAGACAGAGTTACTTTACTTCTTACGTGGATTTTGATTAAGCGTAAATAAACTCTAATTTTTAAGTTATTCAATACAACAGTTAAGTTACTTAAAACTTATTTAAGTTATTAACCAAATTAGTATACAAATCAAATTCTGTCCACTTAAAATAGAATAGAAACGTCTGATTGGAAAATTGGCTTTAACCAGAAACTTCAAATATGCTAATTATAAAACAACTTCATGATAATGTGTTGGCTTGATAACTATGATTCTGCATGTGTCTCCAGTTGTTCAGACCAAATTTTTTAAAACACAACTTATTCCACTAAACTGTTGTTGGTTAACTGTTGGTAGAAGAACATTTTAGTTAATTGCATTGTATAAACTACCATCTTCAAGTACCTGACTTTGACAACTGGATTGACGAAGTACCATTCTATGAAGACGTTGATTTCGTCGATATTTCCTAATTGATGCGTACATTCGGAAGCTTTTTATTCATTCTTCATTCTTGTCACTTTATTGACAGAAATTTATAAAATATTATACGTATTAAGAGGAAGTTGGTATTTTAAAAATATACTGAATATAATATCAACTGTACTATATTGAAACACGTGGTTGTATTTGTTTATTTCTGCCTGCAGTCGCAGAGCAAGTGAACCCGGACGACCTAGTAGCATTTTCTGCAGGACAGAGCAAGAACTTTGATGCCTCTGGCGGGCGAACTTTGCCCTTTAACAAGGTGAGATTGTCACAAGATGAAAAGTACCCGAGTTGTGTATATAGTTTTATGTTACATAACTCCGACACAATGATGGTCGAATAAGCGACGCCCAATTAAGACTTGATGAAGGGGATATACTTATGTCTGGGCAGAACTAACAGCGGCACATATCAGTTTAGCTGGAAAAACTTCCCACTTGAAAGTTTCCCCCATGACCGGGACTCGAATCCAGGCGGTGAGAAGCTGAGGAGTTATAAGCCGACGACCCTAGCCGATCGGCCACGGTCGCACCTACATTGTACCTATGTATGTATACAGGTAAATTGCAAAATTAAGGAGTTAAAATGATGGTACAAGTACTGATCATGTTAATGATGAAAATGCGATGATGATCATTATTATCTTTATCTTTATCTATTTCTTTATCTTTATTTTTATCTTTATCCCATCATCATCATCCTTTAAATTTAAGGTAATCACTGTCTATAACGTCGCCAATGGGCTGACTGGCGGCAGGTTTACATGCGAAATTCCCGGAGTTTACAAGGTGCAAGTGTATTCTTTGACACAATACAACTCCAAGTTATTCCTTGACCTGTATGTCAACTCCGAGCGGGTTTTCTCATTGTGGGGTCACACTCCGCTTAGTTATGCGGCCGCCGGAAATGCGGCCATTTTGAAACTTCGCAAGTATGACACAGTGAAGGTTGTTACACGGGTAGGATACACAGTTCATCTTTACGGACGCCCCAATCAAATCTACACTACTTTCACAGCCATACAGCCAGGTAAATAACAAGTATTGCATTTATATATTAACCTGGACAATTTTATCCCTATTTTTTGGAGAAAACAACAACATGTAGTTGTTGATGTTATTTTCCTGTTTTTGTTTGCTCCTATGGGTATTATATATAAGATGTGTAAAAAGAGTTGCACAATAAATGTTTGTTGATTTTTTAGATTTAATGTTTCCACATAACGTTATTCAGTTGACGATAAAAGAAGAATTATGATACAAGGACATCCTGCACAGAAATCGGACACAATGCATTTTGTTTACAAAATGTTTAATGTTTAATGATAAGAAATGTACTAAACTCAGAGCTTTTGTAGTATTATCACTGACTTCTTTTTGTGTCTTTTTATGATTTTAAAAATAATGTTTTTGTAAAAATACATTTCAGCGACTCTTTTGTAGGACAGATGTGCGCAAATGTAGCAAATGCTTATCATTGTGTTATTTGTTGCAGTAAAATTGAGCAGGCAACTAGCTTCGTTTGCGGTAGGCTTGGCCAAGGACCAGACGGTAAATGGGGGACAGTCAGTTGTATATAACAAGGTGATACTCGATACACATCATCGCTATTCAACACAGACTGGGGTTTACACTGCACCAACTGCGGGGATTTATATCTTCCATTTCTTCAGGTACAGTGAAATTCAAACATTAGGAAGTATGGTGCATAAATTCTTTTCCATTAGATTGGCTACACTTCAATAATTGCGGGGTAAGCGTTTGACCAACGATACACCAATTAAATCTTTCAAGTCCAATTATGTGTTGCTACTTTTGTGGCGTAAAGGAGGTGGCGCCAACTATATTTTAGTATAAGTAAGGCACAATAAATTAAACTGGCAATAAAAGTACGATATTTAACGATTATATTCACAATAGGAAGAGTATTGTGAGGATACAGATAGAGCTGTTAATATCAAGTACAACGTTGACATCCCTAAATGTTAAAACCGTGTTTTTGTGTTGCTGTTTTTTCATTATTTACAAAATACACAATCACTGCGGCTATTTTCTACAACGAATCAATGATACGTCAAAAGGTCACGTAAGTTTAACTTTACTGATAAACAAAAAAAATGGCTAATACTACTGACAGTCCAAGAAAGGAATGTACTAACAATGGCGCCCGTTCTATAAACAATCGTCACGTAACGTTCCTAATACGCTTCGCAATATCCGCGCGAAATCTTAAAAGGTATTCAAAGGTTATGTAACCTTACAATGAAAACACCCCGTGTAAAATAGTGTAAGCATTTAAAAAACACACGCACTGTAAAGCAGACAGACTCGGATATATACATTAAAAGACTTTTATAACAGTATTTTAAAAAAATACTAAAAAGCACACAAACCTGGCCACATGCATAAACAGACTTTAATATCTGTATATAAAACACTAAAAATCAGACAAACCTGGTTGTATACAATAAACGACTTGTTCATATTAAGAAGCTGAAAAAAATGCCATGAAATTAAAAGAATTTAATAAATATAATTTTAAGAAGCAGACAAACCAAGTTAAGTGACCCGAATATTTATATTTTAATATAGCATACAGTAAACAGGCTAAACTAGTCATATATGGTAATCGACTTTAAATTTATATTTTAAAATGTGCCCTTAAAAGCATACATATTGGCAAGATAAATAAACAACTTTGAACTTAATATTTGCACTAAATAGCAAAAAAACTAGTCAAATCCATTAGAAGAATTTAAACTTTTCAGTTAACAATGTTCTAAAAAGTAGACGAATAATACTACACGTCGGCATGACATTCAGCTTTATACGCCGAGTAGGTCAACAGTGTATGTTAAGGTGAATGAGCAACCATAAAAAGCTACAACAAACAATTTATTTTACACAATTTTTAAAAGAGGTCAGGCCAAATCCAGTTTGTAAACTATCATAACTTAACAGATATAAAAGCACAATAAAGAACAAGCCAGTATGATTCGTATGCTTTTAAGTGCATTCCAATGTCTGCATTCTAGCGTCAACGGATCTCCACAAGATCCGAATGAGAGAAAGGGAGATCACTGCGAGGAAAATTGTGTGGTGTAATGAAATTAAAACCTGGTGTGAGATTGATACATTTTCTGATTGGCAAAGGTTGACTAAAATGTATGTATATATGTATGACTGAATGACTGTATGTCTGTCTGTTTGTCTGTCTCTGTGTCGGTCTGTCTGTCCTTCTGTCCTTCTGTCTGTCTGTCAGCCTGCCTGCCTGCCTGTCTGTATATATGTATGTCTGCCTGCCTGCCTGCCTGCCTGTCTGTCTGTCTGTCTGTCTGTCTGCCTGCCTGCCTGCCTGCCTACCTGTCTGTCTGCCTGCCTGCATGTCTGCCTGTCTGTATGTCTGTATGCCTGCCTGCCTGTATGTGTATCTGTCTGTCTGTCTGCCTGCCTGTCTGCCTGCCTGCAAGCATGCATGCCTGTCTGTCTGTCTGCCTGTCTGCCTACCTGCCTGCCTGTATGTATTTATGTATATATGAATGTATATATGTATGTTTATATGTATGTATGTATGTATGTGTGTATGTATGTGTGTATGGGTGTGTGTGGGTGGGTGGGTGCGTGCACACGTGCGTGCACATGTGTGTATGCGTGGACTCGTATGTGTTTGTGTGTTTCCGTGCATGCGTGTCTGTCTGTGTGTGTATTATACAATGATAGTCGGAAATATCGAGAGAGGGAGAGAAAATGGAAGAGGAAGAGAGAGAGAGGAGAACGAGAGAGGAAGAGGGAGAGAGGGGGTACTATCTTTGAATACTAAAGGTTTATCAGGTCTCTGCTAGGTGAACACACTACAAGGATGTTTTTAATCGAATCTAATTTGATCAGAACATTTTTAAAAATTTGATAATTAATGGTAACAATATTTTTCTAATAGCCTTGCAGGTAACAACCGAGCAATATGGCTGGAACTTTACTACAACGACTACTATGTATGCTCCATTTATTCAAAAGTCGTCTTCGCATGGGGTTCTGCCGGAAATACCGCCATTCTTTGCCTCAACGCAAATGATAAGGTCACGGTTAAAGCAAGGTCAAAGAGCTCAATTTACGGTAGAAACGATCAGATATACTCTACTTTCTCGGGATCTCTACTAACGACGGACGACACGGACAAGGCGGCTCGGCAAGGTTTGGACATCTTTTTGTGGCGTTAAATTTTTCTTTTTACAAATTTACCATATAGCCGCTTAAAGAATTTGTTTTAGTCCAGAAATGACACAATCACGTGATAGTTATTGCTTGCTGACCATCGGTGCTGTCATTTCAGGGCTAGTTGAAAGCTGCTAAGGTAAGAAAACTTCGGCACTTATCTGGAAGAGAAAATCTTAAGAATCCGAGTGTTTGGAGATTTAACTAATATATGAACTGCTGGCGATATAAAAGCCATGTTAAACGTCTTAAAGCATTAGGTCTTCCTGAGATGAGTGAGCCTCTCATTAAGTGTAATATATAATATATAATTAACAATTAGTATCGTTGTATTTTAGCTTCAAGTGGATACAACATTGCCTTCTCTGCTGGTTTGACATATGGGTGTACGGTAAATCATGGCAACATTGTTAAATTCGACAGTTTCTTTGTCAATGCGAATCTCTCTTATGACTGTCAATCAGGGAAGTTCACTGTCCCTGTTTCCGGCCTGTATGAGTTTAACTACCACGCCTTGGCTCAATACGACACCTCTTTGTGGCTCGAGCTTTACCACAACAACAAGTAAGTGAAAATATTAATGCGGGTTGAAGTGTACTGTTTATTAAAGTGCCTTGGTACGAAGCACATCTATGTGCAACCAATAATATTAATGTGTCATCACAACTACAAGTAAAATTATTATATTGGCATTTGCCTGAAGTTGGATTTTCAGACAACACAACGTGTTTCTCTCCATGTTACGTTATGGTATTATTATGATATGACAACAGCGTTGATCGTGATTCTTATAAACTTGAAATGGCTCTAAGCTTTTTTAAAAAGCCAGAACAAACCCGAATAATACGTGCGACCAACAAGTTCGTTGACATTTTCTTATAAATTGACTAGTAATTCCCAAAGCAGCGTGTCTGTCACAATGACTGAAAAGGGGAAAGTTATTCTAGCAGGAGGCGTGTGCTTCATACCTTATCTCTACAATTGTCCATGTCGCTTTCTCATTTATGACTTATAACACCTTTCATCGAGGTAAATGTCAGCTCAAAAGCTATGACCATATCAACACATAACACCGCTACTTTAGTGACTTGATCTGCACACAACTACAAGTAAGTGGAAATATTGACATGCCCGATATTTACCACAGGAAATATATAATGAAAGCATCTCCTGACTGAACTTAGTTGGAAAATTGGTGTGACACGGTCCCTATCCCAACTAAAGTTAGTTTTAACATAGGTGAAGCTCGTTCTGAACTACAAGTTTATATAACTATTGTTGTGTTTCATCTGTCATATAATTTACAAAGTGGATCTAGTGATAATATTTATGTGTCCATATCGTTACTACGGCAAGGTATTTGAGCAACTAAAAAGTTATGATATACAGCAATCATGCTTGACTAAATAGCATTTACAGAATATATAAGGAGGTGACCATGTACATTCTACATTCATCTATTATAATAAACAAAAAACCTTGTTGTTTTGAATACTCGTCCCTCTATACGTTGCGTATATGTTTGTTTTGATATCTATTATACATTTGCACTTTTCTATTTACAGTTACGTGAATTCTCTGTACAGTCGCAGTCCAACTAGATACGCTACCGCTGGCAATACTGCCGTCATCGCGGCCAGCGCTAGGGACGTCATTACAGTCCGCGCCCACAATACGAACAAACTTTACGGCAAGGCAGATCAGGTGTACTGCACATTCTCTGGCTACCTCCTGAAACCCTACTAATTGGCAATGATAGACCGAAATTGAACATTATAAACATTTGAACTTGGTTTTGTTTTCAGATTTAAAGTGATATATGTTGACGTTGTCTTCTTTAGTGAAAAAATATGTGAATATAGTTTCCATGAAATCCAATTTGGCGAAGAAAAAAAGATCGAGTTTGATGATTCATTCTTACTTGCTTTAAGAAAAGTACCGAGAATGGTGGGCAAATTACCCATTTAAGCGTTTGCTTCTTAGATCTTATATGTCTATAACAATATACAACAGCTGATAAAAAATCTTTATGAAACCATATATCACTTTAATGATTATTTATATCTACCAATATCGTCCTTCGATTCATCAAAATATATTTCTCCCCTGGAGGTTTGTTTCGTATTTGATTATTCATCGTTGTTGTCATTCTATTTTGTTTACATTAAGTTTGAGTAGTCTGTTTATTCAGTACATTTTATTATGTCAACCAAGTATTTCGGTCAACAATCTACCTAAATATTAAAAGTATATAAAACACATAATTCAATCAATTTTAACAAACGCAATATAAGTTAACAGTATGATCTTCTAAGTTAATTTATTGCAGAGATATTAATAATGCACCTAAAGTTTATTTAATGTAATTTTATATCTACCACATCGAGATTGAGTTTTTTTTTAATTTAATATAATAAGTAAACATGTACAGCAAGTCCAATGTTGAAAACCTGAGTCTTCATTATCAATGTGAGTGCTCTAGCAATGGGAGACTTTAATGAATAGTCTCCCCGTAGTATCCCTAAATGCCAGTAGGTCCTTTCATTCGTTTTACTCGGTTTTTGTGCTTGTGCTCTACAGAGGGTATGTTGACTTTTCTGCCTTTCTTTTGAAACCCAGTTTTACCATCATCAACAAACATTTCCATTTTCTTTTTTATAAATATCTTATTAAGTACATGTATTTAAATGAATTTTTAGCGTATATTTATGCAAAAGTATATTAACTAACAAGGGAGACAATTTCCATTTCACCAATGAACTCCATTGAGCTCTACTTTGATGATAAGGACATCTCCTATTATCCTGACACCTTCAGAACAGGACAAAACATTATCTGATGCAAACTTGTAAATAAACATATAAACATATACACAAAACGCCATCATTTTATACAGCAAGTAGGAGGGGAAACAGGAAAACGGGAAATATGTTTAAAAGGTTAAAATGAAACCTTACAATTGCTGAATTTTGTGATAAATGTATTTATTGTCTTGGTATATAAAAAAAATCCAATGCATTTAAAATCAGCGGAATATATTTATTTAAACTTATTGAGGATGTGTAAAGAGTTTGCTATCATCTTTTTTATTAATAACATATTTTATTAATTAGAACTAGTAAATGCCTATTATCAATGAGCAAAATGCTATCAATAAGAGTTGCACAGAGTCAGAAAATCAAGATGACTATAGGGCTATCGAAATTGTTTGCATTTAAATTTGTTCGTGCCTCTTTTCCGAATTTAGTGAAACAAATACATGTAATTGCACAAAATTATGATTTATTTCTAATAAACATAAGATGGTAAAACGTAGAGAGTATAAGAATTAGTTACCGTTTCAATATTACTTATTTATCATATATTAACATCTTTATTAATTATGATTATTCAAAACAAATTAAGTTATTTCACGATTCTTTTATTCATTATGCCTTAAATAAACCGGAATAAGTTGAAGGTATGAAGAAATTTGAAAGTTTTAATGTATTGTTTTAGCTCAATACTATACATCTTCCCATCACATCATTTGTAAACTTTTCTATCTTATAACATTACTCAGACCGTATATATTTCTCCAACTATATGTAGTGTTAATATATTCTAATAAACTGTGTATCTTGCATTTACTATTATGTGTCATTATATTCCTTTTAAAGTAACAAAGACAAACTTATAATGTTTCAATGTTAAGTTAATGCACGCGATCTACATTTCACGTGCATTTAAATTACCTGTATAGCGAGCTATCACTATATACCTGACATGTTTACAAGTTATGCATATTGCCGCCTGCATAGTTTTAAGAAATACAAGGTTGATTAAAATTACTTTCATTCTTTGGACCATAGCAACATAACAACCCAATAAACAACACTGTTTTATCATATGCTTACATACCACCTATGCACACTTACGACAAAATTTAACATATTAACAGATTTTAACATGTTTATGATCTGTAGCTCAGAGAGTATAAGGTCCCTTTTCTAAAGACTTAGAGTATATATTCTTTATTCTTAAACTTACTTTTAGGTGCCTAACATTAGACATAACTAAACAACGTTTATCAAAAAGTCGAATGATAAAGATAGCGTATCAACACAATGGTTTCGAAGTATTATGCATGTTTACCTAGTAACTATATGTATAAAAATATTTAAATTAAGGTTTCTAAACTGTTGACCATAGACAACGGATGTATTAGACGTGATCGGCGAAATTTGACGGAAAGCATAACAGTTGACCACAGGATAATAATCAAATATACGTTCAAACACAAATTAAATGTGTACTTTACCATTTTGAATGTCGCTCAAATGAATAAAACGTTAAAAGATATATGTTAGGCCAATGGATTTGAAATTAACAACACTTAAATAATACTCTGATTGTGTACCTATGTAAAAATAATGTTTAACTTTAATATATGTTGTAACACATTTTATCCTTTTTATTAAACCTATGCAAATTTTGTGGTAAATATTCCACCAATAACCTTAATTTAGAGTCACATATAATATATAATTGACAAAGGGGACTCAATGAACAGATGTTATACAAAGGCATTAGCAAAACACGCATTTGAATTAATTTATAAACGTTTTCAGTTTGAAATATTATTTTAATTAAAAAATTAATACATTGTATAAAACGTATTCCAAATATAGCCAAAACTGTTAAATGACTTGTAAATATATAAGTAATTTCTAAATAAACCAGTTTCTTTAAATGCAAATGATAATCGAAAGGATTACTGTTATTTAAACCCAGTAAATCACGGTTGAAAACTCCTTGTTTATATCAAATTAATTTATCATTTGTATATAGGGCACTTAATATGAATATAGACCGATATATTTTCTAAGTAAAATGTTAATATACGCTCCGTATGGATCATGGTAGATATAATCTTTTTCATTTTATTTTTAATAAATTTCATTTGATTGTGCATATGGTTGATTAAGAATACTACTTGTCATTTTCAGTTGAAGAACTTTCCTCTTAGGCTGATTATTTTACTTGATAGTTGTATTTGATATGTAGATTTGTTTGGTGAGGATACCAATATCTTACATTCGAACAGGTAAGTCTATACATCAACCCGCTGTGTCCTATTTCTTTGTCGAAATTTGATCACATCAATTAACTATGAAGTTTCATAAAAAATAAACTAACGCAATTTCAATGCATAAGAAATCAGCAAATCGAGTGCATACTCGCATTCGTTTTTATTTGTTAAAACCTGCATTTCATTCGTGTATCTCTTAGTAGTATAGTGTGGCCAGTTGGGGAACTTTTCTGCTTTGCCTGCTTCGCGTGCTTCGCAGGTGTTAATTGGGATAAATCAATAGCTGCATTGTTAACCTGTCAATTAATGATAGTCATTTAATTAAATTGCTTTGTTTCGATCGTCTCGCTGTCAATTGTAATTAATTATAAATCTATTGTCGCCCCGCTGCTCCGCTGTTACCACGTCAATGATAATTAATCATAAATCTATTGTCTCCCCGCTGCCCCACTGTTACTACGTCATTGGTAATTAATCATAAATCTATTGTCTCCCCGCTGCCCCCGCTGTTACCACATCACGGTGAAATCATCGTATCGATCATATATAAACACGACCGAGTACAGATTCATTCATTTACGCTCAGACCTTCTTGAGAATCGCTTTGAGATAGATATCGTAAAATCATGGCGACTAGAATACAGCTCTCGAAAATGACACAACCTAAATCGAGAATCGTCGACGCCAGGTACATTCAACAAATTGCAAAAGAGAGTGTTTTTGTTCGGAGATTTTTTGGAAGAGTCGTATATTGGTCAAAGACGAGCGTCAGTCCTCAAAAACCTCGAGCTCGGAAATAAACCCCTTAAGTACGTGTACCGGGAATCTAATTCTCCGCATTATTTACCCGTAAGAAAAGACGTCGGACGACTTCTTTGACTTTCTGTTGCTGACACAAATTTACGAAGCATGCCATTCGAGAAGACAGCGGAATTATACTGTGTGTTAAGATTCTGAATCTCCGAATGGGCTCCGTATAAGTGTACGATTATCAACGTCGAGAGTGGGTACCTTACGTGGGCGATCCGCAAAAGTGGTATCAACACTTTAAAGAATTGAGAGACGGTCAGATTCGACCCAATCATATGGAACATTACGTTCTGGGAAGCAGCAAACAGACAAAAGAAGATTCGCCTATCGTTAAATTACTTAGCCCCTTTCGCCCAAGCGGTAGAAACGGCGAAAGTGGAAGTCGCGTGCAAAAGAAGAGAGAACCGCCAGCCCACGAACAAACTAGTCGAACAAAGTAAGACGGCTAAGAGCGCGCGACATAATAAGACCTCTGCATCACGACTAAAGAAAATTGGACGTCAAAACCGAACCAGATTTCTGCGTTATATAAATGAAGAAACCCAGTTTTAACTCATGGAAAGTTATCACCAAGAAGAATTATCCATCTTCGCGCCAGCGCCATCCGACGCGTCGCTGCGTACGAGAGAATAGATCGAATATCGTCCTAACAACCAACTGACGGTTTCGGCAACGTAAGAATTTTATATTCCTTCTCAGTCTTCGGCCTACATCGATCTGAAACGCTGTCACTGCGCCTTAAATCAAGTTAGTTCATAGCAACGGCTCACCAATTGCTGACACGAAGAAGCTAGCTCTCGCCAACTTGTCCTTGTATTCCATTTTTAAGCAGGTGGACGTCAGTTTTCAACAAACCCCTCTGTTTCATAGTGGCACCAACTATCCTTACAAGGCTTATACAGACACCATTCTGAAAATGAACGAAAGTTAACAGAACCACCGCCTTGCAGTCGCAGTTGTTTTACAAAGAAACAAAATATTTAGAAGAGCATGATGTCGCCGGTAAAAACAACGGTATTTACCTCAGAGCGAATCGCAAGATGGGCGAAAAAAACAGTGGATTTAGAAGGACCGCTCCTCGTGGATATCTTTCGGCAGCCGAAGTATCTCATCAACGCGGTGCAAATGGGGCTCAAGTTGTGGCAAGCCCCCGACGCATTTAGGATCATTACGGACGCCGTAGATCCCACTCACAAAGTTCAGATCGTAGAAGCCCGTTTCAAACTTTGCGTTCAACGACTTCAAAGCTCCGTTCTACTGGCCCACGAGAGACTCATTCGCGAAAGTCCGACCATCTATCCCTATTTACGATCGAAAATCAATAGTTTTAGCGCCGATGATACATTTAAAGGACTGGTACCCAGTAAACTTATTTTGGGTCTCGTACCAAAAGCCGCCTTTACCGGAGGCTACGGACGATTCGTCATTGGCAACACGGACACGAACCGAGGAACTGGAAAACATTGGACAACCTTTTATTTTCTTCCCAATGTAACCTACAAAATTTTCGACTCGCTCAAGAACAATCCTCGACGCTACGGATTCGAACGCGTTTTTTATATTCGTATTGGATGTTGGACGACAGTGTAGAACCGTTAGATTCTGATAAGTGCCTCTTTTGTAATAGAAGGAAGTCAAGGGAAAACGTTTCAGGAACTCACGAAACCATTTTGTGCCTACAATAAACTAAATAACGATCGATTTATACTAAACTATTTCGGACGTTAACAGAAACTAACACGTATAAATAATTTCTATGTCAATACTCGTTACCATTGGTCAATGATATTTGCGCATTCGTATTTTAATAGTTTGCATTTCAAACTTTAATTAAAAGACGTATTCAATAACGTTTCGTTTTTATTTCTCTTACCACCTTAAGAATGTCAATTTAGATTTTTTATTACCATTTTAACATAAGAAGGGGGAAAAGACATGTCAGACGAAGAAGAAAAACGCGTTTTGAAAGGAAAAGTTTACTGCAAATTCTGTCGATCGACTCGAAACTTAAATCGAATGGGGACAAGTGGCATTTGTTAGGGACGAGTGTGCCTCAGATGAAAAACATCTACTTTGCGCACGTGATCATAATCTACATCATTATCATTACGTCTAACGCCAACTTATCCGTACAAAACGTTCAAGCGAACTGTGGATAAGTTAACTCGGAAGTTTGATCGGTTATACGCTGCCTAGCCCTAAACTCGAAAAATAGTATTTCCCTTCGAACCTTGTTCTAGTATATGTAAGCGCTCAATCGTGGCTAGCAAAACGCATTGGGTCTACCGTCTTTTAAAAGATCTCGCGCAAATGTATAATAACGAACCACCGGAAGCCGTGTTATACTGCTACGGAATATATCAACCGTTATTCGACCGGGTGGAAGCGGAAATTTCTCATTTTACGATTGAATTGGGACTTCTGACGACGGAAGTCTTTGATTTTGTCAAAGATCGACGACACAATTTCGTCGTTATAGATGATTTGATACAAGACGTCGTACGTACGAGGAGTTATTATTTACGCGAGGCTCACATCATAGAAGAGTGAGCATTATACAACTATCACAAAATTTATATCCCGGAGGAAGATGAGCTAGAACGATCGCTTTAAACGCGTGGTATTTAGTGCTTATGAAGAATTTGAGAGACGCGTCTCAGGTCAATGTCTTAGGTCGTCAATTGTATCCAGGAAAAGTTAAAGTTTTTGTCAAGGCGTTCAAAGACACGTTGAGCCAGAAATACGGTTATCTCGTCGTCGACATGAGTCTGCACGGAGATGACGCTTACAGACTTCGCACTGTTTCCCGGCGAGAATACCGTCGTTTACCGATTCACGTAAGAAGGAGTCTCGAAGCCGTTTCAGGTAAAAAGGGATATGGAGCTCGTCAAACAGCAACAACATTTTATGCATGTTCGTGCAGACGTCTTCGGCCCAGAGAAAGGCGATATTGTCTCCGATTACCCGACCCCAGTTATGAGTCTTACGTCATATCGCGAATAACGTCATGAAGTTTACGATTCGCTTGTCGCCTGAAGATAAAAGAAAACTTAAACGTGAAAAGCGATTGGACTGTTTACTAGCTGACAAGTCTAGTGCGTATTCGAAGAAGAAAACGAGGCACTATTTTAACTCTGATACGCGTTGCGAGTTATTTAGAACCGGTACTTAAATAATGGAGAAAATGATCTTACTACCCTACTAAAAATAAGAACGGATCAGCGAAACGCACGCGAGAGATCCCCACCCTCGCCCGACAGATCGAAAGAAACGACCCTTTCTGAAAAGAATGCATATCCTGACGCATCGAACGCCAGATCAAATGAAATTAGTTTTAAGGAGTATCCGGCGTTTCGTCAAAGATCGAACGCACTCCGAGATCATCATCAGATCGAAGACCGCCTAATATCACGAAGAAATACGCCGCCAAAAAGAATGAAATTCGTTGGCTGTAAATTTAGTTGGAGGGAAAAGTCAACTAAAAGACGATATAAAATGTACATATCATCCTGTATTTGTACACGAATAATGAATAAATAATGTATTAACGGAGAAAGCTATTGTTATTTTTTACATTACACAACACCGTGATCAAATTTCGATATGCCGACTTTCATATAAACATAATATATGTACATATGTATATATGTAAACATATATTTAATATAAAACGAATTTGACAAACAAAAGAAGTTTCATTGTTTACGAAATCTAGTTAAAGGTAAACAAAAAAATGTTTAAAGTAGTACCAAATTAGTTTAATATTAACAAAAATTGTGTTGCATGCCACAAAAACGAGTATATAACTTACAAAGAATATAGTTGAAAAAGTGCGAAAAAGAGATTATACCAATCGAAACTGGATCGACAGTGTAAACGTGACGAACATAATAGTTCAATGTTTACAAAAAACTGCCACAAATTGTTACTTTTTTCTTTCACTCAAATTCGCTCTTGAGCAAATGTGCGAGTTCCATATCCTCATCATCCAGTTCAATGGTTACACTGGCGAGTTTGGTGGGCTTGACGGGGTCCAAAACTATGTCCAGCGGCGCGGTACGGACCGTCTTCCAACAAGTACTGCTTACAGTAAAAGTACGAAACTCCGCATCTGGTTTGTTTGTAACTGTATATCCCGTTGTTACGAACGCGGAACCCCTTATTGCACCCGGAGGCCGGATTTCTGGTACGCAGCACATTCTGGAATACGGATAGGGGTTCCTTGACCAGACGCTTCGACACGCCCTTCGAACTAAATTTGAAGTCCCCGTCAGTACAGCTCACGATGTAGGTCTTGGAGCACAGACCTCTCGTCGTCTGGCCTTCATATTTCGTTTTGAAGAGACCGGGCACTCTTATATTGTATTTGGCGTGCTTCTGGCAGCACTCTCGGGGGAACCACGGACCTCCGACGGGATTAAAGTTATTGTCGCACATTCCCGTCAGTCCACATTGGTCCTCGTCCGCCATTTCGGGCTTTACCCCCTCCCGCATAATCGACGCCAATAGAGCTATGTAGACGGAGTCCTGGAAAAATATCTCGATTTAATTCGTAAAGGAGTATTATTAGCGAGTCATTGATTTTAGAAACGCGAAAAATCTTAACACTACATGCGTAAATAGAGCCGCTATAAAAAAGAACTTACCGTGTCCATCTCCGAATACTCGAAGACGGATCGGTCCACGTAATGATCCAGGAGGTCGTAGTAAAACTGCAGCATCCTCAATTTGGCGTACTGCAGAATAAAAAGGCCTAGCTGCGTGGAGAGTTCGAGTTTTATCCGAGATTTAGCCGACTAGATCTCGAAGTACTGGTCGACCTCATCGATACATGTAGTCAGGCGGAATTAAGGCTTGTTCACCTCGAAGCACGCTTCTCTATTCTATATATAAATGTAAAACTGTTAAAAAGTTTAATTAATCAAAATCGTTACTCACCCGCTGTTGCCGATGAGCTTCATTGTATCGGCTACGATGGCAACGCTTTCGTCGTAGTCCCCGGTGCGCCGAGCTCACTTCCTCGACGAAGGAGTCGAAGCAAGCCATCTTCCGTACTCGACCACCAGATAGATTTTGGTCACTTTCAGACCGTGATCCAAGTACCACTTGAACAGGGGGTCGCCAGCAGGATTTGGCGGGCTTTGGTTCCGCCGACCAGGATCCGTCTCGGTTTATCGGGGAGACCGTACTGCCTGGCATGAGCCCGCATGTGCTCCCCGATTTCTTCGAACCCCACTTCCGTGTTGCAGAAAAAGGGGCTCATTTCCTCAGAATACTCTCGGGGACACATTGAGATGTGGGCGAATTCGGGACCCCACCGTTCCAGGACCTCAATGTTGCACTCCACCATGCTGAATAACGTGCCTAAACGGACCCCGTTCAAAATCTGTGTTTCGGACAAGCCGCCTCGATGTTTCTGGCTGAAGGTAGGGTGACACTGATCCCGGATCGAGTAAATTAGCAGATGCGCCTTGCAGAAATCCCGAAAATCGCACACCCACATCTCCGCTACCATATATCCACGCTGGCTAAGGAAACCCGTTTTAACTTCCGTCCGACGTCTCAGGACGTGTTTGCGCGAGTGCCACTGATCGCTTTTAACGTTCCTGGTCAGCTCGCACTCGTGACTGGTAAGGATAACAGCCCTCCTGATAAAGACGTATTTAAATTAAAACAATTTTTGTAAAAACGATATGCGACGATTTAAACAGTGATACAAACGAAATGAAAAATGAAAAAAAAGAAAAAGTAATAGAATACCCGAAACTCGTAGACGGTATAATTCCGCGGGTCGAAGCCGTCCACTGGATATTTGTCTATCCGGACTTCTTCCTTCTCGTTATTCCTTTGATGCCGGATGTGGGTCCCCACGTACTGGTTAAGGTAGTTCAAGCCTTCTGGCTTAAAGTCGTAGTCGGCTCGACGACGCACGAACGTACCTTCCGGCATGGACTGGCCGATAGGCCATAGGTATAACGCGTAGTATAACGCGTTGGCGTCATAACCGACTATCTTTTGACAAGTTTTGTCTCCACTAATTTTGGTCTCGCCCGCCTCATCGTACCGCGTAAAGATGATGGAGGGGCCTAAAAAGTTGGGATATCGATAAAGCCCCATGTCCGTGATGCGGCGTCGACGGCGGATTCCTGGATGGCGGTGAGGCCGCCGACCATTGCCTCGAGCAGATGGGTCCGCGTCGGTGTGTACGAAACACCGCGGCCATACGTGCTCCGGGACGTTCGAACAGACGCTCACGCTGACGGGAACGTACCGGTGCGTCCATTCGACTTTGTGAAGTTGAATACGGCGAACCACGAATACGTGCGTTCGGCATTGGGCACGTAAATCCCGACCTCGGTCAGTTCATCGAAGACGGTCTTCTGCACCCTGTAGAAACCAGGCGGATACGTATATAGGGTCTTTTTGTCACATATTATGGTGTGTCGTTTAAAGTGGCTGTGGTGATCGAACATCGGGTCGCATAGCTTGCACTTGAACCGTTTGGCGTACCGCTCAAAGTTCGTGACGTACGAACAGTGGTTCTCGTACACGTTAACGTACATGGTGTCCGCGTCCCGTTCGGTTGATTTAAAGATGAACGTCGCGACACTGTCTTATCGCAGGTCGTACATTTGTACGTTGACCTCGAGCCGCTGCTTGAACTCGGAAACGGAACTGAGCTGTACGCCGTGCCGGACGTCTCGATCCCCGCCGAAGAGTTACGGGACTGACCGGGTCCGGGTTTCGGGGATGTAGCGCCTAAGGGTCCGTGTTCACGAATGTTATGAACTTGCAGCTTTTTCGGGTGGTCGATCTCGGCGGGGCATTGAAGACACGAATAACGTCCTACCGATCGTTTGACCGGTTTCATCTTGTGCCGGATGTTAAGGTGAAATTCCGGTTTTCGGGCAGAGTTTCTGAGCATCTGTCGCAGGGAAAGAGGCCTCGACAACTTATACGTTGTTGATTTAAGGTGGATTCTCTGGTTAACGTTCTGCTACATTTGGGGTACGTATGCACGATCTGCTCGTGGACAGTTTTTATTTGCTGGCTTAGTGATTGTTTATTTTTATATAGCTTTCCGCATAATGAACAGGCGTGTTAACTGGTAGCCTCCCCTCCTGGTCCAACGTTCGTGTCTACTTCTATCCTATAACAGAAAAAATGCATAAATAACGATGAGATGAGGGAAATAGTTCGTTGTACGTCACGATCAATATCGACTATCGCGATTTAATAATGTTTGGAAGAATATCTTCCCGATTACGTAAAATAGAATCCGTAAACGACAATAAACTAGTAAAAGTACGTTACGCTACAAAAAAAACAAAGCGGGGCGAGCAGCGATGGTTGGTTGCTCTGGAAGAATGGCTTACAATTCGTCCAAATCCTCCGTATGAAATGTGCGGGGTAATCCTACCCCGGCAGTCGTTTCCTCGGCTAACCGTTGAAGATATACACCCGCACAAACGGATCGTCTTAGATTCTGTTGGCGATGATGAATGATAGAAATTGGTCGAAAGAAACCCCCTGGTCCAGTAAGGCGTTCATAACATTATCCATTATTGTTATCCTTCTGACTGTTATTCGTAAGGATTAAAATTTTAACCAATTTACCCAGTCCGTGGGATTACAATTCGAACAGCGTAGAGCACCGATTTGATTACAATGATCGTCTCTCAAATAGCAAGGCGGTTGTTCCTTATCTGTAAGGCAGAACGTGTTTATCTGATTACAAACCATAGACTTCGTGAGTAGGAAGAGTAATTTAAAGTAACAAAATAATGGTAAAAATATAATTATTTTACTGCTGATAAGAAGGTATACTATTTACCCGTATCGCTCTCCGAAATTTGTTCGTGGGTCGATTTCTCGCAAATTTCGTTAATCTCGGAATTCAAAATCAACATTTTTTACAGTTAGACGAAAACTGGAGCCGCTTTCAAAGATTACTCCTAGAACTTAAATAATACACCGATTCATTAGAGACGTATTTTAGCGCATACATTCAAGAAAAAAAGATATACGCGAATATATATCCATATCAAAGAACAGTAGACAGATTAAAGCTTCACCGTTGTTCTTCTGATTATCTATTTACAAAGATTTTAATGTAAACAATGAAAACATTACCCCTTCCTTCTTCTTTTGTTAATTCTTTACTCGTTCCTTCGTCACTTATCCGGGCAAACATAACTCCGCGCATAAATCTAATGCGGCTTTTATTGGTTATCTCGCTTGGATCGGAAAACCAATATAATGCACACGTTTTACGTACCTCCTTCTTCTTTATCGCTTTGATCTCCCGATGTGAACCCTCCATTAGACGGTATAAAATATTGATTTTGTATTTCTTCCGAAGAGAAGCTGTGTTCAAAATTAAACGATTGTGCTTGGTTCGGCTAAAAATAGAGCATATACAGATAAATCTAGCAATTTTTACCCGTCCACAGGGTTAAAGATAGTTTCCTTATGACGTCACAACATCCGAGTAATCTGCACGTCCGCCATCTTTGTGGGCAGGTGACGATCTGCGCTATCGTTATCTATTTTCCGTTAAAAAATGTTTTAAAACACGATAATGGTTGCATCTTGTTGGCTCGAGGTTGTACGAACAGAGTAGAGAAAGATGAGAAACTTTGCGTTTTCTTGATCCCTAAAGTTCGTGAACATGAAGGTGAAATCACGAAAACATTGACCGAGGAACGACGCAAGCTTTGGTTGGCAAACATTAACAGGAAAGATGAACCTAGCAAACACTCGAGGATATGCGCTTCCAATTTCATAGAAGGTATTTTATTGTAAAAAAGTAATCAACTTAAGATGGAATTGTGTTTTAATAGACCTTATAAATGCACTGAGACCGACGTAAATTTAGTCAGAAATATTTGTGGGTACTGAGTACAATGCACGTTATATTTTCGTCCAATGCTAATTGGTATATCATGAACAATATCAGGTTGATTGGGATGTTTTCATTAAAACATATAATAGATACATGTACTTGATGTCTCCGACACATTTGTTGAAAAACCATACACACCTAATTTTTCATTTCGCTTGAGTTGAAATACCAAAGTGAAGGAACAAATAGGTGTTGTTTCATATATACACACATACATATATATATATATATATATATATATATATATATATATATATATATATATATATATATATATATATATATATATATATATATATATATATATATATATATATATATATATATATATATATTTAGGTCGCCCAGCAAGCATGCATGACAGAGCAAATCCAGATTGGGCCCCAACTTTGAAGCTTGGTGAGATGCTGACTCCTTCAAAGTCTCAGAAGAAGCAGAGTAATGTTGAGACAAACAAGAAAAAAGTATTCAATTTCCAAATGCCTTAAACAGTACATACAAACACAGTTAACATAAGGTAATTGCATACATATGAGGAAACTATAAATAAGCCAGATTTATGAGAAAATAAATTGTGAAATTTCACTTATGGTTAATATTAGGGTAAGTGTAAGGATTGCTTATTATCTTGGGGCGCCCACGTTTGAGCTTTTAGTTTCATAAAGTTACAGCCCCTCACAAAGAAGGGTGTTTGAGTCACAATCAAGACACCTTATTGTGAAAATGTCTTCTCCTAATTATGTTGGTGCAATGTGTTTCTAAAACCAAAACAAATTATGTTTATGCTGTTACCTCTCATTTAATACTTATGTGTATTTAAACTTTATGTGTTTATTGAACAAAAGCTGGAAAAGACGTCTTGTATCATTTCATTTTAATGAATCACGCATTAAAGTCAGCTGCACAATAAAATGTACTAAAATGACCTGAGCTGCCGAAACCTTTAAAGGCTGGACTCGAACTCAGAACCTTCTGCTCTTAAGCCAGGTGCTCTACGATTGAGCTACCCAGGCCACAGCTCTGTGAAGAGTACAACACTAGCATTTCAAAAAGTGTTATGAAAAAAAATCATAAGTATTACTTCACCTAGAAAAGGAGTGTTCTGCCTTTATATTTATATAGGCAACAGTGGGAAAATAAGTAAAATCGTCCTTTCAATGTATGTTCTCTAACCTTTCTGGGTTATATTAAATGTTTTGGGCTTTAAGATTTCAGAGAACCATAAAGCGAAATGAGACCAGGGAAAAACATGATGTAGCCAGTGTGCTTTTGGAACTTCAAGCTGAGCCCGCACTATGCCAGGAACCAGGGCTGGAGGATCCCCGCAGGATAGAATTTCCAGTGACCTTTGAGGATATCGCAGACTTATCTAAAGTAGATGACCGACCAGATGTTACAGCAAGTCAGATTAATTCTGAAATACAGCGACTACTAACAGAGAACATACGACTGAAGGCTGAGCTGGACACTTATAAATTGACCCAGGAGTCATTTGAAAACAACAATGAAAATTTAAGTATTATACAGGTTTTCCGAACTTCGCACCACTGATGATACTTTTCCACCTTGTTTCACCTTTTGTGGTAACATAGAATCTGCGCGTTAGTGTTTTTGAGAGATTGTTGGTGACAATGATGCGTTTAAAGTTGAATTTGCCTGTCAGGGACTTGGCGTACAGGTTCAGTGTGTCACTATCAATAGTATCAAGGAACTTCCATGTAATAATACATATTCTGTTCCAGAGACTGAAGTCCTTGATTTACTGGCCAGACAGACATGAATTGAGAAAATCAATTCCAATGGAATTTAGGACGCATTTTTTCCAAGAAGACAGCAGTTATAATTGACTGTTTTGAAGTATTTATTCAAAGACCTAAAGGACTTGTAGCCAGGGCACAGACTTAGAGCAACTACAAGCACCACAACACAATAAAGTACCTAATTGGCACAATCACCACAGGGTGCAGTGTCATACATTTCCTCCAGCTGGGGTGGCCGTACCTTTGACAAGTTCATCACTGATAATTGTGAAAGTTAACATAATCTTTTACCGGCGATTTAGTCCTTGCAGACCGCGGTTATGATATTGCGGATAGTGTGGGGTTCTACTGTGCTGAAATAAATATCCTCGCTTTTACTCGTGAAAAAGCACAACTGTCAGCCACAGATGTGGAAACAACCCGTAAAATAGCACATGTCCGCATACATGTTGAAAGAGTTATTGGACTTGTTCGGAATAAAAATACAATTCTTCAGGGCAAGCTCCCTATTGACTATCTTATGTGCGACCCTTGGTATATTCCAATAATAGATAATAATAGACAAAATAACTACTCTAAAATGTGCTTTAACAAACATGAGTCCGATGTTGAATTCAAATAGTACATTTTGTGTAGAGTGGCCAAATTCACTTTGGGAAATGTCAGTATTGTTCAGATTCATATATGGAATTGTAAACTTTTTTTGTTCTTTGTTTATACTAGATACAGTTATTTGTTTTGCTTTGTGCTGTTCGTGTTAATGTATGCTTAAAGAGGTGGTATCTATTTCTTTCCTCTTTTGTTTTGTAAATTCACAAACTGGCATGATATAACCTTTTCTGTACATCATCTGTTAAGATTCACTGAACCTTGTCCAACAATTATGGTGATACAAACTGTCTTTTCAATTTTCATTGTTTGGAATATTTGACCAACTGTCAAACAAGGGCTTTTATAATACACTATTTTTATCTTTTCATAAAATGTTGGTTTATTAGCACCATTGAAGATGATGATGTTAAATATTATGCAAGCCATTATTTGCTCATTTTATAATCTTCAGACAAATGCTAAGATAACTTGTGAATGTATGTTGTATTTAGTTTTTGTGATACATTGCAGCGATCATTATAGCGATGTCCAGCTGCTTTGGTGGAAGAAGACAAATGACAAGGTAGAACCACACACGCACCACAGAACAGCTGGAATAGCTTCCCATATTAGGTCCTTGGCCCTTGGGACTCGAACCCACTCTATGACTGTGAATGTCTTGAGGACATTTTTCTAAAATATAAATATATTGTGATGACTTTTGATTACATATTTTCCTTGTACAGTGTTAAAAATTGCTTCAAATTTGAGTACCGTTTCCTCTACTTATTGTAAAATCAAGAAGAAATTGCCATTGTCAGATTTAAAAAAAAAATAAAGATTTTTTTATTTCTTTCCTTTCCTTTCAGTGAATCACATTTTCTTTGCTAAACTGAAATATTCAAGTACAATAGCATTAAATTAGTTATTGTCCACTAACCATTTAAGATTAATCTCGACATAAATGTATTTTAAACTTACCTTTTATGAACTCTATTTATCAGCTGTGGTATAATTAAGGCCAACAAAAATGAGACACATTGCAATACAGTGTGAACGATTTTAAATGGACAAAACCCTAATTGTGCACGCCTAACACACTTGTCAATGTTTTTAATCCAATATGGTAAAACTAAATAAATAAAGTATTCACACACAAAAAAGTTGTACTCTTAGTGGTTTTTAGTATATATTAAATGAAGAATAACTAAATATTAACAGTTTAAACAGTTAATTATAAGTATAAAGCAGAAAGACAAACCATTCAATTCAAAATGAGTAAATAAACAACATGGTTTACAAACAATGGTTTCGTTCATAAGTAATTGGCGGAGACCATAAAATTTGTCATTTTAATTTTATTTATTTTGCAGTCACACTCATCTTCCAAGATCTTGTTTATCAGTTAGGCATATTAATTTCCCAAGTACTGTTAACTATTCATACACAATCATCATAAAGATTGATTGTAACAAAGGTTTTATTTTGAAGTATATATTATGAATACACATGTGGAATTCTCCCTTCAAGACAAACATATCATTTCCGAAAAGTGAAATTGAAAAAAGCCGTTGATTCCCCAATAGGATATGCGGTTTAGGGATAAAACTAAGCAAGTTTATCTTTCTAGAGATGGGTTTTTATTAAATGGACTCAGTCCAAATGGAAACTATGAAAGTTAATATATGAACCAGCTCAGTTGTAAGCCATTTGTTAACTTCAACTTTTATATGCAAAACATTCCTTTACCTAAAAGTTCACTTCCACATCACTTTCCAGCAAGTAGGACAGTAGTATGGTGGTTTATGTTTTCTCTTAATAGAAATGCATTTAAAATGAAGGAAACTAAACTGGCAGTTTTCATTCGCACACTTTACAGTATTCTCCTGGTATACAGCTGATGCCTTGCCACACACACACATACCAGTTTAACTTCTTTCCCGTTATCCCCGCAAGAACCATTTATTTCATCCATACACAAAATCTGTGACCTTGCTTTGCATTAGGTCTGAGAAATTGAGGGTTCATTCAAAATTGCCATAGCGCTGTCTGCATGTTGTTGCAAAGTTTCCCTGGAAATTAGATGTCCAGTCAACTCTGGTAGCACAACATGAACAAAGGAGCTCCAGGACTTTTCCAAGATTTCTTCCTCAAGCTGCGGATTGGGTTCAGTTCTTTGAATATGGATTCCTGATGGGGCCCAGACAACAAAATCACAGTATTCCATTTGTGTTACTGTCAACTGTGTCTATATTTGATATTGATATTGATGGCCATCTTTTAATTTGCCATCCTTAATGTAGTCCACATTTGACAGGCCTTTGTCTTTACCAGAGTAGGGACACTTTATTTCAACAAGTCCTTCACAACAGCAGTCACATTTGGTGATTTTATCTGGAGTGGCGCCTAGATGTTGATAACTAGGATTGATATACAAGCCATTTCTGGTTACAGAAAAGTTTACGTGTCCCTTTTTCATTTCAAGCTCATATCTTGCCAATGCTTCTTTCTCATGCCTCAGTCAATATTCTGTAGCCTTATTTTTAAACAGCTTAGACCCACAAACAGTTTGCACAGTAGATACTGTGGGGTTCTCAATAGTCGATGCATACACAGATTTCATGTTAGAAACAGTTATTCTTCCTTGTCTTTATCGTGACCTTTCTCTGCACTTATTCTGGTCGGGTGTTAGTCTTTCAACGTTAAGTGCATGTTCAGAAGTAATTACAATAGTGTCTGCGATGCTAATACAATGCTTTCTTAGATCCTCAGGTGACATATCCAATATACTTATCCTCGTACATATAACTAAGTACCTGTGGTAGTTTCCCGTCCTGCAGAATTTCAGGGACAAAGTCATCCTGGAATCCAGCTGAGACAGTCAGCACAGATGTCCTTTCCTTGGCAGCATACAAATCTGTAAGCAGCTGATGTCTCTCTTCTCGAGTAAGCTCTGGCACATCTGACAGCTTCTGTGAAGACCGCTCTTGAACATCTTTACCTGATATTTATTATTTTGTTTGAGAAATATATATGTAAAATCTTCATTTCCTCCATTTTTCATCAAGATTTACACATATGCAAATAATATGCATATGATCAGCAATTGAGAAATAAAGTATTATATGAATGCAAGTTATAGAATAGTCACTGCTTTATTTATATCTTTTTACATAGTGAACTAACTGGCTCAAAATATTTATATATGGATTTTAAGGTGACAAGTAAGTACCATTGATTTCATCATCCAGGCGCCTTTTCTTTGCTGCAACTGAGGTGAAGTCAATGTTCCTTACTTCAGCAAAGGGGAACTTGTCAACAGCAGCAGGCATGTGCAAATATGCTTTCTCCTGTGTGACAGTTCGTTTGGACACTTGACGATGTGTCGCTTGTATGTGAAACAGCAGAGCTCCCACATGGCTGCATGTCTCTCCAAGCGCTGCTTTACAGTCACATTGGGCTGCTGCTACAATACCATCCTTGGTTGCAATAATCCATGGATGAAGTGGTGATGCATTCATTTGTTGCAAGTGGCGAACCTGAAATATTATCATTTAATATAAAATTTGCCTTATTTGATGATTAGCCACATTATAACATGAACTGTATGCGCGTCTAGCTGTCCGGGGCAATGGATTATTTAGTCTGAAATAAGAATGTTGAAGTTTTCACTCATTCTTTTTCTTAATTCTCAGTTGATGTTGTGACGGGGTCCGATTCTACAACATTTTCATAGTATCTTAAACTATTTATACTATAAAATAGACACACTACAGCAAAATGGTCAAACAATAATATGCACTTGGTTAAATGGGAGAATGGGCCACAGAAATTTGGTTATTTAAAAGGACGACATTATAGCAGACTTAAGGCATCAATGCCCCACGGATAATAACTAAAATGGTAGTGTGTTAAGCTATTTTGTTTTATGTTTGGACAAATATTAAACAAGTAGTTAAACTGACTTGCGGTGCGCCGGTGGTTCTACCCAGACATGTGTCTGGGGTCTTCCTTTACCAAAAGCTGGACGTTGCTATAATAATCATAATCGGTCGCTGCAATGTATTTCTAAAACGAAAACGAAACAAGTAGTGAGATAACACAGGTACCACAAGACAAAGAGCAACATACCTTCACAGCCAGACTTCGAACATCTTGCACCCATCAGGAACATAGTTGGTTAATAGCATCTAGTGACTTGTACGCCTTTAATTGTTCAAATCATGTGTATTCACTCTTGGCATTTATTAAATAATGAATTGTGTCAATATATGTTACAGCAGGGAGACACCTTTCATCACACACAAGATCGTTCTTTTCAGTGAATAAGGATCTCTCCCACCAATCAGTCCGAGTTTCTCCTCCGCTTTCGTTCCCTTACTTCCAATGTCTCAATATATGACTTTTCAACTTGTTTACTAGACATTGTTAACTTTAAATCCCATTCCTCGTAGTAAATACGATTTTCTCTTCTTTTTATTTTACTAATTATGACGATCGCGTTTTCACTGTTTTCGTTCGTTTGCCCACAAAAATGGCGGCCGGAAGTTAAAAACGCGCACCTGCTGAGATTACGGAAACTATTTATTAAACGGAGATGTGAACGTGTACGTGCGTGCGTTTGTGTGTCTATCATTTTAATGTTGGATGAGAGTGTCTACGATTCGTATACAGAAGATGTTGGCATTTATATCGCGAAGGAAAAGTTAAGCACAATCATAACGCTAATAGAGATAATCTTGGCTTTGGGGTTGTTATTTTCTCCGGTCAAAATACTGCTCCTCTAATTCCTGAATAATGTATAAATCGTTGTTCGTGAAGCTGTCTTCGGGATTGAATGATCGTATTTCGTTCGCCAGTAAATTTAAAAGTATTCCGAATTACAAAGCAAATATAATTTATCGAAATAAAAAAAACTAATAGAGTGATTTATTTATGTATATAAGATATAATATGATGTTACGGGTGCTAAAGAAGGTTATACTAAAAATTGGTTGCCTCTTCCTTGTATATACATATACAAAACGCGCGATTTCATCAATTTGGTTTAATTTTATGCTACTCTCTGTAAATAGAGGCTTAATTTTATCACCGACCTTCCGTATTACATGTTTTACAGAGTGAACCCTCGTTTGACTACTTTTGACGATTTTTTTTAAGATTAATGATTAGGTTTTTTACTCTATTAGTTTTCTGTGGTAACAGATGTTACCGTCTGTCGATGTATTTTCAAATATTTGAGGTGACCACCAATCTGTATCATTCGGATTTTGATACCATTCGAATATTAGATTAACAACATGTCGAACGAACCAGTAGTACTCGTGTTTATTCTTATCCATTTGTTATTTAACTTTTCGAGAACGTAATTTACTATCAAATTTTATGCATTTACATCTCCAACTACACAAATTATTTGCAGCGTACCAGGTTTAATCTATATGACCTGCTATTTTGATTATTGGTTTTATTATTAACACTGAGAACCGATTTTTATTTCATGAAACATTGCTAAAAATAACTAGCAGCTTGATATTCATACAGGGCTACTAACAACAACAAATAAAAATATATAAAAAAACTGCGGACAGACAATAATTATGAAAAAAGACAAAAAGATAAATAAATAAACGTTGAATATGAATAAGATTACTACTTTGTTTCTAAAGCTAAATTTTATATAGTTTACCATTTCTAATATCGGAGCGTTATACGATGCGTTCTCACAGCAGACGCTAGCTAAATGATAGTCCGATAACGAAAGACGCTCATATATATTTAAGTATTTCGATCTTATTGGCTGGTTACGAAATGTATTGAAATAAAGCGAGACTATTGATCGGTTTTAATTCTAACCGTCAACTGTGTATAAATACGGAAAACTTAGAAATGGAAAATTTTGCTGACGAGCGACAGGCGTAAGTGGGAGAAATTACGATAAACGTAGTTAGTATCCTCATGTTTTATTTCATTCTCTTTCACTATTTCTATCTCTCTCTAACTCTCTAACTATATCTATCTTATTTGTATTTTTTCTATTTCTCTCTTAATTTGATTATTTCTTCATTTCTTCCTATTTTAGACAGCACAGGCTTCGTCCACCGCGGCGGTGACGCCAATAGCAGGGATTGAGAACGATGTAAGTATATATCTATGTATTTAAATATATTATATATATATATATATACACACGCACGGCAGGCGTCAGTGCTCGAAATGCCGATAAACGTTTGGTTTAACATATTTTAATACCGTACTTAATTCACAAATCTGTAACTAAAGAAAATTCAATACTAATACAATGCAAAGGGGTTGTGCTACAAGTTACAAAACTTAGTTACAGTCCTCCCGGTAAACTGTAAAAAATAAATAAAATAATAAATAAATAATAATAATAATAATACTTCGATTTTATATCTACGTGTAGTTCGTATCCTCATTTCATATTTTCATTTTCTCATTCTATTTATATATATATTTATATATCTATTTGTATATATCTATTTATGTACATATTATCTATATAATCGATTATTTGGGAATGAAAGAAAGTTGAATATGTTTTCTTTTTCTCCTTTTTAGCCAAGAAAGAGACTATCGTCTCCAGTGGATACATCGACACCAAGAGATGAAGAAAGATTAAAATTTTGTTTAATAATGATGTTTATATTTAATCAGTTCCGTCAATTTCTTCACTAACGAGATCCTGTATCTCCTTTTCTCGGTTTATCTCTTAGATTGAATACACGAATTGTTATTTTTATCATTTTTAGTTTTCTAACGTTGTGAAACGTATTTCCCTTATTGTTCGATATTTCTCCTCATTTCTTTTACCGTTTATATGCTTTTATAAACATTTTGGTTGAAATTAGAAATTCTGTTTCGATAATACTTTTTTTTTTTTTTTTTTTTTTAGCTTTCCAGTTTTCAGTGGGTGTGCCCCAGAAGAGATAAGCTTGTAAGTATATATATGTGAATGTTTTCGTTAATATTACAAAGTAAATTCGTAAAAAACACACCAATAAAACAACAAATCAAAAACAAACATCAACAACAAAGCAAACAAACAACAACGTCGTATTAAATATAAAAACAAACAAACAAAGTTTTAAATTTTTATATTAAGATTCCAAAATAGTTTTAAGTTCATAATCTAAATTACTGCTGATTTCATAATTATTATTGTTGTTGTTGCTATTTAAGGCGAAGCATAGATGCCAACTGACGCGTATGCGTAAACGATTGGCTGAGGCTGAGAGAATGTTGGAGAAGCTGTAAATATTCTTTTGAAGATAAATAATAAAAATTATATACGTTCAAGAGTGAAACTTGTTATTAAGGTTCTGGAACTGTAATGGTGACCTTCCACAATCCTTATAATGATAATCTTTCTTGAATCTATACTATAAAACACATCGTATGGTGAATTTGTAAGGAAGTGTACCGTTTGTAACTCAAGTTATATGCATTTTTATAAAGTGACCCTTGATTTTCAAAAACACCGTAAATTGTGCTGGGACAAAAATGAAATAGTACTATTTTTTAAATTCTACAGTTTTATATTCAAATTTTAACCAATTTTCCTGTTATACAATCATGTCATGATAAATCAGAACAATAAGATTACACTTTGAACAAATACATATAAAAATACAGAGCTTTGCAAACATGTACCCCAAGCAAAACTGCAAGTTTTTGGGGTGTGTTTAAAAATTTACTCTATTTATAAAAGCAAATATCTCAAGTTTGAAGCTAGTAAGACACATACAACTAGTTTTAAAATTTTCTTCAATATGAATTGTTCATAATATGAGACGTTAAAGGCATTTTACCGTTCCTTATCATATTTATAAGAATTTGTAAAGGTTACTATAATGAAACTGCAATAGAATTTGTAGCGAAAAATAACGTCAAAATGGTCAATTACAGATTATACTTCTTTATAAAAAAATCTCCTACAGTTGGTATTAGAGATGGAAATATGTATGTAAAACTCTGCATTGTCACATGAAAACCATCTCTTTACAGATTTTGGCTGGCTTGAGGGAAATATTTTAAATTAACCACTTTACACGTTTTTTGTAAAAATTCCGACAGTTTAGGAATAACTAAGTCAAGCACTCGTTTGGTCTTAGTGACACTTGGTTGTCCCTCACAGTTTTGACCCCTTAACACATTCAAAAGTCTATCCTGGCCATCCCGAGAAAATATCCGACGAAGGTGAGCGGCGATCACGCTGTTGAGCTCCCGGTTCCGCCATTTTGGAGAAATGGATAACCTAATGACGTCATGGAAAATCCATATCACGTGGTGAAAAATTACTAAAAATAGCAATTACGAAACTTGACGACGAATGCTATTCAAATAAAACCGGATCATACCGAGTGCCGATGTTTACCGAGGTTAGTTACAGTTCCAGAACCTTAAGCCTGTTCAGTACTTTCCTTTAAAATAGGGACACTCGAAAAGATTGTTAGCCGGTAATAGTAACGGAAAGTTTTGTTCATCGCGAGAAATTCCGATAAACGTAAAACGTTAGAAAAAACGGACGCGGTACTACCTTCATGCATGTAGTTAATATCCTCATCTTTTCATTAATTTTTTCTATACATTCACCCACCCTCCCTTTCACCCTTCCCTCTCTCGATTCTAGTTCGTTTATTACTTGACGAGTACGCGCACCGGGAAACCCGTGTTCTCATCGAATCAAAGGTGAATACAAATACAATATTAAGAAGTTCGGTTAACAATAGATTTATGATTAATAACCATTGACGAGGTAACAGAGGGGCAGCAGGGCGACAATAAAATCATAATTAATTATAATCGACAGCGGGACGATCGAAACAAAGCATTTAATTTAACGACTATCATTTCCACGAGAATCAGGCAAAGCAGAAAAATTCCCCAACTGGCCGCACTATGCTATTCCTATTATTCTTTTTTAAGTAACCTTTCTGTAGACCATTTACAAATTGATAACCGAAAAAAAAAATATGCAAGTTCCTAAACTGTGAATCGATCTACAGTCGTGTCAGTACAAACATGGTAACAAGTCGGAGTAAGAGATAAGTCTAATCTATGAGAGCTGGTTTACTTTTTTTGTACGGTACCGCTGGCGTTCAGAGATGAATGGCAGAGCACAGGGGCGTAAGAGGTAGGAGTTAATTTTATTAATATATTTTTTAAAAAGTCTGTCATTATAAGAAATTATTATGAAAACTGGTTCGTCGATAAAATGCACTCTGATAAAATTAAAAAACGGAGATCAAGAAAAAAACTGCAAAAGCAAAATTACCGAAAACGTACAGTTTTGAAGGATTTGTACCCGGGGTTTCTTGAGTTACAGGCCAGTGCTCTTCTGACTGTGTCACTGAGTATTAATACATTCTGTTTGTGTAGTTTTATTATTGCGACCGGTACAATGTTAACATTTAAATCTCAATATCCCCAATGAGTCGTGAGAAGGACTTAAGCCGGAGCTTAGCAATCCATTTGCATTAAAATCGGATATCGAGAGTGGTCAATTGTTTTAAGTTTTGTTAGTCTTTTGTGCCAAATATGTGTTGTTTTTAATCGTTATGTACAACGTACATTGCTGTCAAGAAATGTATTGGGGCTTTAAGAAATAGAAATTTGCTGTGATGGTCACAGTGGTAAATTCTCCAGCAGTCGTAAATATTCGCGTTATCTATTAAGCTAATTTCACTTACTGGTTTTTTTTTTCACTTTCTGTTAAAATATCAATAAATACACCATTACAATACGAAATATTCATAAACCATTCGCTGTACAAGATAAATGTATGTCACAAGAAATGTCACGCGCCTTACAATTTTATTATTTGCCGTATGCCTACCTTCATATGAAAAAGACATATATGATATATGATATATTGTTTCAAAATATTCTTTAAAATGGGCAATATATTTATAACTCCCCTTTTTACTGATTAATGTTTCTATTTATATTATAATTATTCGACTGACGTTTTATAACTGTTGAAATCTGACATAGAAAATGGTTGTCATTATTGGAGAAAATACACGTAAACATATGCAAATTATCAACTTCCGGTTAATACAAAGTTTGTATAAGTAATATAAATAAATATAATATAAATAAAATATTCAAAATAAGCTTAATGTAACTCATGAGACATAATAAAACGTCATCGTTTAGTCTGTTTTATTTCAAACAAACTGTGAATATACAGTGTAGTTGGCGGGCTATTTACACTAAGAGAGTCCGATGTGTTAATGGAGTTAGCTAGATATACAATACTATATTCGGGTGTTAACCTGAACCTGCAGAATTCACGATGTAGGATCATTATATTCAGGTTACAATTATAGATACCTATAGGACAGGGATGCTGAGAAAATGCAGGATGAAATTTGTGATGTGAATGAAAACGACTTGAAGCGGAAATCTGTCACTGTTAGTGCTGATCCCTCATGTCATGAGAGTCTTTAACAATAGCAGCGAGACTTTGTGTTTATTTTTCAGATTTAAAAGACCATGTACGACGGCAAAAAGTTTAATATTTTAAGGTTAATAAATTATTTTGTTTTGCGATTATGGTCCCTCTTTTTCTGTATTGTCCCCTTTTAGAGCGGTGGGACTGAATGACCCCTTTTGGAGCAAAGATAGTTTAAACACTGCAAGCTTTAGAAAGCATTTATTAATGACAACGTTTAAATCAAGAGAGAAAAGAAATATCTAGCCATTGAGACTGAAAATAAGGACACAGTTTCCTGCATGATAAAATATTCTTGGTAACATTAACATGCTTGAGAACACATTCATAAAATCGGTCCCAAAGATAACACCATGATGTGTGCATGTGTAAACACGTACTGTGTGAATTGAGATAAAGCCACATTCCAATGTTGCGTTTAAGAACATGCGCACATAAAGATTACGTTGTGTAACAGACAATCAAACTTAGGTCCCTAGTTTAGCTGCGTAGGAATGCTGCAAGAAACATGAAAAATCCACCCTGTCCGGGAATAGAAGGAGACATCATCTATCGAAGTAATTGTCCATAACTTTGATTGACACTATACTGTCAGTGATTCTATCGACAGATGAAGTCTCTTACTATTCCCTGACAGAGAGGATTTTCCATGTTTCTATTTATAGATACTACGCAGCAGAATAGCGTCCTAAGTTTGATTATCTTATAAACCACATGATCTTCGATCTTTATGTGCCCATGTTCTTAAACGCACTGAAAATTGAAATATGGCCTTACTGGAATTTGATCCGATTTCACTTAAAATGGATTGATAAGAGCCGGCCTAAACCATTTGTGATATTGATATTTATATATTGTGCAGATGTAACAATCAAACTATTTAAAGAGCACGTTATAAGACCTGTACACACAACAGCACAATTCAACAGAATACTTTTGTAAGGTCTACAAAAGAATGGCCAGATAGAGACAAGAACCACCGGTTTCCCAGTCTTTCCTATCAATTACGATCATTTAATACACGTTTTAATATTTACCTAAAATATGAGTTTTATTTTTTCCAGTTTATTGAAACCTCACACTATTCCTTTTATACACTGCCAACTGATTTAAGATGCAATTACCAAACAATGTTAAATGTATTCCATCACTCTTGTACACAGCTGGATAACATTCTCGCAAGTTAACCAACGTAATAGCAAATACCCTCCTGCAAAAATTTATTTGCTGCGTAGTTTTTGAAGCGACTCATGCCAAATTCCACTGCAGCACGATTGTTGGAATATCGCCAACTGTTGCAAGGCAATACTTCCGACCAAATGACTTAACAGTACTGCGTACAAACAACAAAATGGAATCTAACCAAAACCTCATTTTCCGAAGAGAGATTCAGCCTATATCATCCCCCAGCCTAGTGTAGTAAAATTACTGACGGCTTGTCACCATTCTGCCTTAGCAACTCTTGTTTTATGATGTTCAGCATTGAAAGCATGCTACCATATTTCGACGCAGAGCAATGTCACCAAGACGCGACTTGGCTACAACGAATGTTCGCTTCACTTACGATGAATCCCAATACCAGATCTGTACTGTTACCAGTAAAAATATCATATAATTGTCTTTCTTTACAACATTTTTACAACTTAGGAAGGGCGAACACTGAATTTGGTCTTATATAAATGCGGTAAGCGCGAGGATAACCTCAACAGCAGCTGCAGCCCCAATGCGGAAAGAATGATACGTGCATCTGTCATACTTGAGCCCTAGATGACTTATCCACATTTTAATGATAGATAGCATGAGAACAGCTAGCGCGAAACGTGCGCCATCCCGATCTAAAGAAACAACAACAAAAGACCCTAAATATGCAGACATTGCTGCAGGACTCATGCTGGCCATTCTTAGAATATCTCAACTACGGATACTGACTCAACAATTCCATCAGAGCTCATACAAATGCCGTGTTACTCTTATTGGTGGCAAGCAATTCACCCCCAAGAAGGCAAAGAAAGCCAGGCAGTTTGGTTCGTTCAACAAAACGGGCCTCATACTAATTTCTGCAAATATTCTACAACAGAACTGCCTTAAACAGAACCTGTGAAATTGGTAACGTAAACTATTCTCTTCAACTAAGTGCTTAAGGCCCTCCAGTGCCTTTGAAACAGGAAATTTCTTTAAGTATCAAAAACACAAAACCAGTTTTTCTTTTAATTAATGCAAAGAAAGCAATTTTTATATACTATATTTGTTTGAATTTCTCCAAGCTATTCATCCTTGAACTTGAAGATACGAATCGCATATAACGAATTGAAGTAATCCGATATAACCTGTGGTACATCGTTTGCTTCAGGCGCCAAATTCCGAAACCTCTCCTGCTGTTTACGAAAAATTTAATCCACAATGGCGTTAGCACATATATGCTGAAATATTAAAATGCATAAGTCGTTTTGATTTAGCAATCTGCTTATTTATGACAGTTACCAGAGCTTAATTGTTAATATAGAGAACATTTTTGGCGACTGCTTAATTGATGACCCCACAATGTTTGTGCAAGCAGAACAGGCACCATTTTCAGAAATGTTATATCCCTCAAAACCTTATTTCCGACCAAGACTCTGCCCACTAAAATCCAACTGACACTGCACTGTCAGTGAACATATGTTTAATATCATTACTAGACAAACTCTCATCTCGAGTGAATGTTAACCTATTAAATTAATCAATTAAAATCAACCAACACTAGCATGTCCTACTTAATGTCACCCAATAACGGTATCTTATGATGTGGTCCGTGTGACCCATATAGCTTTAAAGTTCGGAAATATGTCAATATTACTTTTGAAAATCTGCATACCCAATAGCACCTGATTTTATTCTTTGATTTTGTGCAAAAAAACTTTTACCAACATTGAAACTGAACCCACATCATAGCTTAAAGAAATCGATTTCTGTACAGGACTGAAAGACTTCTCTGCTAGAGAGACTACTAAACAACCACAAACCCAAAGAAAACTTGTCAAGAAGAACTTGCAGTCCTGCATATTCTTAGGTCCTTAAATTACTCCATCTAAATTATGATCCATTGTAAATTGTCCACATGTGAAAGCAACCAAACAGTGCAGTCATGTTGCGCAAATAATAAGAATGAAACTGTACATCCCATAGGCAAAACAGCTACCTATCTATATAAGAATTAAGAAGGCTGGTCAAAGAAACTATTAACAGTCTCCATCATGCATAACATAAACCAAATACAAAACAAATTATAACCAAAGGATATGCATATTATGCCAGCGCCAAGGGCCAACAGACAAAATGTCACCGAATAAACCTTTGGCGGTGCAGGCTCAAACCTCAGACTGCAATATGTCAGGGGGACAGAACATTAGAAATCACCACATGTGCTGATAACTGACCCCAAACAAACTAAATGACAGACCACAGGGCTGCAACCCCTTTGCCCCTCTGAAGACATTCTATGAAGGGGGATACTGAGGAAAGAAATTAATAGTTCACCAAATAACACTGTTATTACTGAGAACTTCTTTTCATGAGTCCTCAATTAAAGAGAGTTCGGACCTTGGACTTCTGCCAGCGGGAGACTCGGCCCACGGAGAAGAGTCTTTGGCGAGCAGCAGTTCCAATATCGATTCCAAATTGGACTTAGACTCGGAGAGTTCTGATGAATATGACAAAATAGCCAAGTGCGCGAGGGTCCAAGCCCACTACACCCATCAATCAAAATGCATAAAGACTAAAAAAACGCAACACTGATACAACAATGGTAAATGGTAAGGGCAACCCCTCCACCTTCTCCTCCTCCAGTCTGAACACTTGCCCGCCACTCCACGCCCTAGGTACCTTATTGAAACCCACTGGCGGTTCGTGCAAAATTATCGTCCCAAAATACGAAACCTGTCATCCCCCAAAAATACTGTCGGGGATCTCAGAAGGAGAAAAATTAGCAAAGCGGAGAGCAAAATAAATATCATATCTTAAAATGCTGGGGGTCTGACAACATGTACATTTTCTAATCTTCAGCAATATCTTAACCACCAAGAAATTCATACAATATGTATGCGGGAAACAAAATTCAAAAACCCTCAGACCAAAAAAATCCCAAGATAGCTTATTTTAAATATGTTCAGGTCAATACGAAGGCGACATTATATCGGATGCTGGTTTTGAACTTCAAGGATTGAATACATTACCAGAATATGGGAGTAGACGGCATCAGGGATCAAAACGAGGTAAGGTGCAAATAATCAACCTCTTATATGATCCCTTTTTGTGTTTCCTCGATGGGCTAACAGAAGAACTGAGCTCATTTTTGGATCTTTAGGACAAGGAGTGCATGATAACTGGAGACTTTAGTGCTCAGCATACAGATCTGCCAGACAAGATGCTTTAGGATAGAAAATATGGGCTTGGGGAGGCATATTTAATCAGGTAGCACTGAATGACTGAATCTTACCAGAGTAGGCTCGGTTTTAATCTGTTTAGATTTAACTATCACCAGTGCGAAATTTTTGGCCTAATCAGATTGGGGTGTAATGCTAGGTACATTGGGGATTTGACTAATTCCCAGTCAAAATCTCTTTACAAATTGGCAATCCCCGAGAGAATAAATAAATCTGAGGAAATCGCTATATTTTAAAAGCAGATTGGACATTATCTGGTAATCTATGTTAGGGGATATCAACTAGTGAGCAACATAGATGAGCACTGCCACCTCCTCACAAACTGCTGTCCAAAGCAGGGAAGGCAATTTAATAAATTAAAAAAGAAAACCATGTCCCAACAGCGATAATATATACGTGAAAGCAATTTGAAGCGCTAAGGACGTGGTTGTACAAGGGAATATTTACTCCAAGAACCGGGTGAAAAAAGTCCTTCTGCAACTAAAAGCTTCTCTATTTTAGAACTAAAACAAATTATTATAACATTATTTATAATTATAAACTTTCATATGCGATTTGTGATATTAAGGCCCTTTTTGGCTACCATATCGGCATGCTCGTTGCCAGAGATTCCTACATATGCTGGACACCATGCAAGATTGACTTTTGACCCTTTTCATGATACAAGTGATTTTTTTTAAATTTCATTTAGATGGTCATGTCTGGATCTGATCAAATTTGATTGATGTTAGTTATGTCAACGAGTCCTGGAGAATAACAGATTTGTTTGTGCATTGTCTAAGTATCCAGCTTAATGCCTGCATTATTATGTATATATTTCTGCCTTGAATGTTGAATTCTTATCGGTAACTCTATATGTGTGTTTATAATTTTGACTTGGAATAACAAAGGTAGAAGCCGCAATGCCAGTATTTAGATCTTTGACTCCATCTGTATGTAATCCTAACCAATCGTGAGTAATTTGTGTCTAACGATTCTAGCGTTTTTGCACTTATTTGAAATGGGCAGTCTGATTTAGTGGCCTGACTTGCTTTTTGTAGGTTAACATCTGGCTCAGAGAGTAACCACGGCTCCACCTTAGAGTGAGTGATTCCCGGACCCATTTCCGCTGCAGTGCACTCACCGACACCGAACTGTGGTACCTAAAGGTAAAGTTGGTTTGATTTAGCTACTTGCAGAGGAAGGACCAAGTTCTGGTGACTTGGTTCACCGGATTCGGTCTCGGAAGGACTCTGGCTCGGAATCTGAATTGCAGATCCTCCCACCTAAGCGATCAAGGGGTGGGGCTTTCCTGCTGCTTGCTATGACATGTAATGTTGTTAAGGGTACCCAAGGCTATTCTTAGGTCCTTATTCTGTAGGCAGTCTAATTGTTGTAGATGAGTTTTGTGGTGCACTAGCAAAGATTTAACACTCGAATGCTGGTTTTTCATTGACAAAAGGGGACTATCGTATTTATTTGAACTATAATCAGTCCACTTTAGCAGTGTCAGCATTCTCAGCATGTTCAGGTCTGACTGGCTTTTAATGATATCAGATATAGGACTCTTTCAGGTTAACCTAGAGTCAAGAGCCATTTCTAGAAATTTACTTTTTTAAACTCATTTTTCTTTTCACTAAATATATGTCCAAGCTAGTTGTTGGTTTGTTGACGAAAAGTATGCCAACAGATTTCTCAGGTGTAATTTCGAAACCCCATTTATGTTACTATTTCGAGATAGCATCAAGTCCGCTTTGGACTATTTGTTGAAGCATCATAAGATTTCTAGCCATGTTTCAGATACATCTACTAATTGGTCCACTACTAGTCCTGTTACTTTGCCGCACTCTGGCAGGACGTTTATTAGGAACGAGAATAGCAGCATGGCAAGGATTGAGCCCTGAGAGGTGCCTCTCTCCAATGTTTCAAGTTTTAGAGAGCTCGCCTTTTACTTTTACCTGTATAATGCTATCTTCCCAAAATACCTTTAAAACATGAAAGTATTGCCAGTTATTCCAGTTTCTTTAAGTTTGTAGAACGCTTGAGTGCCATGTAAGGTCAAAAGGGGCCTGCAGGTCAAGAAAGATGGCTAAAATATTCCGTGTTATAAATGAGCCTTCACCATCCTCGTTAATAATGGGATGTGAGGCAGATAGGAAGATAGGATTTAGGGTCGTTCTGATGTTTATGTTTGTTATAGATGGGGTAACTACAGCTTCTCTACATGTGCAAGCCTATTCTGCCTTGTCCTATATTTGGTTAAAAATCTTAAATTTTAGGTTGAAAGTGGACTCTGCCATATTTTTAAACATGATATATGAAAGTTCATTATTATAAACAATGTTATAATACTTTGTTTTAGTTCTAAAATAGAGAAGCTTTTATTAAAAGAAGAACTGTTTTCACCAGTTCTTGCAGTAAATGTTTACGATCTGATTCCAATTTAGTCTGAAAGTTTAGTACGTTTTTACTGCATTCGCTTCACATCCGTGAAGTGACATCTGTGAAGTGGGAAACAACCCTGTCTGCTGATGCCAAATTGTTTTAGGAAGAATATGAGGCTGAACGAATTTCCTTGATTTCTTTGGATTTTATGTCAATAGTCCATACCATGTTGACAGAATTGCAGAATTCTTTCCAGTTTTCAGTTTTTGCTTGTACAGTCACGTCCTTAGCGCTTCTCTTTGCTTCCACGTATATATTATCGGTGTTAGGTCATGGTTTTCTTTTTTAATTTGTTAAATTTACTTCCCTGCATTTGACAGCAGTTTGTGAGGAGGTGGCAGTGCACACCTATGTTGCTCACTAGTTTATATCCTTTAACAGAGATAATCAAATAATTTTAAAATTTAGCTTTCCCTCAGATTTATTTAGGCTCCTGTGAAGTGCCAATTTGTAAAGAGGATATGACTAGGAATTAGTCAGATCCCCAAGTACCTAGCATTACACCCCAATCTGATGAGGCCGAAAATTTCGAACTGGTGATAGTTAAATCTATTCAGGTTAAAACCTGGCCTACTATGGTAAGATTCAGTCATTCAGTACGATCTGATAAAATTTGTCTTCCCAAGCCCAAATTACCTGACCTAAAGGGTCTTGTCTGGCATATCTGTATGCTGAGCACTAAAGTTTTCAGTTATCATGCAGTCCTTGTCCTAAAGATCCAAAATTAAGCTCAATTCTTCTCTTATCCCATCGAGTAAATATTTACCAAAGATAAAGGATCATATAAGATGTTGATTATTTGCACCTTACCTCGTTTTGATCCCTGATGCCGTCTACTCCCATATTCTGGTGATGCATTCATTCTTTGAAGTTTAAAACCAGCATCCGATATAATGTCGCCTTCGTATTGACCTGCACATATTTAAAATAAGCTATCCTGGGATTTGGTCTGAAGGTTTTTTAATTTTATTTCCCGAATACACATTGTATGAATTCCTTGGTGGTTAAGATATTGCAGAAGATTAGAAAATGTACATGCTGTCAGACATCCAGCATTTTAAGATATGATATTTATTCTGCTGTCCACTTTGCTAATTTTTCTCCTCAGATAGTATTTTTGGGGGATGACAGGTTTCGTATTTTGGGACGATAATTTTTGCACGAACCGCCAGTGGGTTTTTAATATGGTAACCAGGGCTTGGAGTGGCGGTCAAGTGTTCAGACTGGAGGAGGAGAAGGTGTAGGGGTTGCCCTTACCATGTAGAGTAAAATACTGCTTAATCTTTTATTTTAAAATCACAATTTAGTCCTGTTATGTATGTTTTGGTTGACTAAATTTTTAGAGATAAGAAATAATTTTCTTTTTTTCCACGGTAACTTTAATTTTATTAGTTGTTATATTCTACTTTCACCATGGTTTCATCTGTTGTAATTTTGTGTTCTTTTAGTGAGATCCGGTTCTTGCTGTTCTGGTCACAGATGTACATTCCTCCGGTCTAGTAACTAGTCCGACCTTGTGTTTGTTACTTGTTGTATCAGTGTTGCGTTTTTGAGTCTTACGGCATTTTGATCGATGGGTGAATAGGGGTTGAACCCTCGGTCACTTGGCTATTTTGTCATATTCCTCAGACCTCCCTGAGTCTAAGTTCAATTTGGAGTCGATATTGGAACTACTGCTCGACAAAGAGTCTTCTCCGATGCCAAAAGTCATGTGGACCGAGTCTCCCGCTGGCAGATGTCCAAGGTCCGAACTTTCTTCAATTGAGGACTCATGGAAGGAGTTCTCAGTAATAACAGTGTTATTTGGTGAACTATTAACGGTCTATCCTCAGTCTCCTCCTTCATAGAGTGTCTTCAGAGGGGCAAAAGGGTTGCAGCCCTGTTATCTGTCATTAAGTTTATTTGGGGTCAGCCACCAGCACCTGTGATAATTTCTAATGTTCTGCCCCCCTGACATATTGCAGTTTGAGCCTGCACCGCCAAAGGTTTATTCGGTGACATTTTGTCTGTTGGCCCTTGGCGCTGGCATTATATGCATTATACCCTTTGGTTATAATTTGTTTTATATTTGGTTTATGCTATGCCTGATGGAGATTGTTAATAGTCTTTTTGACCAGCCTTCTTCATTCTTATATAGATAGCTAGTTTTTTGCCTATTGGATGTATTCTTTCTTGATATTTAAGCAACATTTCTGCACTGGTTGGTTGCTTACATATGTGGAAAAATTACAATGGATCATAATTTAGATTAATTAATTTTACGGAACTAAGACTTTGCAGGATTGCAAGTTTCTTCTTGATATGATTTCTTTGGGTTTGTGGTTGGTTAGCAGTCCCTGTAGCAGAGAAGTCATCTAGTCCTGTACAGAAATCGATTTCTTTAAGTTATGATGTGGATTCTGTTTCAATGTTGGTAAAAGCTTTCTTCCACAAAATCGAAGAATAAATTGCAGTGCTATTGGGGGTGCAGATTTTCAAAAGTAACATTAGCATATTTCCAAACTTTTAAGCTATATGGGTCACACGGGCCTTTCTGCGTAAATGTTATGATGGAACAATGGATATTAAAAGACCACATCATATGATACGTTTATTGGGTGACATTAAGCAGGACATGCTAGTGTGGGTAATTTTTTATTGGTAAATTTAATGGGTTGACATACATTCCTGATGAAAGTTTGTCTAGTAATGATACTTTAAATATGTTCACAGACAGTGCAGTGTCAGCTGGATTTTTAGCGGGCAGAGTCTTGGTCGGAAATGAAGTTTTGAGGGATATAGCGTTTCAGTAAATGGTGCCTGTTCTGCTTGCACAAACATTGTGGGGTCATCAATTAAGCAATCGTTAAAATGTTCTCTATATTAACAATAAAGTTTCGGTAACTGTCATAAATAATCAGATTGCTAAATCAAAACGACTTATGCAATTGGTAATAGTTTAGTATAGATGTGCTAACGCCATTGTGAATTAAACTTTTCGTAAACAGCAGGAGAGGTTTCGGAATATGGCGCCGGAAGCAAACGAGGTACCACAGGTTATACCATATTACTTCAATTCTTCGATGGTTTGTAAATGCTTTTTGTTTTCAATGTAAAATTTCCTGTTTAAAAGGCACTGGGCTGACTAAAGTACTTAATGAAAGAGAATAGTTTACGTTAAGCAATCACACACGTTCTGTTTATGGCAGTTCTGTTGTAGAATATTTGCAGAAATTAGTATGAGGCCAGTTTGTTTTATGCAACAATTGCCTGGCTGATAGCAGTGGTGAGTCATTTTCCTTAGTTGAGATATTCTAAGACTGGCCAGCATGAGTTCTGCAGCAATGTCTGCATATAAAGGTTCCGTTGTTGTTGTTTTTTACATCTGGATGGCGCACGTTTCACGCTACCTGTTCTCACGCTATCTATCTTGAAAAGGTGCATACGTCATCTATGGCTCAAGTATGACAGATGCACGTCACATTCTTTTCGCATTAGGGCTGCAGCTGCTGTTGAAGGCTATTCTCGCGCTTACCGCATTTATATCGGTCCAAATTAAGTGTTCGCTCTTCCTAAGATGTAAAAACATTGTATAGAAAGACAATTATATTTTTACTTTAGAATAAGCATGTTATTGGTTATAATGCACAATTATTTCTTTTAGAAATGGTAACAGTACGGATCTAATGTCGGGGTTCATCATAAGTGAAGCGCACTTTCTTTGTAGCTAAGTAGCGTCTGGGTGACATTTCTCGGCGTCGAAATATGGAAGCAGGCTTTCAATGCTGAATATCATAAAACAAGCTGGTTTAAGTTAAAGCAGATGGGTGACAAGCCATACAAGCAATAGGGCGAGGATTCAATAAACTGAAAAAAGTAAAACTAATATTTTAGGTGAATATTAAAACGTGTATTAAATGATTGTAATTGAAAGGAAAGGCCGGAAAACAGGTAACTCTTGTCTATATCAGGCCATTCTTTGTAGACCTTCCAAAAGTATTCTGTTGGATTGTGCTGTTGTGTGTAACAGGTCAATGTACCACTGAGTCTTATTTATTACGTGCTCTTTATATAGATTATTACACCAGCACAACAATATCAATATCACCAATGGCTATGGAAGGTTTAGGCCGGGGCTTATCAATCCATTTTAAGTGAAATCGGACCACATTCCAGTAAGGCCACATTTCAATTTTCAATGCGTTTAAGAAAATGGGTACATAAAGATCGAAGATCATGTGGTGTATTGGATCATTTAAGTTAGGTCCCTTTTCGGCTGCTTAGTATCTATAAATAGCAACATGGATAATCCGCCCTGTCAGGGAACAGTAAGAGCCTTCATCTCTCGACAAGATCACTGCCAGTATAGTTTCAATCAACGTTATGGACAAAGGTTAGTTATTATTTGTGATTAAAATTTTACAGATAAGCCACCGATTGATTTAGTCAGTTTGTTTATTTGTTTATATATTTCCGCTGACATTGCAGTGTGATGTTTCATGTCTACAGACACTTATGAATGTATACACACACATACAGACACAGACGCACACACACACACACACACACACACACATATATATGTAAACAGAAAGAATACCACATCTGCAATTGCAGTACCAGATTTTAACGGGAGTTACTTAAGATTTCAGTAATAGATTAGTGAACTAGACTATGATTATTGGCGACGCGCTGGAGCGCGACGTATATATTATGGAATGCTCACTGAAATTTGCACATGGGGGAACGTTTGTTTAGCGGACTTTCTAAACCTTATCAATACGGGTCCTTATTCGGTAAAAGGTGTTATATTTTATGTTTTTATTTTTTTATTTATTTTTTGTGTCTGTAACTTTGAAAATAACTTTGAAAAAAAACATTAAGATACTAAAAAAAACCCATACTACGTTCGAGAAAAATATTATCTGAACAATACTTTTTTGTGCAATGTGAGACTGCTGCACATTTGCATTTTCTGCTAGTGCTAGTTTTATAGTTAATTATAATAATTTTGCATTTTTTTCTACATATATATAGCATCTTTAGAAAACCTATTAAATGGTGTTGTGTTTTGCTTTTCATTTTGTTTTAAACCATTTTATATTCTCAGGAATATAAGTTATACAGGCTTTTTCTCGAACAATTATAGTATTCTAAAAACTTTCAAATAAAAACCATAACGTTTCAAGTGTTTTTGTTACTTGCTCTCATATTGCTTAAATCTCTTTACATCTCCAACTTTTTGCGTCGCCTTTGATGTTTCGCATCAGCGACTTTTCTTGTCTAGTGGAGTAGTCTTAGAAGAAGAAATATTGCGGTGTAATAGGCATATAAGATGTATGATAGCAAATACCGAGTTAAACATGCACACTCCCTCCTAATTTCAAACACGACAAAATTTATCCCATCTGTTAATTTTCTAATTTTCTTTCTTGAAATACTGCCGCTCGTGTCAGGTACAATTAAAATTTGATCAACATTTGTGGCGTCATACTTTTTGGGGCCATATGACATCTTTCAATGTCATTAGCGCTAATTTGCAAGTATTCTTTTATGATGCTCTTTTCGATAAAGAACACAAAGTGCCTGTTTGTTATTGTTTTTTGGGGGTATATGTATAATTTATTCCACTGATAATATTTTGCAAAAATGAGGTAATTTGCTGAGTAAGGCAGGGGTTCTAAGTACAGAGGGTTTGAACACTACATATATTGTTAGATAATACAAATCCAGAAAAAAACACTCCTAAATTGTGTCGTTTTCAAGTCCACGAATAAGAACGATCGTAATCTCTGCTAAAATTGTTATCGACGTCAGAGCGTATTACGTGTTTGACGGTATGAAGTGATTTGGAACATAAGTGGTCACATGGCTTTGTTACTTTAAAAATAGCTATCTCTGCAGCGGGGCGCAAATAGTAAATACCTGTTCGGTACTTATGATGAGTAGGGATTCATTTTTCACTGTTCACATTGAACTAGGGAATAAATGAATAACATTTGCAAGACCTTTCAGGTCACAATGACGTATGTGGTAATAGAAAAAATATAAATTTGCTACAAACTGTCCGATACCACCTTTAATTCTTTTGCTTTAGGTGCCGTCAGACTTATGTGTGCTGATATTTTACAGACACTCAAGGGATTTCCGTTCATCAGCAATGTCTTAAATCCGTTCCTTGAATATCATTTAATTAAATCCAGACCGAGTTTAATGTAAATAAACCTTAAATTGCAAAGTTGTTCAATACAACAGTTCCTTTGAAATTATTTGCAAAATGCTTGTGAATGCGCTAGAGGCTACAATTTTCTGTCAATTTTCACCAGACTTTGTCAGAATGAAATTTTGTTTGAGGTCATGTGGTATCAAAAAGTAGGTCACTAGCCCAAATCTTAGAAAAAATATGTAAACACATAACAGGCCACATTAGTGGTCTACTCTTCACCAAAGATTTATTACACATTCATATCCGGTTATCACGCTGCTAGGGTATGATTGCTATTTCCGTGCTCAAGCTGCAAAATAAATCCTTGTCTAGGTTTCGCATGACCTTCTCACCAGCGGGTATCCTTCGCAGACTCTGTCCTTTCCTTAGCACTAACTTGAAAAATATTTGACTTGAATTGTTACTTACTAGGTTCCGTGTTTCCGTCTATATTTAAAAGGTCGATACCACACCCATTGGCTACATCAAAACAGCTGGTAAACTGGGATAGACTTCCTTCCGTATACTATTCTAATTCTGAGTGTTTTTGTTAACAGTGTGGAGGATTTAGTAGTGGGTCCAAAAAGCAATGCAGCGTGCAACACAGGACCCAATAACGATAGCTGATGATATTTATTTGTTTGGTGTTTAGATTGCTATGCCAAAAAGGGACAACAACATTTGTTATTATATTGATATTACAAAGTCTATACTTGACTTGTTCCTTTATCGTAAAACCTTCCCTGTAGTAGACTACCGTACAGTACAGCCACGGAGGAATATCCTAAAAACGCGAAGTATGGAGGAATCCGCTCAATGTTTCGCTGAAGTGGAGGATAAAACATGGAGTCACTTCGCGTAAAAATGGAGTCGGTGAAATCACTTCGGGTATGTGGTAAAATCGTGTCACTTCGCGTCAGCTTACAGTCAATAGAATTGGGAAAGGTAAAACGGACAATTTTTTCCAGTAAAGGCGGACATTACTTCTCCCGAGACATGTTAAGGATTGTTATGTGCCCGGTTATGTTTGTTACACTTTTATTTATAAGCAACGTTCAAAATTTGTCCCGATTCAACTTATCGGTCTTATATCTAAAAAGCGAATGTATGTGCATTGATAATGCCGACTGCGCGCAACACGTGTTCCTAAAGTGAAGCTGTTTTATAAAAAAGGATAATTTCTAATAATTTATTGTCATTAATTTATTTAAAGAAAAGCATGTAACTAATCTCTACAGGTATATATTGAACATACCGTCATTATATAACTGTAATAATATTGAATCATCATTTTTAATAAACCAAAAATAAAGTAGTAAGGTAGATGTAAAGGATATTGGAGTTAAGACATTTTAAGGTACCATTTATCGCACACTACATTTTAAAGCTAACTCCTTCTGAGGTAAAATAAAGCAGCACACATCAGTGGCAACTCTTTAACATTCATTTAGAGGTACAAAAATATTTATTGACAAAGGTTTGCTGAAATGTTTTGTTTGTTTTTGAAGCAAAATATAAATAAAACTATATCTAGAGAGTGGATCTATGCAAAACCCAGTATATGGGACCCAACATGAATCTCACTAAAATAACACTGACACAAAGAAGGCTTAACTTAAAGAGACACGCCTGAGTAAAACGCTCGGAATACTGGGAATAAAGCATATTTGTTTTAAAAAAACTATTTATTCATAGTTCCATATGTAACACATTTGTTTAAGTTCTTTTTAAGTATATAGCACAATAATGTAAAATATTTAGGTCCGTTGGCCAGCTATTGGTAAGAAATCAATTCGGGAAATTGATAAGCCTTACCGCACCGGATTTTTCACGAGAACAATAGCTGTTTGAGTCGCTGGATACAGTAAGTGAATAGTTTTTTGCATTAAATATTTGTTAGTTTTACATGATTCTACACGAAGTTTAGTTCTTTTAAGTTTGTTTTATGTTTGACCACGAAGCCAAAGAAAAAAGCAAGTCTCGAAACCTTATTGTTAGGCAGTAATCATGAAAAGAATCGACTTTATTTATTGATGTTCTTGATTAGGGTGAATCTCAAAACACACATTTGCTAAAGAATAGTGTTTTACAATTTCGTGTCTGTATAGGAGACAACCAGAAATGATTATCATTGTTAATTACATGTTAGTTTGTGAAGTTTACACTTGAGCTTGATCCATTATTTTGATAAAAAACAAACTGGAATACATGCAACCGCTAATACATGTGCAAGATAGCATACAGAGCCATAGTTCTTTCAATATAATTGCACTAATTTTAATCTGCCAACCAAAGGTCAACGACCGATTTTAAGATAACCCCAGTTGTTAAGATATTTTCAATCTGCACAGGAAAAGCCCCAAAGGTAGATTATCAACGATAAATAACGCCAGAAACCTCCTACTGCAATGAAATGTATACAGTTATGTAGGCAATGCTAACCATGATTAATATAACTAAGCATGCTGTGTAAACTGTTTATATTTATTTTCATGTTAAAGTAACAATGATTGCAGAACTTACTTTTTTATATTTAATTTGTTGCTTGTTAAAACAATTGATTTTTAAAAAATAAGCTGCTTTGTTCTTTGAAGAATTATGCACCAACATTGACCAGATCCTGGCCCTAAATTTATCATCAGCCATCAATGCCTCTAAAAATGAGATACATTTTCTTTCTGTTACTATTTCCAAAAAAGTCAAAGTCTTGTATCAGTAAATAACAGTTCGTTTATTTCTGTGTAAAGGTCAGGACAAGCTGCATGTTGACTTTTCAACATTAATTTCACTTTTAGTGTGTGTGTGTGTGTGTTTAATTTGAAAAAGATGAGACATATCATACTAGCACAGTGCTTGCTTTAAGTGTAAATAAGGAATTAAAAAAGAAGTAGACATTAAAAAAACTTATTCAAATCTTAAAGGCATTACATTATTTTCATATACGTGATAACTAAAAAAAAACTAGCTATAAACTTTCTTTAAAAATATATGTATACATATATATTTTTGAAGAAAGAGTTTATTTGTATTTTTGTCCACACATTGAAGAACTCAGCCCTGTAATGATCCACTGAATATCCTAAAAAGAGGAGTCATTAAAGGCAGTATTCGACAGTTTGGTCCAAAGAATGTGTGAACAGTGAAGCACAAATTGCAAACAGGTATTTCCTATCCGAGCCACGCTGCACAGCAAGCTTTTTTTAAACTAGGAAACAACATGACATTTAACTTTTAACATCACGTAGCTTACTCGCCCGGGTAATAAGCTCTGACGTTATATCTATTTTTAACTGAAATCCCCATCATGCTTATTAATAGATTTAGATAGAATGTACATTGAAAACGGCTAAATTCACAACATGTGCTGATTTACACTTGTGGTTATGTTATAAACAGCTTTTACTTAAACGAAAGTAAAAGTTTATGCATCGATTATGCCAGAATTTCCCAGAACAGGTGTAAGAAATTGTTACGTGATTTAGATATAGTCATATAGCCGGATACCACCTTTAAGCATAGGATTTTAGCTGATTTTATGGCGAAATGATTACTGTATGTATAATACATCAGAATGTTAACTTGTGCAATAAGTCAGCAGGCCCCGGACCTGGTAGAACAATCGATAGTGTGTCGGCTCCGGGTACGGCAGGCCTCTCCGGTTCAACCCCGGATCAAGACTTACTAGTCGTTAAAATGGCAATGCTGTAGCTCCCTTGCGAACGCTCAAGAAAATATAAGGGTAATGTTAGCGGATTTGGTATTATGCCAGGTGTTCACACCATGGTATACACAGTGAAGACAGGGCCATATATGCATCAAGTGGACACAGTCTCTAGATGATTGATATACAGGTGAATTGAAGATAAACCCAAGAAACATTTATAAGGGCTGTCAACCTTTCTCAATCTAAATTATTTGTTTGTTTATAAACGCATGTACATGTATATTCAAATTGTGTGTAATATTGAAATGGCCAATACATACAAAATAAAGAGATGTAATGTAAGCAAGCATAGATTTTGCATAACATAAATTATAAGAAGTTGAACAGTAGAAAGGAATGGGTAATACATTGTACGAATCATTTATATCTTTAATGTTACATTTTTGTGCAACAGACGTATTGCTTTATTTACTAATTAGTCTTACTTGACTAGACCCCTTTATGTAGCCATTGACTTCTTGATGTGTCATCATGTTGAAGCTGACAATGGTCCAAGGAAATGTACTTCAGTCAAATGCCACTAAGTTCATTTTAGCCTACCATCTTTCCAATTAAAATTGCATTATTATCAAGATGAAAATTACCTACGTTATGGTCTTACATATGACAGCTTCAACTTTAAATCATTCTTGACTTGAAGTTGGATGCAAATTTAGTGTCCATAGAGTGTATGACCAAATGTACATATTAAGGTAAAGAGTCCACTTCTTACTGCAGTTGTTAGTAATTGGTTATATACATGGAAGCACGGTGGGTTTCTATCTATGTTGGTTGGGTCTACTTACAAGGGAGCAAGACAAGGTAGCCCAGTCGGTAGAGTGAGGCTCCAGATACTGGAGGCCATGGGTTAGATATCAGCCCTTTATGTAGACAGTATTTAAAATGGTAGTTTTATAGCTCTCTTGGTAACACTCAAGCAAATATAAGGGTAGTTCCACAACTGGTTGATCTGGTATCAGTATAATGTTAGTTGGTTTGGTATTATGCCTGGTGTTCACAACATGGTATACACAGTGAAGGCAGCAGCATATATGCATCAAGTGGACACAGTCTCTAGATAATTAATATACTGTTGAATTGAAGATTAACCCAAGAAACACATTTACAAGGGCTGTTCACTTTCTTAAATTAAATTTATTTGTTTACTTACACATGTACATGTGTATTCAAATTGTGTCTAATATTTCAAAAAAGCCTAATAGATAAAAAAGAAAAAAAGTGTAATGTAAGCAAACATAGATTTTGCATAACAGAAATTATAAGAAGTTGAACAGTTGAAACGATTGTGTAATACACTGTATAAATCATTTGTATTTTTAATTTTACATTTTTTGTGCAACATACCTATTGCTGTATTTACTGATTAGAGTTACTTGTTTCTGCTGGTTTTTGTTTATTGGGTTTATCGTACCCAAACATATTTCAGTTATCTGGAGACTGTGTTCACTTGAAGGAGATATAGTGCTATATTCACTGTATAGCATGCGATCACCACCTGGCATGATACCATAGTCGGTCTCGTTATCCTGACACCAGATCAACCAGTCATAGAACCTACCCTTATATTTGCTGGAGTGTTTGCATTTTTAACCACTGGTATGTCGCGGCCCGGTATTGAACCTGGGGCCTGTTGTACCTGAAGCCAAGGCACTACTGGTTGCTCTACCAGATCCGGGGTCTGCTAATTTATTGCACGAGTTAAACATTCCAGTGCATTATACACATATTAATAGTTTTAGCATAAAATAAGCTTAAATCCTATGAAATGCACCAACATGCATTTTTCCTGACCTTTACACAGAAATAAAGGAACTGTTATTTACTGATACAAGATTAACATTTTTATAGAAATAGTGACGGGAAGAAAATGAATCTCATTTTTTCATTGCATAAATGATGGATGATAAATTTAGGGCAAGGATCACGTCAATGTTAGTGTATAATACATCAAAGAACCAAGCATCATAATTTGTTAAGAAATACTTTTATTTTAACAAGAAACAAATTTCAATATAACAAGAAAGTTCTGCAACGATTGTTACTTTTACATGTCTGAAAAGAAATATAGTTTACACTGCATGTTGAGATGTATATATTTAACGTGTTTAGCACTGCCTTTATAGCTGTATACATTTCATTGCAGTAGGAGCTTTCAATTTTTAGCTTTATTTATCTTTGATAATCTACTTAAGGTGTTTCTCCTGTGCAGGTTGAAAAAATCTTAATAACTGGGGGTCTCTTAAAATCAGGCATTGGCCTTTGGTTGGCAGCTTTTGAACAGGAGTTTGTGTATCTGAAATAAAAAAAGTTCCCGGATGAATCATATGCAAAATCATGAACCTGTTTAGTATTATCTCCTTGTAATCATATACAAACTACATAAAAGGCATCACATAGATATGTTACAAGCCTTAAAATATCTTAAGTTCGAATCTTATGTTAATCTGTTGGATAATGATTAGCTATAGCATAATAATGAGCATCATCTCAGTTATGTTGCAGTTAAATGGAAGCATCAAAGTGGATAAGGAATAATGAAAAAGTTGGATGTGAGCTATGGTATTTGTGTGTGTGTGTGTGTGTGTGTGTGTGTGTGTAAAAATTGCAGAATAAAGCTTGAAATATTAACATTAGTAAAAAATGAACCATGCTTCAAAAACAGTTCTGAAAGATGTTTACATTATAATTAATATGTCTGAAAATGTTTCAACTTGTAAATAGCTTTAAAAGTTAATTGTTCACAGTTTTTAAAATTTATAATTTCATTTCTTTTTTGCTTCAAAAAGGCAAAAATGACTTAACTACAGATAGTAATACAATCAGTTGTTTTGATACCTCTGACCCGTATATCATATGTGAAATGCTGCCCTTCAAAACGTTTGTTTAGGTTGGAAAAATAATATTGTTTTAACATTTTTTTCTCGATTTTTAACCATACTGACCACAAAAACTGAACTTATTCATCTTCAATCAGTGCATGTAGCAATATTCATTTATTGTATATGTCAATAATAAATCATATGTTGATTAGATTAATGAGTAAATAGTGATGTTGTAACCTAAGAATGCAGATCAGTGGTTTTGTCATGTTCCTATACTAAACTGTGACCAATTTGATTTAAGATGGCTTAATTAGCAGATAGCTGCAACTTTGCATCAATACAATAAAACATGTTGATAGTGTACAGGTATCTGGCTAAAGAACACTTCAATGATTAATGAACCACATTTATTCAGATAAAGTCATAAGAAAGACCCTTCTCAATTTTAAAGTTGCCTTGAAGTATACACACATGATTGCTTTTTAAGTTGACAACAATGCTATAATAAAAACAGATTGTCAAAAATCAAACATTGACAATTACTTCAGATTAGGTTTGAGCCTAAGTTGGTTTAACACTTTCATGAAAGAAAGTAAAGAGACCTGTAATGTTTACCAAGGTATTGGTGTTAGATGTTTCTCCATTTATAACAACTGGACTGTCATAATCTTCCCAAACTTAATGTTTTCATTAAAACCAAGAACGAAGGACTAGGGGCCTAACTCCTCTGACTCCTATTGGACCATGGCCTCTCACCACATGGATTCAACTTCCTGTTCAGGTAATGGACTTGAAGGGAAAAGGTTTTCAAGTTTACCTCAGGTGCACCATGTTACTACCTAAACATTTTCTGGGGTATTCATCCATCATCGTTACTATAGGCATATTTTCTGCCTTCACTATATTTCTAAAAAACAACAACTGTAAACAACTTGTTTCTGTCTACCAAACGCCTCAATCCAGTGTATGCTGATTCCCTTACGTATGGCACTTAGTGATCTTTGCCTGTAAAGCAGTTCAGATGAAATAAAATGTAAAAAGATGTGTTCTATGTTATCTGGAAAACTAACAAATGCATGACAATTAAATGATCCAATATCCAACATATAACTATTTATGATTGAGGAAGACCACAAATAAATGTTTAGCTGCAACATTAAGCTGTATTTGCAATTAATCATTATAGTAACATCCGACATTTGACAAATGTCTTGGTAGAACCACTGCCATACCAGTCAACTGGAAGACTTTCACTTTAAGTCATTTATTTCATCTAAAAGTCATACCCTTGTAACATATGGAGAAAAATGTGCAGCCAGTCCAGGACTCGAAGCCGGGAATCTTCGCTAACAGGCCAAAGTCTCTATCGACTGAGCTAACCGGGCCGCTTACACATTATCTCCATATCGCCTGGCTACATATACCCAGGGGAACTTGAAATTTGTCCTCTAATTTCCACAGACCATTAGCTCTACAAGCACCCATCAAGCACCTGTACCATACCAATCGCGGGTCATTTACGTTGGGCGCCATTGTAACCTAGGAAGGACAATGTGCAGTCGGTCTGGGACTCGAACCCTGAACTCTTCGCTAACAGAACGAATCCTCTACTGCTTGAGCCAACCGTTACACGCTACACCCACACAGTGAGAGGCCAGGGATTTGTATGAGTTACAAGTCAGCAATCCTATTCCTTGGCATCATGCTGGTTAAAGCAATACGATAAAAATAGATATTGCAAAGAAATAGATCTACCTAGACATGTACATGTAGTGCTATTTGGTTTCGGTGTTAGCAGATTATATTGGTTAAGTTTTGGTCCAGAAAAGGATGTTGGGCTTTTAATTTTTTGGTGCTGAAACAACAAAAAATGCCTAATGAGGTATTTCAGAAGTGTATCATATGAATATTTTTCACATTGATAGCTTAAATTAATAGCTTAAATTAATTTTGTTTATAAAATAGAATGTCGCTTTTCAATAATCAAATTGAGATAGAACAAGAAGAGTATTTAATTTGCAGAAATAGTGAAAAATGTATTATCTCTCAAAAAATAAAGTTATCGTATGAAATCTTCTCTCTTCCGTATTATTATTTTCAAACCACAAGCACTCACAATATTTTTTTCTTTTGTATTATTAACCTTCAAAAAAACTATTAACAACATTATCACACAAGAGCAGCAACCATTATAATGAATGGAGGTCAACTTAACTGACTCAATATACAGACTTTTACCTTTCATGTTTTAATGGCAAAGAAAACCATGTTGTTGGGGTGTCTGCCCTTTCCTACAGTAGCATGCGAACTACTTTTGTGTAGATTACGGTGCATACATTACTTTTATTCTTTCTTTTCTTTGCTAAACTGACATCTTTCTTGAAGCTTTAAGACAGCAATACATATTTTATGGAGATTAACCATTGTTATTTCTAATTTGTAATATTAGATCAAATTTCAATAAACTGAATTATGTGACATCTCTGGGAAGCAGGAAGACCAGTGCTTTGAAGTACTATTATATTAGTGTTTCCACTTTAAGACAAAGTATATCATCTACAAAGTTGAATGGTTGGATGTATGTAAATGTTGGCAATTATGAGGTTCAAAAGTTCCTAACTGTTATCTTTTGTGTACGAAAATATAATTAATTGATAGGTTATGATCTATACATTTGAAAGAAAGTGAAAATAGTAGTTTGTAAACAGTTGAGTGTATTTTATTTTTTGTAAGCATTTAGCTTTGTCCGACCAAGTGCTTCACTATGTCCTGGTCTGAAATTCACATATCTGTTTGTGGCGTATTTCTCAAAGAAACAAGCTAACACAATTTTTAAAATTGCTTCAGAATAAAGAAAACAACAAATAAATGTAGCAAATCAATAATAAAGATAAATAGTTCAACTCAGCTGAGTAAACCTACTACCACAGTAAGTCTTTACTACCATAATCATTCTTTATTAAAATAAATTAATTAAACTACAATGTATAGAAATATGTATACCTTTTTGTGTTTAACTGGTGCAGCAGACCATGTTGTTGAAGTATCTGTCTATTGCTGTGAAGTTAAGGTTCTTGATTCTTTTTTCAGGGCCCATCATCTTTCTTGAAGCTAAAAGGCACCAGAACATATTTTGTGCTATTTGTAATGTTAAAATAAATCAAGTAGTAGTTCTATGAGATACCCAAAGCTATCAACACATCTAATTAGATAAGCTAGCACTTAAGTTAGCAATATCAATCACCTCCCATAATTCCAGGTAAATACCCTTTGTCTAAAATGAGCTGCATCCTATATTTTGCCATTAATTCAGAACCACTGAGGGTTTTGGACTTACGCAAGAAAAGATAGAGGAATAATAATTAAGAAATGGCAGCGGTTAGGCAATCAGTTACCAACTTTCACCTCTCCAATGTTATGTTAGTGGTAAATCTAAACAATATTACCCTAGTTTGGACTTATACCAATATATATCCATTTATGGCGGTTACAGCTTGATGCTATAATGTAAGTTTAGCAACAGTTGAAGACACTTTGTTATATCTAATTGAGCAACATATTAAAATACTGAGTGAGGGATAGTTTCATGTGCATGAACAAATTAACTGTAAATTATAATTTCAAGTAAATAATTAGATCGAGTCCAAAATAAATGTAACAGTGACATTGTTTAAAGCTGTGCAAAACCCATCTTGACTGTGTGATGGATCTAAAAAGGTCAATTGTTTTTGTAAAGGTATTGAGTTCAATCAATCAACCAACTTATCCATCATCAATTCATGAGAAACTGCCACAATTTGCCATGATAACGGAAGATTGTTTATATAGCTACATTACAAACACAAGAAAATCTTAAGCTAATAAACTAGAAAATGTATGTAAATAAATATCCTGTTGTTATCTAAAGTCGACGTTTTTAGATCATTTTCGGCGTTTTCAAGTATATTATGAACTATATTAATAATACCCATTTTGCCATAACTACTAAAATCTTAAAACAGGCGCAATACAGCTTAAGGGTTAAAAAACAACAATAAAAACACCGAATTTAGGAAAACTTCGAATTGCGATATCGTGTCGACAATTTGAGTAAACTCTTGCGTACTATTCCAAAAGAAGATTGGCCAGTTTTTTGTTTAATCTGATCAACAGAAAGTTTCGTAAATCCATCCATTCGGTTAACGCAACGGCCCAGAATCACTCATAGTGAACAGAAGCTGCGCATGTATTCACTTCTTCTTGAACTCCGAAAATATTAGTCGTCGTGTTGGATTTTTCGGCCAATGAGATTCAAGAAAAATGTACCTACAATGCATTACGCGTTTTACGCAGTGTTAAATTTGTAAACATTGTCGAGGTGTTTGTGTTACGAACACCACTTTGTCAGCTTATGTGTCCATTTAAAAAAAAATGAAACTAAATCCCAACATTTCGGCAAACTCACTATTCTTTCTGAATTAAATCCTCGTTAACAAATAAACTGCTAAATATGGATGTTCAATTGAACGCAATACTTATATACTGCCCTGCATGCTTATTTTAATTATTTTCAAGCATAAGAATAAGCAACATTTCGATGGTTCAACTTTTCAGCTTATTGCTGAGAAGAAGAGAAGATGGAAAGATTTTCCAACTAAATCTGGGGAGGAAACTAATATTTTTAGCTGTTGACGTGAAGTAGTAAATTAATCATTGTTTCGCTTTTATATTAGGAAATTATGTTTTGTGCAAAACACTTTGACAGAGCTAGGGTTATACCTTTTATAGTAAACATGTACGTAAATGTGGTTTCCGATTGCATATTGAGTTTATTGTCCCACTAATAGTATTTCAATCATCTGGAGACTTGGTCAACTTAAGGCAGATACTTGCTGCCTTCAGTGTGTATAGCAATCCGTGAACACCTGACATGATACCTCACCCAGTTATATTATTCTGACACCGAGCCAGTCAGTCTTGGAACTACCGTTATATTTTCGTGAGCGTTAGCAAAGGAGATATGCCACTACTATTTTTAAAGTCTTTGATATGTCGCTTCCCGGGATCAAACCCGGGAACCTCCCTACCTGGAGCCCACGCTCGACCGATCGCGCTATCAAGCAATACTGTCATAAATAAGTTGTTGTAAGATATTTTTCCAAAATCTGATTTAAGAAATCAGCAAACTAAAAATAATGAGTAAAAGATATAGATTATACCAGGTTAGTGTGGATATAGATAAATGCCGAGTGCTTTCTGATTTTCGGACCGAGCATGATAACATTTATCTATATCAACACTATCCTGGTATTATTTTATCACACCATCAATAATTTTTTCAAACGGTTTCAAAAGGGAAACATTTAAATATACCGCTAATGCTCCTCCTTTACATGATCTGATATTCCAATGCAATACACGAAATTCATGCGCATGCATAGAGTAATTCGTCTATAAGAAATAGTTTTATTTTACTATTAAAAATAAGACAACAAACATGTTATTTATTTTATTTTATTTGCGCTTTACATAAGGTTGTATTTTTATTAATTAAGATAATTAAAAATAATAGTTGGAAACAACTGCAACAAAAATCACACCATCGTGTAAAGTTATACATTTAGAGTGGAATGTCAAGGCCGAGTAACATTAAAGTAGCTATTGCCATGGCATTAAGCAACGCGAATTACATTCGAGATCTGTGTGTGTTTGTTGTTGTAAATGCTCATGGATTTTCATTGTGGATGACATTGAAATTCTGAACATTGAATATAGCGCCATAAAATTGCGAAGATAGTTGTGATTTTGACAGGGTGATTTGCGAAATTAAGAGAATTGTTGGGATTGGAGGTTGTGTGTTGGTTATCATGTTTACGTCTAGAAACTGTGATTTGTTATTATTTGTCCAGATCTGTGCATTCAGCTGTATTTGGTTCAACTAAAGATCGAGATCTATCTAAACCATTTGAAATGTTCATAATGTAACGACATTTGATCATCAGGGTCTGTCCCCAGAGAAGGCAGCTGCAAGCTGAGACATTCACAGATTCAAGATCAATTTCTTTCTTAAAAATGTTAGGACTTCAAAATTTTGCCTCGAAGTCCTCGTAGCTCATCTCTACAACACTGCTGAGATTTTCACACGATTCTTCATCAAATTCTTTCAATTCACACCAAATAACAACAGGGACTCACATTATCTGACATTTTGACAGTTCTTTTTATTGTTGCAGACTACAAATTCGTATTTTTATTAATTGTATTACTATTCACAAAGAGTTTTAATTATGTGCCTGTATTACATTTTGTTTTCAGTTGTGTTTTTTGCAAGTTTTTGAATTGTAAATATATACATTTTGATTAATAAAGCTTTTATATATATATATATATTGTCTATATTGTCATTAATAAATGCTATATAAAGCATGCAGTGTTCAAACTAGTTTTGCTGCCAAAGGGGACATTAAGGCCCACTGCTCCAAAAGGGGACACTACAGAAAAAGAGGGACCATAATCGCAAAAAAAAATATTAATCTTAAAATATTAAGTTTTTTGGTGTCGTACATGATCTTTCAAATCTGAAAATAAACACGAAGTCTCGCTGCTCTTGTTAAAGACTCTCCTGGCATGAGAGATCAGCACTAACAGAGACAAAGTTCCACTTCAAGGCGTTTTCATTCCCATCACAAATTTCATCTTGCATTTTCTCAGCATCCCTGTCCTATAGGTATCTGGCATTGTCACCTGAATATAATGATTCTACATCATGACATTTCTCAGGTTCAGGTTAATACCCGAATAAAGTATTGTATATCTAGCTATCTCCATTGACACATCTTCCTCTCCTAGTGTTAGTTCGAGCCGAGATAAATACCCCGCCAACTACACTGTATATTCACAGTTTGTTTGAAATCAAACAGTCTAAACGATGAGGTTTAATTAGAGTTGGTTAATGACGCCACGTGAGTCACATTAAGCTTATTTTTAATATTTCACTTAAACTTTATTTATTTAGATTACTTAAAAAACTTTGTATAAACTTGAAGTTAATTATTTGCATACGTTAAAGTGTATTTTCGACAAAAATGACAAGCATTTTCTATGTCAGATTTCAACAATTATAAAACATCAGTCGAATAATTATAATAAAAGAAGAAACGTTAAGTAGTAAATAAAGGAAGTTATAAATATATTGCCCATTTTAAAGAATAATTTGAAACAAATTCTTCATATATGTCTTTTTCATATGAAGGACGGTATACGGCGAAAAATAAAATTGTAAGGTGAATGACATTTCTAGCGACATACATGTATCTTGTACAGTGAATGGCTTATAAATTTTTCGTATTGTAATTCTGTATATATTGATATTTTTACAGAAATTGAAAAACAAACATTAAGTGAAATTAGCTTAATAGATAACGCGAATATTTACGACTGCTGGAGAATTTACCACTGTGACCATCACAGCAAACTTCTATTTCTTAAAGCCCCAATCCATTTCCTGACAGCAAAGTAAGTTTTACAATTAAAAGCAACACCTCAATTTTAATGCAAATTGATAAGCTCCGGCTTAAACCCTTCTCACGACTCATTGGTGATGTTAATATTTAAATGTTTACATTGTCATGGTCACAATAATAAAACTACACAAAGAGAATGTAATAATACTCAGTGACACAGTCAGAAGAGCACTGGTCTGTTACTCCAGAAACCCCTGGTACAAATCCTTCAAAACTGTACATTTTCATTAATTATGCTATTGCTTTTTTTCTTGTTCTCCTTTTTCAATTTTATCATAGTGCATTTTATCGACGAACGAGTTTTCGTAATATTTTCGTTATGATGACAGACCATTTAAAAACTTTATTAATAAAATTAACCCCTACGCTCCTGTGATCTGCCATTACTCTCGGAACGCAAGCGACACGTCCAAAATAAAGTATACCAGCTCTCATAGATTAGATTTATCTGTCAATCGGAACATCTCGGGTTATTCCGTCCTCGGGAAATCATTAGGTAGTCCCATTTAAGGAAAAGCCGAGATGATCCGACTACCTCCATACATCCGAGAGATGATTATTGATTTATGCGAGGTGTTCCGATTGATTTATCTGTAACTCCAACTTGTTATCATGTTTGTACAGACACATCTATAGAGCGATTTACAATTAAGAAACTTGCATAGTTTTTGTCGGCTATCAATTTGTCAATGGCCTACATAAAGGTTACTCAAAAAGGGAATAATAGGTACACTTTTTAACAAATGAAATGCAGATTTAAATAAATTAAAAATTAAGTAAGAATAGATGCGAGTATGCAACTCGATTTGCTGATTTTTTTTATACATTGAAATTGCGTTAGTTTATTTTTTTATGAAACTTCATAGTTAATTGACGGGATCAAATTTCGAAAAAGAAAGGGACACATCAGTTGATGTATAGGCTTACTTGTTCGGATGTAAGATATTTGTATCCTCACCAAACAAATCTTTTATATCCAATAAAATAATCAGCCTAAGAGGAAAGTTCTTCAACTGAAAATGGCAAGTAGTGTTCTTAATCAACCACATGCATGTTCAAATGAAATTAAAAATGAAATGAAGAAGAATACATCTACCATGATCAATACGGAAAGTATTTTAACATTTTGTTTAGAAAATGTATTTGTCTATATTCATATTAATTGCCCTATATACAGAGAATAAATTAATTTGATATAAACAAGGAGTTTCAATCGTGATTTAATGAGTTTAAATAATAATCCGTAACTTCTAATGGCATATTTAATGGTTTTAAATATGAATGTTAAGTTATCCTTTCGATTATCATTTGCATTTTAAGAAACTGGTTCATTTAGAAATTGCTTATACATTTACAAGTCTTTTAACAGTTTTGGATACATTTGGAATACGTCTTATACAATGTATTAAAATTTTAATTAAAATAATATTTTTACAATTCATTCATATATGTGTTTTTCTAATGCGTTCGTCTAACAACTGTTCATTGTCAATTATATATGATACGTGACTCTAAATAAAGGTGATTCGAATATTTACCACAAAATTAGCATAGGTTTATTAAAATGATAAAATGTGTTTCAACATATATTGAAGTAAATATGTACATATAGGTACACAAACAGAGTATTATTAAGTGTTGTTAATTTCAAATCCATTGGCCTAACATATCTCTTTTAACGTTTTGTTCATTTGAACGACATTCAAAAAGGTAAAATACACATTTAATTTGTATTTGAACGTATATTTGATTATAATCCTGTGGTCAACTGTCATGCTTTCCGTCATTTTCGCCGAATATAATATAATCTAATATTTCTGTTGTCCTTGGTCAACAGTTAAGAAACGTTAATGAAATATTTATTATACATATATTTACTAGCTATACATGCATAATTCGTCGAAACCATAGTGTTGATAGGCTATCTTTATTATTCGATTTTTTGATAAACGTTGTTTAGTTATGTCTAATGTAAGGCACCTAAAAGTAAGTTTTAGAATAAAGAATATATACTCTAAGTCTTTAGAAAAGAGACCTTATACTCTCCGAGCTACAGAGCATTAATATGTTCAAATCTGTTAATATGTTAAATTTTGTCGTAAGTGTGCATAGGTGGTATGTAAGCATATGATAAAACAGTGTTGTTTATTGGGTTGTTATGTTGCTATGGTCCAAAGAATGATAGTAATTTAAATCAACCTTGTATATCTTAAAACTAAGCAGGCGGCAATGTGCATAACTTGTAAACATGTCAGGTATATAGTGATAGCTCGCTATACAGGTAATTTAAATGCATGTGAAATGTAGACCGTGTTAACTAAACATTTTAACATTATAAGTCTGTCTATGTTACTTTAAAAGGGGTATAATGGCACAATAACAGTAAATGCAAGATACACAGTTTATTAGAATATATTAACACTACATATAGTTGGAGAATGATATACGGTCTGAGTAATGTTATAAGATAAAAAAAAGTTTACAAATAATGTAATGAGAAGATGAATAGTAATGAGCTAAAACAATACATTAAAACTTTCAAAACTCTTCATACCTTCATTTTATGCAGGTTTATTCAATGCACAGTTAAATAATTATCGTGCAATAACTTACTTTTGTTGTGAACGAAACACAATTAATTAAGATGGTTATATATTAAACATATAAAAAATCTAAATACGTTAACTCTCACTAGTAGCTTCTACATTTTACCACCCTATGGTTATAAAAATAAATCATAATTATGTGTGATTACATGTATTTTTTACTAGACGTTGAAAGGAGAAATCAACAAACTCCAATTAAACAAATTTCGGTACAATTTACATTTCTAAACCCTTCCTGATGTTCTGATTATATGCAACGCTTATTGAGAACATTTTCCTGTATGATAATAGACGTTTGCTTGTTCTTATTAGTAAATATATTATTAATCAAAACTGACAGAAAACTAACTCCGCATAATAATAATAATAATAATAATAATAATAATAATAATAATAATTTATACATTCCACTTACTGAAATGCATTTAGTTGTCTTTATATACTAATTATTAAGGCAATAAGACAATAACCACAAAAGCACACCATTTAATCATTATAAAGTTTCTCGATTCACCTTTTAAACATAATTCTCCATGATGCTGTTATATGTTAAGAAGCTTATCAATGCTAAGCATATAAAAATCTTTATCGTTAAAGTAAATATTAATTGAAACATCACTTACCTTAGTAATTAAGACTCCGTTTTTTAACAATTGTCTTGCTGCACATTTTTACTGAACATGTTTATGACAAATGTTTTGAAACAAATTATAGCATAAGTTAAAATATTCAAAAATGTTGCTTGTTTGATTTGACTCAGACTGTCCCAAATATGTAAGTAATTGTTTACAAACTCAAGACGTCTAAGACTAGTTTTCAATTTTTTTTGCTTACTGTGCTTTATTAAAAATCCCCGACAGCTAGTTCAGAGATTCCTAAATTGTTCTATAAAGTATTTTAATTGATCTTGTAAAATATAAAATAATTGCAAAAAATGGTTTTGATTTTTTTTAAATCTGAATATACCTGATAACGAATTCAGCACAAGTCACACACTAAAAAATTATTCACAAAATTAAAAATAAAAAATAAACATGTTTCTTTCGTAATCTGGCAGAGTGATCAAAAAATAATTGTCAAAGTTCCCCTAACAAAATTCGAAAACTCAGTTCTAAATTTTAAAGCACTTTTACCCTAATTTTACTACTTCGTACTACTTCTGCCTTCGTAATGAAAAGTGTGAATGCGCTGCGCGAATAACCGCGATCGTCTTTAAATGGAAGCGCTAGTTACACCTTTTAAATCAAAGAAAACAACGACAAAATATATCACTTTATATCTAAAAACTTAACAATAGGAATATATGACAAAGTCCTATGAGTGTTGCAACATATACCAAACTCCGAAAAGGCACAGAACAAAGGTATTTCACATGTAAGCCAAGCGAAAAGTAAGAACAAATTTGTGATGAGTCATTTAAGGAAAAGAGCAACCCGACAGTTACCGCCTTGAAACGGTCAGTCGGCAATATGGACCGACTGGGGTGCTTAAACCGGTTTTACAGAGCTCTAACCTCGCACTTCCTGACGAGTTTCTCAGATGCAAGTAACGAAAAGAAAAACGATCTATTTGAAAACAAAATGTCCATGCGCTGATATTTTCTATACGTTATGACGAAAGTAGTGACGTCATCGAGAAATAATGTCCACATAGTGTTCAGAAAAGGAATATGGTATTATGTCGATTTGAAAAACAACACAAAAATGGTTGACCACAAATAAAATTAACTTTCTGAATTATGAACAAACATGACCAGAGACGAATAAATGATTGCATCATCCTGTTCATGTGAAGATGGAATTTAAGAACCAAAGTTCAGTGTCCATCAAAGGAAATACACGTAACAATCCTTATAGGATGAATTAAATGACATCATAGATTACATGCACGGGGAGATTTTTTACGACCGCCACACTGCACAAGTAACATTGTTGTGATCATGAATAGGAATCAGGTTCAACTGATTAAAATGTTCATTTCCGGTCCAAACTAGCCATCCATAATCGCCATTTCGAATGGCTCCAGTAGATAGCCAGAAAATGTGCAGTACACCTCATCTGCCTCGCCGTAAAGTTTGTTCTTGTTGCGGGCGCGTACGGTAATGACGTCCCCAGCCCCGGCAGCGATGACGGCAGCATTGCCAGCGGTGGCGTATTTAATTGGACTGTGACTGTATAGAGAATTCACGTAACTGTGAATAGAAAGGTGCAATTGTATAATTGATCAACAAAATATGTGTAACTTATAAAGCATTGGTGTTGTTAAACAACAAGGTGTCGTGTTTCTTAATAATAGATAAATGTAAAAGGTTCGCTCAAAATTACTTATGTACCCAGAAAACTTAACGTTTTATGATTAATTATGCTTGCTTGTAATAGAAAAACTTGAGTTATTTCATTTCATGAATTATCGACATGGCCACATTAATCTTTCCAATAGTTCCACTAATTGTTGTCCACTACCTTTAGTTATGATAGGGACCGAGCTTCTCGAGTGTTTCTACTAACTTTAGACGGGTAAGGGACTGAGCCACACCAATGTTCCCACTACCTTTAGTTAAAATAACGGCTTAGGCATACCAATTTTCCCGCTAACTTTAGTTGGTATAGGAACCAAGGTAAACCAGTGTTCCCATTAACTTAAGTTGTGATAGGGACCGAGCCAACAAATTTTCTTACTAAATTTAGTTAGGATAGGGACCGAGCCACACCAATGTTTTCACTGATTTTAGTTGGAATAGGGACTGAGCCTTATCAAATTTCCCACTAACTATAATTGGGAAAGGAATGGAGCCACACCAATGTTCCCACTAATTTTCGTTATGATAGTGTTTAAACCATGAGATAGAGACTGATCCACAACAATGTTTCCAGTATCTTTGGTCGTGATTGGCACCGAGCCACACCAATGTTCCCAATAACTTTTGGTGGGATATGGAGCGAGCAACACCAATGTTCCCACTAACTTTGGATGGGAAAGATCTTACCAATGTTTCCACTCTCTATAGTTGGGCCAGAAACTGAGTCACGCCTTTATTACCACTACCCTTAGTTGGAATTGGAACCGAGCAACATAAATATTACCACTAACTTTGGATGGGATAGGGACCGAGCCTTTCCAATGTTCTCACTATCTATAGTTGGGATAGGAACGGAACCACGTCAATATTCCCACTACCTTTAACTGGGATGGGGAGCAAGCCACAACAATGCTCCTACTAACTTTTGTTGGGATACGGACCGAGCCAAACCAACGTTTTCATTATGTAAGAGTTTTGGTTATGATCGGGAATGTCCGTGAGGTTTTATGCAGTGCAGATCGAGTTACTTATGTGATATGCATATTCAGTATAGTAGCAGTTAGCTCCACTTCATTTGGTAGGATCAAACCCGGGCCTCCTGTAACTGGAACCGACGCTCTGCCGATTGTGCTACCAGGTAGTAGAAGTGGTTAACATCAAGACGCATTACAACTTCCAAGCACTTTTATGAGCAATACACTTCAACCCGCATTAATATTTTCACTTACTTGTCGTTGTGATAAAGCTCGAGCCACAAAGAGGTGTCGTATTTAGCCAATGCGTGATAGTTAAACTCATACAGTCCGGCAACTGGGACAGTGAACTCTCCTGTTTTAAAGTTATAGGCGTGATTTGAATTGACGAAGACACGGTTGAATGTAACAATTTTGCTATCATCAACCGTATACCCAGATGACAGACCAGCAGAGAAGGCAATGCGGTGTCCAGTTGAAGCTAAAAAAATTACAATAATTGTAATTGTTAATTTTATATTTTGCTTACAGAAGGACATGGTGCAATATGTCTTTTAATCTGACTTATATGTCGTCAACAGTTCAAATATAATTTGAATTTTTGAAAAATCGGCTCCTTAAGACTTTTTTTCAGTGCCGAGGTTTTATTACATTGGCAGCTTTCAGATGGCCTTGAGAAAAATAATACCCATCGTCAGCAAAAAGTCCCCATCACGTGATTGTGTCTTTTTTGGATCAAAAAAGTGTTAAGCGGCTGTATGGCAAATTTGTAAAATTTCTTTATGTAACACCAGAAATAGATATCCAAACCTTGCTGAACCGATGTGGCGTCGGTCATCAGTAGAGATCCCGAGAATGTAGAGTATATCTCATCAATTCTACCGTAAATTGAGCTATTTGACCGCGCTTTTATCGTGACCTCATCATTTCTGTCCAGGTTAAGAATGGCGGTATTTCCAGCAGACACCCATGCGAAGACGACTTTGGCGTAAATGGAGCATACATAGTTGCCGTTCTGGTAAAGTTCCAGCCATACCTTTCGGCTCAGTTTGGCAAGGCTATTAAACAGAATGTTACCAATAATAATCAAATTTCAAACTTTTCAAATCAAATTAGACTCAATATATAACATCCTTGTAGTTTGTCCATTTGGCAGGCACCTGATAAAACTATAGTTTCCAAAGAAGTCAGAAATAGCCCATCTATCTCCTTCTTCCCCTTTTCACCTTCTTTCTCGAGATATTTTCGACAATCTTTGTATAATAAACACACGTTCACATGCATGCACTGAAATGCAGCAATTTCTCTCTCACACACTCCCATGCACTCACGTACGTAAGCACACACACACACACACACACACACACACACACACTCTCTCTCTCTCTCTCACACGCAAAAACAAACTATTGGAGTTCACATGCTTAGTTGGTGTATCGTTGGCCAAACGCAATTGTGATAGAATGTTAACATACGACACTGCATTGTCGCGTGAGCCAAGGGATAAGCCCTTTGGTGACGTGATAACTCTCCCGGTCTGTGACTGATACAAAGCCATTATACTCTGAGCAGGAATTTATTTGTGCAACACAATATTTGCTTTACACAGTACCTGAAGAAATGGAAGATATAAATCCCGGCAGTCGGTGCAGTGTAAACACCATTCGCTCTTGCATAGCTCTTATCGGTATCCAGTATCACGTTGTCGAAGACAACTGACTGCCCTGCTTCTACGGTCTGGTTGTTAGCCAAGCATACAGAAAACGAAGGTAGTTCTCTTCGCGAAATTACTGCAACAAATAACAACTTTACAAGCTTATTCTACATTTTTGCACATCTGTCCTACATACAAAGGTCGCTGAAAAGTGAAGTTACTAAAATATAGATTCACAAAGTACCTAAAAGCAGTCAGTGATGATTCTGTTAAAGATGTGGGTTTGGCACATTTCGGAACGTAAAAAAAAATGTTGTAATGAGAAGAACACTAAATGTCATGTGTCTGATTTCAATGCAGGATGTCGATGTATCATTATTCTTCTTTTATCTATATCTGAATGTCATTGTTCTGTTATGAAGAAACATTCAATCTAAAATAGCAAGCATTTATTGTGCAACTCTTCTAAATAGGCCCTAGAGCATATTAAAACGAATCAATAACAAGTTTTTTTTCATAAATTATGTATGAAGTTGTCATGGTTAATATATACATGTAAGACTTATAACTAACCTGGAAGTATGGCTGTAAAGGTGGTGTAGATTTCTTTGGGAGCTCCGTAAAGCCAAACACTGTGTCCTACCCGAGCACCAACCTCCACAATGTCGCCACTGCAAAGTTCCAAAATGACCGCATTTCCGGCGGACGCATAACTAAGCGGAGTGTGACCCCACAGGCAGAAAATCAACTTGTTGTTGACATAGAGGTTCAGGAATAGCTTTGAGTTATATTGTGTTAAAGAATAGACTTGCACCTTGTACCGTCCTGGAATATCGCACGTAAATCTGCCGTTATTCAGTCCCTGGTCGATGTTATGGACAGTGATTACCTGAAAAATGTAAAAAGAATCATCATCATCATCATCATCATCATCATCATCATCATCATCATCATCATCATCATCACTTTTATCAATATCATCATCACATCTGCATCATTACCATAATCAGTAACTCACCATCAGTCTATTTCTTTAATATTGCAATTAACCTGAATACATAAAAACGTGCAATAAATAAATGTGACTGTGCCGTCCGGGTCGTCGACTTGTAACTCCTTAGCGCCTCGCCGCGTGGATTCGAGTCCCAGTCGTGGGGGAATCTTTTAAGTAGGGATTTTTCAGCTAACCTATGGTCTGCCGCTGTTAGTTCTGCCCAGACACACGTCTCGGGTCTTCCTCACCATTAATTCTTCTTTGGACGTCGCCAATTAGACCAAGAATTTATAAAACTGATGTACATTTGACAATGCGACTATCTCACCTGCTTGAATGGTAAAATGTGCGAGGAAGTATCGTTCATGCTCATATGTCCTGCTGTAAAAGCTACCGAGCTGTTCGGGCCCAGTTGCCCTGCAAATGTTAGCAGAAATAGATAAAGATCCATTACTACGTGTTTTTAAAAAGTACAGTCGATGGTAGGTTGAGTTTAAATTTAAAATACCAATGTCCACTAAGTACGTATAACATTTTATGAATTGTTGAAAATAAAATAACAATAAGGAATAAAAAAGGTTCTGAATGTATGCATAACAAATTATGAAATAGCGATGAAAACTGCACGGTTTTATATTGGTGAACCTAGCTGTGGAAGGCAGGCACTTGAAGACTGTAGTGTAGCAAATAAAAACAGCAAAATATTCTAGTACCAACATCATAACCAACAACAGTTTCATGCAACCAGTTGTGTAAACAAGCTGGTCATGATGGCCCATAATTGTTCACCTAAAGGCACGCGCTATTTGTAGGTTCATGTTGTAAATAAACATTTATATAAAGCATATGCTAAAACCCTAGATCGTTTTGTCACAAATATGGTATCATTATAACTTACAAAATACAAAAGGATTATTTTATCACAAGCTAACATGTTTACTTTGAAAATGCCATTAAAAGTTTTCATTTAATAAAATTCTTAAAATATGTCGATATATGTATATTATCTTTAGTAGTATATGAACCCATGGTTGTTATGTATATATTCACTGAAAAGGCAAGGATCACATGGATAAACTCAACGAAGTACAATTCTTTTTATTGGCACCGCTTCTTATGGGGTGTATTTTGTAGGGACGATAGTGTAGAAGGCAACAACAGGACATCGCAGTTCTTTTGTGAGACATTTTTTTAGAGAATACAGCTGAGTAGTCCACTTTTCAAACTCTGTAGCTTGCATCAATAAGGAGAAGCTTGCTTGCATTAATGACAAAAGTATGAATAGGAATTCGCAACTGTTTGATAAGGTATTGTTTAACAAAATAAAAAGGGTGCAGCACTACTATAAATGACAGATATATATATATATATATATATATATATATATATATATATATATATATATATATATATATATATATATATATATATATATATATATATATATATATATATATATATATATACAGTAAAACCTCTCGAAGCGGCACCTCTAAGCAGCGGCTACCTCTAAGCAGCGGCAGTTAAATTTCCCCGCAGTAGTTTTCAGCGCATTTTAACCTCTAAGCAGCAACTCCTCCGCGAAGCGGTAAGCGGCCGTGTAATTCTCTTCCCTGAGGCTAGTTTAACCTCTGCGTAGCAACACCAGTGCAGCTATTTTTAGAACAGTCTGTCGCGTACACCAGAAATGTCACGCGGTCGGCTAATCACTGCTTGTACCCTGTTGAAGAAGGTGTTAATTGGAATCAAGTTACAGTTGGACGGGAAACCAGCTGCATGCTACAAACATGCCGTTGTAGATCTAGGGTATTGTGGGAACGTGTGAAAGAAGTGTCAACTATTGATGATGTTAACAGTAGGTTTGTTTTCTTTAATTGATCGGAAGATTAAAAGATATCGCTGTATTGATTGCTTACTTAAGAGATGTTTACGTTAGTGCTAAATGCAAACTATCATTGTTTTAGGATGTCTGACTATAAATTTAACAACTAAATGGTGCAAGACAACTAAAAAATGCTGAACTTACATATACAGTATGAGTGTACATGTACATACGTTTACAAGTTTTTTCTATGTGCTTGCGTTTTCATCATGTACATACATTTTTATGTTTTTTTTTGTTATACAACTTTTTTTTTTCATCATCAATAAATTATTTAAAAAATCATCTTCTGTTTTCTGTTATAACAATATATTGCATTTTCATTACCAAAGCAAAAATAACTAAAACATATATTTAGAAATAGCTAATATCAGAACAAATCTATTAAAAAACACGTTTTTCTCGTCTAATTGAAACCTCTGAGCAGCAACACCTCTCAGCAGCAACACTTTTTCGTGCCTCCGTCAGATGTTGCTTTGGAGAGGTTTTACTGTATATATATATATATATATATATATATATATATATATATATATATATATATATATATATATATATATATATATATATATATATATATATATATATATATATATATATATATATATATATATATAACAAGCAGAATGGCTCCATATCGCGGGCTGTAAGCAACCAATCCTGACTCTGATTCTCGAACGGCCAAAAGGTATAAGCTCTTCATAAAGGGAGAAATTGTTGGTAGAAACCTGTGATATTTTGTATTGCTGGATATTTTTTGTAGGGAAGTTTTTCAAATTATACAAACTTTCTTTGTTTTATTTCATGGAAATGTAATTCTAGACAAATAACTGGTTCAGATTGTTAGATAAAATGTAGCCAACTTCATATAGGTATGCTAAAGCTTTGTCTCATAACATGTGCATCATTTAGATTATTAATGTATAAGAGATATTTCTTACATTACAGTTTTACGTTGTATTAAGATATTAGACGATAAATCGTTAAATCTACCTTCACATTTGTTACCGAATCTTACATGGTCATGTTTTAATATCAGTAACGATAAATCTTTTCTAGTTCTGTGTAAGAATATTGCTATTTTCTGGAATATCGCATTTTATGTTATAACACTGTTATGTTTTTATAAGAGGTTTAGCTGGGGTGGCAATGTCAACTACTTTTTATTCAGTAGCGTAGGTACATTAGGAAATTTTCATGCTGTTGTGCATTTTAGTATAAACTAGTGTATATATTTGATGTAATGTGACTGTTAAATACGGATTACAATGAAACAAATATATCAATTGTTAAGATTTATTAATTAAAGATGAAGGACATAAGATCAAGAATGTCAATAGTATTATTTTAATTCTGTGTTTTATTTTCATTTACGCCAAATAATTTTATAGAAAAAACCCTGAAATATAAAACAACTAAATCATTAAGTTAAGAACCTAGGAATAAAGTGAAGTACTGAATATATAGAATAAGTTGCTATGGGCTCCAAATACATTTTTCTAGTTTCTTGGACCAAATTAGAAGATTTTGCAGGTTCAGTGGAAAACATATGGATATAAACAGTCTTTCAATGATTTTCTTTCCATCCGGTGTTCCCTGCACTGCAGCAGAAACCAGTGTTTCATCGTTGTTATAATTACTAGCACGGCAAATAGGATCTAAGTGTAATAGGTATTTCCCTGTACTACCAGGTAATAATGTTTTACCTATCTTTTTTCTAATAATGCTCTTAACTATTCTAATACTATTTGAGTATGTGTAATGTTATTTACGGCTAGGCGGTTGTCTGCTTTTATTAAGTATACTTCAATGATGTTTATTTCCCCATTTCTTTAAGAGATATGATTCAGTAATAAAGCTAATTTCATTTGTAGATAAAACAAGATGACAAGCCACATTTGTGATATTAAGGCCCTCTTTGGCTACCATATCGGCATGCTCGTTGCATTTCATTTAGGAGGTTATGTCTCATTAGAGAGTAACAGATTTGTTTGTGCATTGTCTTAGTATCCCGGTTAATGCCTGCATTATGACAGATATTTCTGCCGTCAATATGGAAGTCTTATCAGTATCTCTTTATATGTGTTTATAATTTTACTGGGAATTACACATTACAAGCCACAATGCCAGTTTTTGGATCTTTGCCTCTACCTGTTTATAATCCTAACCAATCGTGAGTAATTTGTGTCTAACAATTCTAGCGTTGATTCCCTTATTTGAAATGGGCAGTCTGATTTAGTGACCTGATTTGCTTATTGTAGGTTAACATCTGGCTCAGAGAGTAACCACGGCTCCACCTTAGACTGAGTGAGACCCGGACCCGTTTCCGCTATCGTCCCTAAAGACCATTAGAAACTTGAAAGTATTGCAAGTTATCCCAGTTTCTTTAAGTTTGTTCAGAACGCTTGAGTGCCATGTGAGGTCAAAAGGGGCCTACAGGTCAAGAAAGATGGCTAAAATACTCCGTGTTATAAATGTTTCTTCACCATCCTCGTTAATAATGAAATATGAGGCTGATAGGAAGATAGGATTTAGGGTCGTTTTGTTGTTTATGTTTGTTATAGATGGGGGTAACTACAGCCTATCTTCATGTGCTAGGGTATTCTGCCGTGTTCTATATATGCTTAAAAATCTTGATCCATATTTTGAAAGTGGACTCTGCCATATTTTTAAACATGATACATGAAAGTTTAAATAATGTTAAAGTTTGTTTTAGTTCTAAAATAGAGAAGCTTTTATTTTCAGAAAAAAACAACATTTTCACCCAGTTCTTGCAGTAAATGTTTATGATCTGATTCTAATCTGGTCTGAAAGTTGAGTACGTTTGTTCAGCATTCGCTTCACATTCGTGAAGTGACATCCGTGAAGTGGGAAAACAACCATATTTTCTTTTTCCCTGATGGTGACTGCTGATGCCAATTTGTTTTGTAGGAAGAATATGAGGCTGTACGAATTTCCCTGATTTCTTTGGATTTTGTGTCAATAATCCATACTTTGAGTTTTTATGTAGACAGAATTGCAGAATTCTTTTCAGTTTTCATTTTTTTTTCTTGTACAACCATGTCCTTAGCGCTTTTCTTGCTTATACGTATATATAATCGTTGTTTTCTTTTTTAATTTGTTAAATTGCCTTCCCTGCTTTGGACAGCAGTTTGTGAGGCGGTGGCAGTGCTTATCTATGTTGCTCACTAGTTGATATCCCTAACATAGATTACCAAATCTGCTTTTAAAATTTAGCTTTTTCTCAGATTTATTTAGGTTCTCGGGAGTTGCCTATTTGTAAAGCGCTTATGACTGGGAATAAGTCAGATCCCCAAGTACCTAGCATCACTCGCCAATCTGATAAGGCCGAAAGTTTCGGACTGGTGATAGTTTAATCTAAACAGAATAAAACCTGTCATACTCTGGTTAGATTCAGTCATTCAGTACGACTTTTTTAAATCTGTCTTACCAAGCCCAAATTACCAGACCTAAAGGGTCTTGTCTGGCAGATCTGTATGCTTAGCACTAAAGTCTACAGTTATCACACAGTCCTTGTCCTAAAGATCCAAAATTGAGCTCAATTCTTCTGTTAGCCCATTCGAGTAAACATTTAGCAAAGAGAAGGAATATTTTATCATATAAGAGGTTGATCTTTTGCACCTTACCTCGTTCGGATCCCTGATGCCCATATTCTGGTGATGTATTCAATCTTTGAAGTTCAAAATCAGCATCCGATGTAATGTCGTCTTCGTATTGACCTGAAAATATCTAAAATAAGTTATTCGGGGATTTTTTGGTCTGAGGGTTTTTGAATTTTGTTTCCCGGATACATATTGTATTAATTTCTTTGTGATTAAGATATTGCAGGAGATTAGAAAATGTACATGCTGTCAGATCCCCAGCATTTTAAGATATGATATTTATTCTGCTGTCAATTTTGCTAATTTTTTCTAATGAGATCCCCGACAGTATTTTTGGGGGATGACAGGTTTCTTATTTTGGGACGATAATCTTTGCACGAACCGCCAGTGGGTTTCAATATGGTACTTAGGGCGTGGAGTGGCGGGCAAGTGTTCCGACTGCAGATGGGGAAGGTGGAGGGGTTGCCCTTACCATGTAGAGTCAAATACTACCCATTCTGTTGTTTTAAAAAATATCACAATTCAGTCCTGTTATGTATGTTTTGGTTGACAAAATGTTTTAGGGATAAGAAATAAAATTCTTTGTTCCATTGTAACTTTAATTTTATTAGTTGTTATTTCTTCTTTCACCATGGTTTCTTCTGTTGTAAGTTTGTGTTGTTTTGATGAGATCCGGATTTTGCTGTGCTAGTTACAGATGTACACTCCTCCGGCCTGGTAACTAGGCCGACCTTGCGTTTGTTACTTGTTGTATCAGTGTTATTTTTCCGAGTCTTACTGCATTCTGATCGATGGGTGAAGCGGGTTTGGACCCTCGGGCACTTGGCTATTTTGTCATATTCCTCAGACCTCCCCGAGTCTAAGTCCAATTTGGAGTCGATATTGGAACTGATGCTCGACAAGACTCTTCTCCGGTGCCACTGGTCATGTGGGCCGAGTCTCCCTCTGGCAGAAGTCCAAAGTCCGAACTTTCTTTAATTGAGGAGTTCTCAGTAATAACAGTGTTATTAGGAGACCTATTAACTGTCTATCCTCAGTCTCCTCCTTCATAGAATGTCTTCAGATGGGCAAAGGGGTTGCAGCCCTGTGGTCTGTCATTTAGTTCGGGGTCAGCCACCAGCCTCTGTGGTAAACTTCTACTGTTCAGTTCCCCTGACATATTGCAGTCTGAGGATTGAGCCCGCACCGCCAAATGTTCATTCGGGGACATTTTGTCTGTTGGCCATTGGCGCTGGTATTATATGCAATATACTCTTAGGTGATAATTTGTTTTGTTTTTGGTTTATGTTACGCCTGATGGAGACTGTTAATAGTTTCTTTGACCAGCCTTCCTCATTCTTATATAGATAGGTAGCTTTTTGCCTATGGGATGTATTCTTTCTTGTTATTTGAGCAACATTAATGCATTGGTTGGTTGCTTACATATGTGGACAAATTACAATGGATCATAATTTAGATGAAGTAATTTTTAGGAACTAAGAATATGCAGGACTGCAAGTTTCTTCTTGACAAGCTTTCTTTGGGTTTGTGGTTGTTTAGTAGTCCCTGTAGCAGAGAAGTCATTCAGTACTGTACAGAAATCAATTTCTTTAAGCTATTATGTTGACTCAGTTTCAATGTTGGTAAAAGATCTTTTACACAAAATCGAAGAATAAAATGCAGTGCTTTTGGGGATGCAGATTTTCAAAAGTAACATTGACATATTTCCAAACTTTAAAGGTATATGGGCCACACGGGCCTTTCTGCGTAGATGATATGATGGAACAATGGGTATTAAAAAGACCACATCATAAGATATGGTTATTTGCATTTAGTAGGTCATGCTAGTGTTGGTAGAGTTTAATTGATAAATTTAAGGGGTTGACATACATTCCTGATAAGAGTTTGTCTACTAATGATATTTAACATATGTTCACAGACAGTGCAGTGTCAGCTAGATATTTAGTGGGCAGAGTCTTGGTCGGAAATGAGGTTTTGAGGGATATAACTTTTCTGAAAATGGTGCCTGTTCTGCTTGCACAAACATTGCGGGTCATCAATTAAGAATCGCCAAAATGTTCTCTATGTTAACAATAAAGCTCTGGTAACTGTCATAAATAAGAAGATTGCAAAATCAAAACGACTTATATAATTGGTAATATTTCAGCATATACGTGCTAACGCCATTGTGGATTAAATTTTTCGTAAACAGCAGGAGAGGTTTCGGAATTTGGCGCCGGAAGCAAACGATGTACCACTAGTTATATCGTATTACTTTGATTCGTTATATGCGATTCGTTTTTTCAAGGTTGATTAACGTAGATGAATTCCTTTGAGAACTTCGAACAAATATAGTAAATTAAAATTGCTTTCTTTGCATAAATTAAAAGAAAAACTGGTTTTGTGTTTTGATATTTAAAGAAATTTCCTGTTAAAAAGGCACTGGAGGGCCTTAAGCACTTAGTTGAAGAGAATAGATTACGTTTGCCAATTACACACGTTCTGTTTAAGGCAGTTCTGTTGTAGAATATTTGCAGAAATTAGCCCGTTTGTTTAATGCACCAAATTGCCTGGCTTTCTTTGCCTTCTTGGGGGTCAGTGAATTGTTTGCCAAAAATAAGAGTAACACGGCATTTGTATTAGCGCTGATGGAAGTGGTGAGTCAGTTTCCTTAGTTGAGATATGCTAAGAATGGCCAGCATGAGTTCTGCAGCAATATCTGCATATTTAGAGTCCTTTGTTGTTGTTACATTTACATCTGGATGGCGCACGTTTCGAGCTAGCTGTTCTCACGCTTTCTATCTTGCAAAGGTGCTGAACATTATAAAACAAGTGTTGCTTATGCAGAATGGTGACAAGCCGTCACTAATTTGACTACGGGGGTTGGGGGGGGGGGGGTGATATGGGCTGAATCTCTCTTCGGAAAATGAGGTTTTGGTTAGATTCCATTTTGTTGTTTATACGTAGTATTGTTAAGTCATTTGGTCGGAAGTATTGCCTTGCAACAGTTGGTGATATTCCAACAATCGTGCTGCAGTGGAATCTGGCATGAGTCGCTTTAAAAACTACGCAGTTAAAAAAATTGCAGGAGGATATGTACTATTACGTTTGTAGCGAGTATGTATCCCATCTGTGTACGAGAGTGATGGAATACATTTTGCATTGTTTGGTAATTGCATCGAAAATCAATTGGCAGTGCAAAAAAGGAGTAGGGTGAGGTTTCAATAAACGGGAAAAAGTAAAACTAATATTTTAGGTAAATATTAAAACGTGCATTATATGATCGTAATTGATAGGAAAGGCCGGGCAACAGGTGGCTCCTGTCTCTATCCGGCCATTCTTGTACCTTACAATTGTGCTGTTGTGTGTAGCAGGTCTTATAACGTGCTCTTTAAATAGTTTGATTGTTACACCTGCACAACATATAAATATCAATATCGCCAATGGTTTAGGCCGGGGCTTATCAATCCATTTTATGTGAAATCGGACCACATTCGAGTAAGGCCACATTTCAAATTTCAGTGCGTTTAAGAACATGGGCACATACAGATCGAAGATCATGTGGCGTATTAGATAATCAAAGAAAGGTCCCTATTCTGCTGCGTAGTATCTTTAAAAAGAAACATGGAAAACCCTCTCTGTTAGGGAATAGTAAGGGCCTTCATCTGTCAAAAGAATCCCTTCCAGTGTCAATCAAAGTTATGGACAATTACTCCGAAAGATGATGGCTCTTTCTTTTCCCTAACAGGGTGGATTTTTCATGTTTCTACGCAGCTAAACGGGGGACCTAAGTTTGATAGACACAACGATGATCTTTATGTGCGCATGTTCTTAAACGCAACATTGGAATGTGGCTTTATCTCACTTACCACTGTACGTGTTTACACATGCTCACAGTATGGTGTTATCTTTGGGACCGAATTTATGAATGTGTTCTTAAGCATGTTAATGTTATTTAGAATATTTTATCATGCAGAAAAAGAGGCTATTTGAAACTGTGTCCTTATTTTCAGTCTCAATGGCTAGATATATCGTTTTTCTCTTGATTTAAACGTTGTCAATAATAAATGGTTTCTAAAGCATGCAGTGTTCAAACTAGCTTTGCTCCAAAAGGGGTTATTCGGGCCCAATGTTCTAAAGGGGGACACTACAGAAAAAGAGGGACCATAATTGCAAAACAAAATAATTTATTCACCTTAAAAAATTAAGCTTTTTGCTGTTGTACATGGTCTTTTAAATCTGAAAATAAACACAAAGTCCCGCTGCTCTTGTTAAAGACTCTCATGACAGAAACAGATTTCCACTTCAAGTCGTTTTCATTCACATCACAAATTTCATCTTGCATTTTCTCAGCATCCCTGTCCTATAGATATCTGGATGTTAACTGAATATAATGATTCTACATCGTGACATTTCTGCAGGTTCAGGTTAACACCCTAATATAGTATTGTATATCTAGCTATCTCCGTTGACACCTCGGACTCTCTTAGTGTGAGTTCAAGTCAAGATAAATAGCCCGCCAACTACACTGTATATTCACAGTTTGTTTGAAATAAACTAAACGATGACGTTTAATTAGAGTTGGCTAATGACGTCACGTGAGTCACATTAAGCTTGTTTTGAATATTTCATTTATATAATATTTATTTAGATTACTTATACAAACTTTGTTTAAACGGAAGTTGATTATTTTGCATACGTTAAAGTGTATTTTCGCCAATAATGACAACCATTTTCTATTTCAGATTGCAACAGTTATAAAACTTCAGTCGAATAATTATAATATAAATAGAAACATTTATCAGTAAAAAAGGGAAGTTATAAACATATTGCCTATTTTAAAGAATATTTTGAATCAATTTCTTTATATATGTCTTTTTCCTATGAAGGCCGGTATACGACAAATAATAAAATTGTAAGGCGCATGACATTTCTAGCGACATACATGTATCTTATACAGCGAATGGCTTATGAATTTGTCGTATTGTAATGCTGTTTATATTGATATTAAAAACAGAAAGTGAAAAAAACAAACCATTAAGTGAAATTGGCTAAATAGAGAACGCGAATATTTACGACTTCTGGAGAATTTACCACTGTGACCATCACAGCAAACTTCTATTTCTTAAAGCCCCAATACATTTCCTTAAAGCAAAACAACACATATTTGGCACAAAAGACTAACAAAACTATTTACAATTGACCACTCTCGATGTCCGATTTTAATGCAAATGGATTGCTAAGCTCCGGCTTAAGCCTTTCTCACGACTCATTGGGGATATTGAGATTTAAATGTTAACATCGTACCGGTCGCAATAATAAAACAACACAAAGAGAATGTAATAATTCTCAGTGATACAGTCAGACGAGCATTGGTATGTTACTCAAGAAACCCCGGGTACAAATCTTTCAAAACTGTACATTTTCAGTAATTTTGCTATTGCATTTTTTTTTTTTTTTTTTATTGCATTGTAATGAGTGCATTTTATCGACGAACCAGTTTTCGTAAAAATTTCCTTATAATGACAGACCATTAAAACCTTTATAAATGAAATCAACTCCTACCTCTTACGCCCCTGTGATCTGCCATTCCTCTCTGAACGCCAGCGCCACCGTCCAAAACTAAAATAAACCAGCTCTCATTGATTAGACTTATCTGTAACTCCGACTTGTTACCATGTTTGTACGGACACAACTGTAGAGCGATTCACAGTTTAAGAACTTGCATAGTTTTTTGTCGGTTATCAATTTGTCAATGGCCTTCATAAAGGTTACTTAAAAAGGAATAATAGGAGTAGTATAATGCGGCCAGTTGGGGAATTGTTCTGCTTTGCTTGCTTCGCGTGCTTCGCAGCTGTTATTTGGGGTAAATCAATAGCTGTATTGTTAACCTGTCAATTAATGATAGTCGTTAAATTAAATGTCTTTGTTTCGATCGTCCTGCTGCCAAATGTAATTCTATTGTAAACAGAACTTCTTAATAATGTATTTGTATTTTCTTTTGATTATATGAGAACACGCGTTTCCCGGTGCGCGTACTTGTCAAGTAATAAACGAACTAAGAGCGAGAGAGGGAGGGGTGGAAGGGGTGGGGCGGAGGTGGGGGTGTGGGGGGAGGGTATAGAAGAAAAATGAATTGAAAGATGAGGATATGAATTACATGCATGAAGGTAGTATCGCGTCCGTTTTTACTAACGTTTTAATTTTATCGGAATTTCTCGCGCTGAACTAAATTTTCAGTGACTATTACCGGGTTAAAATCTTTTCCAATTTCCCTCTTTTAAGGTTAAGTACTGAACTGACCTTATAACAAGATCGTTAGTTGTTTTTTTAATTTAAATTATAAAAATAACAATTCTCAAACGCGTCATCGGGCGGCTGCGGCATCACTTGCTAAAACGAGAAAAACAAATGAAATAATATTATTTTTTAGAAAAAAAAATAACGCATATATTTTCATTATATCTTTAATTAATGTCAATAGTAAGAAAATGGAATAAACCTGAAACGAGATATATATATATAATAAAAAATATTTTATTTTTATAGTATGTTTTTATACCATAAAATAACAACCTAAAGTTTGATAATAGAACCAACCTGAAACGAGAAATTAAAATATCATATATTTATTACACATAGTTTGAAAAAAGAATGAACTACGTTTAAAGTCTAATTTTACGGGGTTTCACTCGTGAACGTGTATAATTTTTATTATTTATCTTCAAAAGAATACTTACAGCTCCTCCAATATTATCTCAGCCTCAGCCAATCGTTTACGCATACGAGTCGATTGGCGTCTCAGCTTTGCCTGAAATAGTTACAACAATAATAATTATGAAATCAGGAGTAATTGAGATAATGAACTTAATAAAAATTTGGGATCTTAACATATACATTTAAAACGTTGTTGTTGTTGTTTTATATTCAATACGACGTTTTTGTTGTTTTTTGCTTTTGTTGTTGTTTTGTTTTTGATTTGTTGATTTGTTTTTGTTCTTTTGTTTTGTTGTGTTTTTTACGAATTTACTGTGTAATATTTAGGAATACATTCATATATATACTTACAAGCTTTTCCTACTGGGGCACTCCCACTGAAGACTGGAAAGCGGAAGAATAAAAGTAAAAAAATAAATATAGTATTATCGAAATAGAATTCTAATTTCAACCAACATGTTTATCCTTATAAAAGGGTATTAACGGTAAAAAAATGAGAAGATCGAACAATAAAGAAAATACATTTCACGACGTTAGAAAACTAAACATGATGAAAATAACAATTCGTGTATAAAATCTAAGAGATAAACCGAGAAAAGGAGATATAAGATCACCTTAGTGAATAAATGACGGAACTGATTAAATATAAATATCGTTATTTAACTAAATTCAATTCTTGGGGTCGATGTATCCACTGGAGACCATAGTCTCTTCATTGGCTAAAAAGGAGAAAAAAACATATTCAACTATCTTTTATTCCCAAATAATCGATTGTATAGATAATATGTACATAAATTTATATACATATATAGAATAAGAAAATGAAAATATGAGATGAGGATACGAACTACACGTAGATATAAAATCGAAGTATTATTATTATTATTATTTATTTATTATTTTATTTATTTTTTACGGTTTACCGGGAGGACTGTAACTAAGTTTTGTAACTTGTAGCACAACCCCTTTGCATTGTATTAGTATTGAATTTTCTTTAGTTACAGATTTGTGAATTTAGTACGGTATTAAAATATGTTAAACCAAACGTTTATCGGAATTTCGAGCACTGACGCCTGCCGTGCGTGAGTGTATATATAATTTATATGTATATAAATAGATATATACTTACATCGTTCTCATTCCCTGCTATTGGCGTCACCGCCGCGGTGGACGAAGCCTGTGATGTCTAAAATAGGAAGAAATGAAGAAATAATTAAAGTAAGAAAGAAATAGAAGAAATACATATAAGATTGATATATTAGAGAATCAGATAGAAATAGAGAGAGAGAATGAAATTAAAGATAAGGAAACTAACTACGTTTATCGTATTTTCTCGCACTTACGCCTGTCGCTTGTCAGCAAAATTGTCCATAACTAAGTTTTCCGTATTTATACACAGTTGACGGTTAGAATTTAAACCGACCAATCGTCTCGCTTTATTTCAATACATTTCATAACCAGCCAAATACTTAAATATATATGACCATCTTTCGTTATCGGACTTTTATTTAGCTAGCGTTCGCTGTGGAGAACGCATCGTATAACGCTCCGATATTAGAAACTCTATGTAATTTATCTTTAGAAACAAAGTAGTAATCTTATTCATATTCAACGTTTATTTATTTATCTTTTTGTCTTTTTACATAATTATTGTCTGTCCGCAGTTTTTTATATATATAATTTTAATATGTTGTTGTAAGTAGCACTGTATAAAAATCAAGTTGCTAGTTATTTTAGCAATGTTTCATGAAAAAATAATCTCTTCTCAGCGTTAATAATAAAACGAGCAATCAAAATAGCCGGTCATGTAGATTAAACATGGTAAGCTGCAAATAAAATGTGTAGTTGGAGATGTAAATGCATAAAATTTGATAGTAAATTCTCGAAAAGTTGAATAACAAATGAAAAAGAATAAACACGAGTACTTACTGGTTCGTTCGACATAATGTTAATCTAATATCCGAATGGTATCAAAATCCAAATTATACAGATTGTTGGTCATCTCAAATATTTAAAGATACATCGAGCGACGGTAACATCTGTTACCACAGAAATCGAATAGAGTCAAAAGCCTAATCATTAATCTTTATTAAAATTCGTCAAAAGTAGTCAAACGAGGGGTCACTCTGTATCACATTGTGCAACGGAAGGTCCACGGCAGATAATAAAATAATGCCTCTATAAAATAAGACCCTGATTGGTGGCCATCTGAAATATTTTAAGAAACATCGACCGATGGTAATATATGTTACCACAGAAACCTAAACGAGTAAAAAGCCTAATCATTAATCTTAATAAAAAAAATCGTCAAAAGTAGTCAAACGAGGGGTCACTCTGTAAAACATGTAATACGGAAGGTCGGGGATATAATAACGCCTCTATTTACAGAGAGTAGCATAAAATTCAACCAAATTGATAAAATCGCGCGTTTTGTATATGTATATACAAGAAAGAGGCAACCAATGTTTAAGCGTAACCTTCTAAAGGAAGATAAGATTAACATAGAATCATATTATATATTATATTCATAAATAAATCCTTTACTCTATTAGCTTTTTTACTTTGATACATTATATTTGCTTTGTAATTCGAAATACTGTTAATTTTACAGTCGAACAAAATACGATCATTTAATCCCGAAGACAGCTTCACGAACGACGAATTGTACATTATCCAGGAATTAGAGGAGCAGTATTTTGACCGGAGAATATTACAACCAAAAAGCCAAGAATATCTCTATTACAGTACTGAAAATCACGAAATTGACAATTTTCCCGTTTCCACTCCGTTTCGTTCCATTTCAGTTGGAAGCGTTCGCCGCTCCGTTTCCATTCAGCTTCCGTTGCGTTTCCATTTCGTTTGTTCGCTTCCAGCGCTGCATTTCAAACGCTTTCAGCGTTTCTATCGTTTCTTCCGTTTATAACGTTTCAAGCGTTCCATTTCGCTCCGTTCCGGTTTTGATTAAAAATTTCGTTTAATTAATTTCTAAATGTAAAGTAATTCCGGTGTGTTTGCAAAATGACGAAAGAAGTAAACATTCTAGGGAGAGGTAAAGGTCTTCCATCACATATAATGGAATCGGCAGTAGATTGTTTGCGACGAGGATATTCAGTGTCAGCCACCCGGAGGGAAATTGCAGACAAAAAATACCCTAATTAAACCAGCACCTGCAAATAATCTCAAAATTCAGGGAGTGCAATATTGAGAAGATGCCTACCTACTTGTCTTCGCCAGACGTCACATCCCGGAATAAACAAACAAGAAATAACTTTCAAATATGGTCCACACACACCCAGTATCCTAAAAAGTAACTTCTCTGTGACGTGTTAATCCGCAATGGTGGTCCGATCTTAAAGTATTCACTACAGTCACATTTCATCGTTAAAATGATTATCTCATATAAACATGAACACATGCTGTTTTGCTGAAACAGGCACATACATAAAGTCTGATAAAACAAACAACTTTCTTAGAAACAAGTGTGTGTTGTTGTTTTTTCGGTTTGCACATATTAGCGCCAATTAATGGCTGTTAACAACATTGTTCACGCACTTTTAACATCGCTAATTACATCACTGTGATTTTAATTTCTCAAAGATTGTTACAAATAAATGCGATGAGCAAATAAATCATTAGATCCGGTGTAATTTCTTTCTGGAGAGGAGGGCTCTCTGGCTAACACTGCAACATCAAAGAATATTCTGGGAAACAATCGCCGGTCACTATCATTTGAAGTCGCCGAAAAGAATTTTTGTTGTTTCAAATTGACCGACCTATTATTTCTCTCAATACTGTGCAACATGATGTCGATCGATAATTGTCTTCAAGCTGCCATTTAGAAGATAGAGAGGGTGTGAACGTTGGGTACTGTTGAGGGATAAAAAATGATAAGTACGCCTGAACGGCGTGTGCAATGAAAGAATATGCAACGTTATTGACGATTTACCCTCGCGGCATAAATATAAATTCTAAAGGAATGAGAGTGGAGGGGGGAAACTATACTATGTAGTAATATTTCAGACTGCGCATGTTTTTACTTATATAAATGTCCTTACAAACTTCTTTAGTCCATTGAATGATCATAAACATTTTCATAAAGGTATTATTTATGTTTAAGGTATGGATTAATTACAAAATAATAGGCGAGCTATTGAAATAATACATTTGCAATAAACACGAGATGAAAATATACATTAGACTGTGTTCCTTGATGTGTCTTCTCTTGATAACATTATTTACAAAAATAAACGACAAGTAATGTAGTATTTACTATAAGAAATCCCCACATCCCCGTTTCCTCTTCCTAAACGAAAAAATAGTAGGGTGGGGAAAGGGTGCACCATTGTGGGTACTACTAAATATAGCGTTAGGTCTTTTCATGAACCAAAAAAGATATTGAAGACCTTAGTGTTTTGTCCTTTTTGTTGTCCTCGAGTAAGTCAATGCATATTGCTCTTTAAAAGGTGAAGGTCATAAACCACACGACTGCCATATGGTGACATTTTCAAACACAGCTGCATAGAGGATGCATGTGTTCTTGCGAAGTGGAAAAGACGCCAAAACACGGTCACACTTCCTGTCTACTAGACAAACAAGGTGTCATAAAACTGCCAATTAGCTTAATTAGTGTCCGCTTATGTCTTTAAATTAGGGATTCAATTAGAGTAGAACTTTATGATGGTATGAACCCTACCCACGCGCATGGAGAAACATAATATCAATTTATAAAACGATATATTTTAAATTAATACAATTCTATCTTTAAATGGGTACAAAAATTAAGTACCCGGTAGGGCCCACATTAGACCACATTTTGGCATAGAACATTCAAGTGATGAATGGGAAAATAAGCCGTAGCCAGGCGACCCTCATTCAGATAGTTGCAAGTCAAGTAAAGTCAAAAGTTGTATGCAGATTCTTAATCGCGGTCCACGAATTCCGATTAATCATATATATGTAACAGCGCATTATGGGAACTATGCATTTAGAAATAGGAATTTTGACACCATTGTCCAAATTTACAACATTGTTCATTATAAGATATATAACAATTAAGAGAAGAAGCAGAAGAAACTTTGATTGACAAAGAGGCAAGATAAAATAAAGTACATATCCATACCACTGTAACTAAAGTAATGATGATGCAAATGACGGTGATGCTGCTGCTGTTTATGATTATAATGTAAATGGTAATAACGGTTACGGTGATTTTGACGCTCATGACGATTATGATGTAGATCGTGATGCTGGTGATGCTGCTGCTGATGATGATGACGATGATGATAAGTGGTGATTATACAAGTAATATGGGATCATGATGATGATCATGTGTGATCAGGTGAATTTAATGGCGGTAATGATTATTATGTCTTTAATATTTATCATGTAAATGGACGTGATATAAGTTCGTTTTTATTACGGTTGTTTCATTTAACTGTCAATCGATGATTGTATACGTGCACTATTTGGCAATCTATGGTTATTCAGACGTTGAACTTTAGGATCATACCAGTCATTGGCTCTGAATGCCGGGAAGGATGTAATTGGTTCTTGATTGGGTCACACCGTGCAATAATGCATAGCAGTGTTTGTTTTATGTTTAGTTGTTTTATGTTTTTGTGTTATATGAGATGTGTTACCTTATTTTGGTTGACGTTTAATTTCATTAAGTAGCTTTATTTTGTACCACGCATTGCATTCTTCGTAAAAGAAAAATACTTTAAGCAAGTGTGTTCACACAAAAATGATAGGCGTAGTTGATCCGGGAACGGACCATGAAGCTACAAAGTAATTAGCGAAAATTCAAACTCGGGTAATGCTGCGACATTGCGCGCGCATACGCGTAATGACAGCTGTGTACACACTATCTTCATACGCCAAACAATGAAGACTAAGAATGTCGATCCAAGGCGGATGTTAAGCTATGCATAGGAATTAAATAAAACATCAGTTTCGACAAAAACGCAATTTTATAGTTAAATTGTGTCTTTTATCGTGCGGAGTGATTTTTAGTGCAGTTTCTGTTTTAACGATACACGATGACTTGGACAACTTGTGCGGTTTCGGAACTGAATGTGAGAGTTTGATAAATACGTGTACGATTTTGTGATAATAATAATAAAGCTTTATTTGTTATTTCTTTCTGCAGAGTACATATAAAAGTCCGTTTATGTTGATAAATTGAAGCCGGTTATTGTGTTCGTTTTAATTTATTTCGTACAAAGAAACGGTTGGAATGTTACTATAAATAATCGGGTGACCTAGAAACGCTTGAAGCGGTAGTGAAAATAACTCTACCGTTAGGAGCATTCCGATTTTTTCGTTTCTAGCGTTCCAAGCGCTCCTGTTATAGCGTTGATACCGTTTACACCGTTTCAAGCGTTTCTAGCGCTCCGTTGCATTTCCATTTCGATAGCATTCCGTTTGCGTTTGCCAACAGAAAACGAAAAACGTTCCATTTCCATTTCCACTCCGTCCGTTTGTCAATTTCATGATTTTCAGTACTGTAACGTTATGATTTTGCTTAATCTTTCCTTCGCAATATAAATGCCAACATCTTCTGTATACGAATCGTTTACACTCTCGCCCAACAATAAAATGATCGACACACAAACGCACGCACACGTTCACATCTCCGTTTTATAGATAGTTGCCGTAATCTCGACAGGTGCGCGTTTTTAACTTCCGGCCGCCTGTTTTGTGGGCAAATGAACGAAAACAGTGATAACGCGATCGTCATAATTAGTAAAATAAAAATAAGATTAAATCGTGTTTACTACAAGAAATGGGATTTAAAGTTAACAATGTCTAGTAAACCAGTTGAAAAGTCATACATTGAGACATTGGAAGTTAGGGAACGAAAGCGGTACGAGGAGAAAATCGGCCTGATTGGTGGAAGAGATCCTTATTCACTGAACAAAAAAAATCTTGTGTGTGATGAAAGGTGTCTCCCTGCAGTATACATATATTGGCACAATTCATTATTTACTAAATGCCAAGAGTGAATACACGTGATTTGAACAATTAAGTGCGTACAAGTCACTAGATGCTTTTAACCAACTATGTTCCGGATGGGTGCAAGATGTTCGAGGTCTGGCTGTGAATGACCACGTACTCGTAGCCGCAAAGGTATGTTGCTCTTTGACTTGTTGTACCTGTGTTTTCTAACTACTTGTTTCGTTTTCGTTTTAGAAAAGCATTGCAGCGACCAATTATGATAATTATAGCAACGTCCGCTTTTTGGTGGAGGTAGACCCCATACACATGTCTGGGTAGAACCACCGGCGCACCGCAAGTCAGTTTAATTACTTGTGTAGTGTTTGTCCAAACATAAAACAAAATAGCTTAACACACTACCATTTTAGTTAATATCCATGGGGCATTGATGCCTTATGACTACTATCATTTTGTCCTTTTACATTACCAAATTTCTGTGGCCCTATCTCCCATTTAACCAAGTGCATATTATTGTTTGACCATTTTGCTGTATTATGTATGCTTTTATAGTTTAAATAGTTTATGATACTATAAAAATAATGCAGAATCAGACCCCGTAACAACATCAACTGAGAATTTAGAAAAAGAATGGGTGAAAAGTTCAACATTCTTATTTCAGACTAAATAATCAATTGCCCAAGACAGCTAGACGCCCATACAGTTCATGTTAAAATGTGGCTGCTCATCAAATAAGACGAATTTTATAGTAAATGATAATATTTCAGGTTCGCCACTCGCAGCAGATGAATGCTTTACCACATCATCCATGAATTATTGCAACCAAGGATAGTATTGTAGCAGCAGCCCACTGTGACTGTAAAGCAGGGCTTGGAGAGACATGCAGCCATGTGGGATCTCTGCTGTTTTACATATAAGCAACACATCGTCTAGTGTCCAAACGAACTATCACACAGAAAAAGCATATTGGCCCATGCTTGCTGCTGTTGACAAGATTCCCTTTGCTTAAGTAAGGAACATTGACTTCACCTCAGTTGCAGCAAAGAAAAGGCGCCTGGATGATGAAATGAATGGTAATTTACTTTGTCACCTTGTTTTAAAATCCATATATAATTATTTTGAGCCATTTTGTCTACTATGTAAACAGATAATAAATAAAGCAGTCATTATTTTGTATAAAACATGTAGGTTTTTCATTTTTACAACTTGTATTTATATAATACTTTCTTTCTCAATTGTTGATCATATACATATTTTTTGGATAAGTGTAAATGTTGATGATAAATTGAGGAAATGAAGATTATACATATATGTCTTTCAAACAAAATAATATATATCAGGTGAAGATGTTCAAGAGCGGTCTTCACAGAAGTTGCCATATGTGCCAGAGCTTACTCCAGAAGAGAGACATCAGCTGCTTACATACTAGTATGCTGCCAAGACAAGGGCATCTGTGCTGGTTGTTCCAGCTGGATTCCAGGATGGGTTTGTCCCTGACATTCTGCAGGAGGGAAGCTACCATAGGTACTAAGTGATCTGAACTAGGATTAGTATATGGATATGTCACCTGAGGATCTAAGATAGCATTGTATTAGCCTCGCAGACACTATTGTAATTACTTATGAACAGGCACATAACGTTGAAAGACGAGCACGCGACCAGAATAGGTGCAAAGAATGGCCACGATTCAGACAAGGCAGAATAACTGTTTCTTACATGAAATCGGTGTGTGCATCGACTATTGAGAACCCCGCTGTATCTACTGTGCAAACTGTTTGTGGGTCTAGGCTGTTTAAATGTAAGGCTACAGAATATGGATTGAGGCATGAGAAAGAAGCACTGGCAAGATATGAGCTTGAAATGAAGAATGGTCAAGTCAACTTTTCTGTAACCAGAAATGGCTTGTATATCAATCCTAGTTATCCCCATCTAGGTGCCACACCAGATGGAATCACCAAATGTGACTGCTGTGGTGAAGGACTTGTTGAAATAAAGTGCCCCTACTCTGGTAAAGACAAAGGCCTGTCAAATGTGGACTACATTAAGGATGGCAAATTAAAAGATGGCCATCAATATCAATATCAAATGCAGACACAGTTGACTGTAACACAGATGGAAGACTGTGATTTTGATCTGGACCCCATCAGGAATCCATATTCAAAGAACTGAACCCAATCCGCAGCTTGAGGAAGAAATCTTGGAAAAGTCCCGGAGCTTCTTTGTTCATGTTGTCCTACCAGAGTTGACTGGACATCTAATTTCCAGGGAAAAATTGCAACAACATGCAGACAATTTTTTAATGAACCCTCAATTTCTCAGGCCAAATGCAAAGCAAGGTCACAGACTTTGTGTAAGGATGACATTAATGGTTCTTGTGGGGACAACGAGAAAGAAGTTAATCTGGTCTCTGTGTGTGGCAAGGCATCAGATGTATACCAGGAGAATACTGTAAAGTGTGCAGATGAAAACTGCCAGTTTGGTTTCCTTCATTTTAAGTACATTTCTATTAATAGAAAATCTAAACCACCATGCTACTGCCCTACTTGCCGGAAAGTGATGTCGAAGTGAACTTTTAGGTAAAGAAATGTTTTCCATATAAAAGTTGAAGTTAACAAATGGCTTACAACTGAGCTGGTTCATATATTATCTTTCATAGTTTCCATTTGGACTGAGTCTATTTAATAAAAACCCATCTTTAGAAAGATAGACTTGCTTAGTTTTATCCGCAGAGTACGCTGCATATCCTATTCATGAATCAACGGCTTTTTTAAATGAGTGTATACTTTTCGGAAATGTTATATTTGTCTTGAAGGGAGTATTCCACATGTGTATTCATAATATATAAATCAAAATAAAACATTTGTTACAATCAATCTTTATGAGCATTGTTTGATTGTTTATGAATAGATAACAGCACTTGGGAAATTGTTATGCCTAACTGATAAACAAGATCTTGGTAGATGAATGTGACTGCCAAACAAATAAAATTAAAATGACATAATAAAGAAATTATATGGTTTCCACCAATTACTTATGAACAGGATCATTGTTTGTAAACCATGTTGTTTATTTACTCATTTGAATTGAATGGTTTGTCTTTCTGGTTTATACTTATAATAAAATGTTTAAACTGTTAATATTTAGTTTTTCTTCATTTAATATATACTAAAGACCACTAAGAGTAAAACTTTTTCTTTTTTGTGAATACTTTATTTGTTTAGTTTTACCATATAGGGTCATAAACATTGACAAGTGTGTTAGGCGTGCACAATTCAGGTTTTGTCCTTGTAAAATCGTTCACAATGTATTGCAATGTGTCTCACTTTTGTTGGCCTTAATTATACCACTTGCCTTAATTATACCGCAACTGATTAATAGAATTCATAAAAAGGTAACTTTAGTTTAAAATAAATTTATGTCGAGATTAATCTTAAATGGTTAGTGGACAATAACTAATTTAAATGCTATTGTACTTGCATATTTCAGTTAAGCAAAGAAAATGTGATTCACTGAAAGGGAAGGAAAGAAATAAAAAAAAACTTTAAAAAGTTTTTTTTAATCTGACAATGGCAATTTCTTATTGATTTTACAATGACAAGAGGAAGCGGTACTTAAATTTGAAACAATTTTTTTAAGACTGTACAAGAAAAATATGTAATCAAAAGTCATGACAATATATTTATATTTTAGAAAAATGTCCTCAAGACATTCACATTCATAGAGTGGGTTCGAGTCCCATTCAGGGCCAAGGACTTAATGTGAAAAGCTATTTCAGCTGTTCTGTGGTGCGTCGGTGGTTCTATCCTGTCATTTGTCTTCTTCCACCAAAGCAGCTGGACATCGCTATAATGGTCGCTGCATTGTATTACAAAAACAAAAACAAAAACATACATTCACAAGTTATCTTAGCATTTGTCTCTAGATTATAAAATGAGCAAATAATGGCTGGCATAATATTTAACATCATTCAGCGTCAATGTTGCAAATAAAACAAAAATTCACGAAAAGATAAAAATAGTGTAGTATAAAAGCCCTTGTTTGCCAGTGGAAATAGTCCAAACAATGAAAATTGAAAAGACAATTTGTATCACCACAATTGTTGGACTAGGTTTAGTAAATCTTAACAGATGATGTACAGAAAAGATTATATCATACCAGTTTGTGAAATTATAAAACAAAAAATGAAAGAAACCACCTCTTTTAGCATATATTTACATGTAAAGCACCTTCACTCAAGCAAGTTAACATTCAAAACGAAGCATACCAAACAAATCACTGTATTTCCTAGCATAAACAAAAAATAAAAAGTTAACAATTCCATACATGAATCTGGACAATACGGACATTTCCCAAAGTGAATTTGGCCACTCTACACAAAATGCACTAATTAAATCCAACATCGGACTCATTCATGTTTGTTAAAGCACAGCACACAGTAGTTATTTTGTCTATAATTGTCTATAATTGGAATATTCCAAGGGTCGCACATAAGATAGTCAATACTGAGCTTATTCTGCAGAGTTGTAGATTTATTCCGAACAATTCCAATAACTTTTTCAACATGTTTGCTGACAAGTGCTATTTTACGGCTTGTTTCCACATCTGTGGCTAACAGTTTTGTTTTTCCACGAATAAAAGCGGAGATATTTATTTCAGCACAGTAGAACCCCACACTGTCCGCAATGTCAAAAGCGCGGTCTGCAAGGACTAGATCTCCGGGTAAAAGATTATGTAATCCACAATTATCAGTGATGAACTTGTCAGAGTTACGGCCACCCCAACTGGAGGAAATGTATGGCACTGCACCCTGTTGTAGTTGCTCCAAGTCTGTGCCCTGGCGACAAGTCCTTTAGGTCTTTGAATAAATACTTCAAAACAATTAATTATAATTGCTGTCTTCTGGGTAAAATGCGAACTAAACTCCATTAACTGGATTTTCTCAATTCATCCCTGTCCGGCCAGTATATCAAGGACTTCTGTCTCTGGAACAGAATATGTAACATTACATGGAAGATCTTTGATATTGTTGATGGTGACACACTGAACCTGTTCACCAAGTCCCTGACATGCAAATTCAACTTTAAACGCAACATTGTCATCAACAGTCTCTCAAAAACACTAACACGCAAGTTCTTTGTTTCCACGAAAGGTGAAACAATGTTGAAAAGTACCATCAGTGTTGCGAAGTTCGGAAAACCTCTATAATACTCAACTTTTTCATTGTTGTTTCCAAATGACTCCTGTGTCAATTTATAATTGTCCAGCTCAGCCTTCAGTCGTATGTTCTCTCTTAGCAGTCGCTGTATTTCAAAATTAATCTGACTTGCTGTAACATCTAGACTGTCATCCACTTAAGATGAGTCTGCGATGTCCTCATAGGTCACTGGAACTTCTGTCCTGCTGGGATCCCCCAGCCCTGGTTCCTGGCATAGTGCGGGCTCAGCTTGAAGTTCCAAAAGCACCCTGGCTACATCATGTTTCTCCCTGGTCTTATTTCGCTTTATGGTCGTCTTCTTAAAGCCCAAAACATTTAATAAAAACCAGAAAGGCTAGAGAACATACATTAAAAGGAGGATTCTACTTATTTTCCCACTGTTGCCTATATAAATATAAAGGCAGAACACTCCTTGTCAAGGTGAATTAATACTTACGCTATTTTTCACAACACTTTTTGAAATGCTAGTGCAGTACTCTTCACAGAGCTGTGGCCTGGGTAGTTCAATCGTAGAACACCTGGCTTCAGAGCTGGAGTTTTGAATTCGAGTTCAGCCTTACAGGTTTTGGCAGCTCAGGTCATTTTAGTACATTTTATTGTACAGCTGACTATTATGCGTGATTCATGAATATGAAATGATACAAGACGTCTTTTCCAGCTTTTGTTCAGTATACACATAAAGTATAAATATACATAAGTATTAAATGAGAGGTAACAGCATAAACATATTTTGTATAGGTTTTAGAAACACATTGCACCAACTTAATTAGGAGAAGACATTTTCACAATAAGGTGCCTTGATTGTGACTCAAACACACTTGTTACTTGATGAATCTTAAAGCTCAAACGTGGGCGCCCCAAGATATTTAGCAATCCTTACACTGACACTAATATTAACCATAAGTGGAATTTCACACTTTATTGTTATTATAAATCTGGCTAATTTATAGTTTCCTCATATGTATGCATTTACCTTATGTTAACTGTGTTTGTATGTAATGTTTTTAGGAATTTGGAAATTGCATACCTTTTTCTTGTTTGTCTCAACATTACTCTGCTTCTTCTGAGACTTTGAAGGAGTCAGTATCTCACCAAGCTTCAATGTTCTTGACCCAATCTGGATTTGCTCTGTCATACATGCTTGCTGGGCGACCTCAAATATAGGAACACGTGTGAAATTAGCTTTACTAGGCATCACCATAGGCACAATATATATATAAATTGTGCTGGTATGTATGTATATATGAAACAACACCTTTAATTTGTTTCTTCCCTTTGTATTTCAACTCGCAAGCGAAATGAAAAATTAGGTGTGTATGGTTTTTCAACAAATGTGTCGGAACCATCAAGTACATGTACCTATTATATGTTTTAATGAAAACATCCCAATCAGCCTGATATTGTTCATGATATACCAATTAGCATTGGACGAAAAATATAACGTGCATTGTACTCAGTACCCACAAATATTTCTGACTAAATTTACGTCGGTCTCAGTGCATTTATAAGGTCTATTTCAACACAATTCCATGTAAAGTTGATTTTTTATAATAAAATACCTTCTATGAAATGGGCAGCGCATATCCTTAAGTGTTTGCTGGGTTCCTTATTCCTGTTGATGTTTGCCAACCAAATCCGATGTCGTTCCTCAGTCAATGTTTTCGTGAATTCACCTTCATGTTCACGAACTTTAGGGATCAAGAAAAAGCAAACTTTCTCATTTTTCTCTACTCTGTTCCTTCAAACTCGAGCCAACAAGATGCAACCATTATCGTGTTTTAAAACAATTTTTTGAACGGAAAATAGATAACGATATCGCAGATCGTCACTTGCCTACACAGATGGCGGACGTGCAGATTACTCGGATGTTGTGACGTCACAAGGAAACTATCTATAACCCCGTGGACGGGTAAAATTTGCTAGATTTATAGGTATATGCCCTATTTTCAGTCGAACCAATCGCAATCGTTAAATTTTGAAGACAGCTTCTCTTCGGAAGAAATAGAAAATCAATATGTTATACCGTCTAAAGGAGGGTTCACATCGGGAGATCAAAACGATAAAGAAAAAGGAGGTAAAAAACGTGTGCATTTTATTGGTCTTCGCATTCCAAACGAGATAACAATAAAACCTGCATTAGATTTATGCACGGAGTTATGTTTGCCCGGATAAGTGACAAAGGAACAAGTAAAGAATTAACAAAAAAAGAAGGCATGTGTAATATTTTCATTGTTTACATTGAAATCTTTGTTAATAGATAATCAGACGAACAACGGTAAAGCTTTAATCTGTCTACTGTTCTTTGATATGGATATATATTCGAGTATGTCTTTTTTTCTTGAATGTATGCGCTAAAATACGTCTCTAATGAATCGGTGTATTATTTAAGTTCTAGTAGTAATCTTTGAGAGCGCCTCCAGTTTTCGTCTATATGGAGAAATGCTGATTTCGACTTCTGAGATTAACGAAATTTGCGAGAAATCGACCCATGAACAAATTTCGGAGAGCGATACGGGTAAATAGTATACCTTCTTATCAGCAGTAAAATAATTGTATTTTTACCTTTATTCGGTTACTTTAAATTACTCTTCCTAATCACGAAGTCCATAGTTTGTAATCAGATTAACACGTTTTGCCTTACAGATACTGAACAACCGCCTTGCTAATGAGAGACGATCTTTGTAATCAAATCGGTGCTCTACGCTGTTCGAATTGTAATCCCAAGGACTGGGTAAATTGGTTAAACTTTTAATCCTTACGAACAACAGTCAGAAGGATAACAATAATGGATAATGTTATGAACGCCTTACTCGACCAGGGCGTTTCCTTCGACCAATTTCGATCATTCATCATCGCCAACAGAATCTAAGACGATCCGTTTGTGCGGGTGTATATCTTCAACGGTTAGCCGAGGAAACGACTGCCGGGGTAGGATTACCCCGCACATTTCATACGGAGGATTTGGACGAATTGTTAGCCTTTCTTCCAGAACAACCAAGCCCCGCTTTGTAAGTTGTCTTTTTTTAAAGCGTAACGTACTTTTGCTATTTAATTGTCGTTTACGGATTCTATTTTACGTAATCGGGAGGATATTCTTCCAAACATTAATAAATCGAGATAGTCGATATTGATCATGACGTACAACGAACTATTTCCCCTCATCGTTATTTATGTTGTTTTTTCTGTTATAGGATGGAAGTAGACACGAACGATGTTCGACCACCACAGCCACTTTAAACGACACGCCAAAATATGTGACAAAAAGACCCTGTATACGTATCCGGGGGGTTTCTGCAGGGAGCCAAGGGGGCGCGTAATTTTCTCTGGTGGACGAGAAGAACGCCGACTTGTACGACACCATAAAAACAACATTGTCGGCGGAATATTTTTTATATAATTACAAAGATTAACGAAGCGTTATAATTTAAGTTTACAGCGCATATCCCATGTTTTCCCCGAAACACGACCTTTATCGATATCCCAACATTTCAGGCCCCTCCATCATCTTTAGGCGAGACCAAATTTAGGGGAGACAAAACTTGTCAAAAGATAGTCGGTTACGATGCAGCGTGCAATACCTATGGCCTATCGGCAAGCCCATGCCGGAAGGTACGTTCGTGCGTCATCGAGCCGAGAACGACTTTAGGCCGGAACGGGAAGGAAGTCCGGATAGACAAATCTCCAGTAGACGGTTTAGACCCACGGAGAAATACCGTCTACGAATTTCAGGTATTCTATCTTTTTCTCTTTTTTTCATTTTTTATTTAGTTTGTATCAATTTTGTTCGTCGTACATAACGTTTTTACAAAAAAAAGTTTTAATTTAAATACGTCTCTATCAACAAAGCTATTATTATCCAGGTCACGAGTGCGAGCTGACCAGGAACGGTAAAAGCGATCAGTGGCACTCGCGCAAACACGTCCTGAGACGTCGGACGGAAGTTAACATGGATTTCCTAAGCCAGCGTGATATATGGTAGCAGAGTTGTGGCTGTGCGAATTTCGGGATTTCTGCAAGGCGCATCCGCTAAGTTACTCGATCCGGGATCAGTGTCGCCCTACCTTCAACCAGAAACATCGAGGCGGCTTGTCCAAAATCCAGATTTTGAACGTGGTCCTTTTAAGTACGTTTTTCGGCATGATGGAGAGCAATATCGAGGTCCCTGAACGGTGGGGTCCCAAATTCACCCACATCTCAATGTCTCCCCGAGAGTATTTCGTGTAAATGAGCCCCTTTTTCTGCAACACGGAATTGGGGTTCGAAAAAATCTGGGAGCACATGCGGGCTCACGCCAGGCAGTACGGTCTCTCCGATAAACCGAGACGGCTCCTGGTCGGCGGAACCAAAGCCCGCCAAATCCTGCTGGCGACCCCCCTGCTCAAGTGGTACTTGGATCACGGTCTGAAAGTGACCAAAATCTATCAGGTGGTCGAGTACAAAAGATAGCCTGCTTCGACTCCTTCGTCGAGGAAGTGAGCGACGCTCGGCGCGCCGGGGACGCCGACGAAAGCATGGCCATTGTAGCCGAAACAATGAAGCTCATCGGCAACAGCGGGTGAGTAACGATTTTGATTAATTAAACCAAACACCACAAAGTTTCCTTACGTGCAGGGGGGAGAACGAAGAGTGCTTCGATGTGAACAAGCCTCAATTCCGCCGGACTACGTGTCTCGATGAGGTCGACCAGTAGTTCGAGATCGAGTCGGCCAAATCTTGGATAAAATTCGACCTCCCCACACAGCTAGGCTCTTTTATTCTGCAGTACGCCAAACTGAGGATACTGCAGTTTTACTACGACCACCTGGATCGTTACGTGGACCGATCCGAGTATTCGGAGATGGACACGGTAAGGGTTTTATAGCGGCTTTATTTACGCGTGTAGTGTTAAGATTTTTCGCGTTTCTAAAATCAATGACTCGCTAATGATACTCCTTTACGAATCTAATCGAGATATTTTTCAGGACTCCGCCTGCAGGGTTCTATCGGCGACGAGTCTTCGGGAGGTGGTAAAGCCCGAGATGGCGGACGAGTACCAACGTTGATTGACGGAAATGTGCGACGATAACTTTAATCCCGTTGGAGGTCGCTGGTTCCCCGGAGAGTGCTGCCAGAAGCACGCCAAATACGATAAAAGAGTGCCCGGTCTCTTCAAAATGGAATACAGAGGCCAGACGATGATAGATCTTTGCTCCAATACCTACATTGTGAGCTGTACTAACGGGGACTTAAAATTTAGTTCGAAGGGCATGTCGAAGCGTCTGGTCAAGGAACCCCTATCCGTATTCCAGAATAAGGGGATCCGCGTTCGTAACAACCGGATATACAGCTACGAACAAACCAGATGCGGATTTTCGTACTTTTACTGTAAACGGCGCGTGTTGGAAGACGGGGTCAGTACCGCGCCGCTGGACATAGTTTTGTACCCCATCAAGCCCACCAAGCTGTCGAGTGTAACCATTGAACTGGATGATGAGGATATGGAACTCGCACATTTGCTCGATAGCGAATTCGGGTGAAAGAAAAAAGTAACAATTTGTGACAGTTTTTTTTTTGTAAACATTGAAATGTTATGTCGTCACGTTTACAGTGTGATATATATCTATAGAAAGTTTATAATGTTGATTATGTGTTACGACCCGTCGCGCTATATAAGTTTATTTATAAAGTGGCACGTTTACTTAACGTCGAAATATAGTAACAGAAAGAACAAGCCAGCAACAAACTAGTACAATAATGTTTTATTTTAAAAATAATTTAAAAAATATGGCGTAATAAAACAATAACAAATAAATGAGACAAAATTTCAGAAGGCAAAATAAATATTAGCTAACAGTTTGTCCCTTTAGGAAGTGTCCCTTTAACAATGCAACAAATAATCCAGCGTCGATAAATCCTGAAGAGTTTTCGGCAGGATGTTCTCGTAGATAAGCACAGTTGAAATAATCCAAAGGTAGAACCATAAACGAATGTAATTAATATAATCCAAATTCAACACTTTAATATTTATGTCACTGTAGAATATAGCCAACTTTTGATTTTTATATCAAGTGTGTATATATACTTTCAAAACATTTTTTTCCAAATTGTTATGTCATCAAATTAGTCAGTGCATCAAAGTCTTTAATTGTGCCTTGACACACCGATGTCAACTGAGACGTTGAGAAATACTGATATGTTCCAATTATTTAAGTTATTCAGAAGTCAATATTCTACGCTTGTTTAAAAGCATGCTTTCGATCACGGATATACACACTTGAAAAGAAAAGGTGTGGCATCGTTTGGAGGAAGTTTAGTTGCTAAAACAGAAATAAAGCTCCTTTTACGACAACCATGGCCGATCTAAGCTGTGTGCAACTCATTGAATTCCCCCTTATACACGTACAATGTAGTTTCACTTTTGATTTTAGGATTGACGCAAATGAAAACATTCGAAGTTTTTTTTCAGCAGATCACTTAATCATTATATCACAATATAACAATTGGGTATCTCTGCCCATTTGAAAAGAAATTGTTCCACTATGTTGATTACTAGAATCCGTTAATTATGGTGTGCGGGTTTGATCCCGGGTCGCGACATACCAAAGTCGTTAAAAATGGTAGTGGTATAGCTCCCTTGCTAACGCTCAAGCAAATATAAGGATAGTTCCACGACTGGTTGGCCCGGTGTCAGGATAATGTGACTGGGTGTGGTATCATGCCAGGTGTTCACTGCATGCACTATATCTGCTTCAAGTGGACACCGTCTCCAGATAACTGAAATACTGTTGGTGGGACGATAAACCCAATAAACATAAACAAACAAACTTAAATGCTCGTGAGGACCGTGATGTACAAAACTTCCCGTTGACATGTGTTTAACATGACGGCGTGAAGGGTGCGTGCAATAATAATGTATAACATTTGTTTTACATTTACAACATTTAACTAAATATTATTATAGCTTAATTTTTAATAATAATACAATTTTCGAAAGTTATACATAAATTCCTACTCAAAGCGATTATTTTCATATATCATGCTCCAATACGTTTACTCATTTTGATCTATTTTAGTAACATGCAATTGTACTTCCACAATGCAGTCTGATGCGTTCTCAAATTTAAAAAAAAAAAAAAAACTTAAATCATTTTTACAGGAACTACATGTATTTGTCAGTATCTATTCTGTTTTCCTGCAGAAATAAATATGATTTAGTGTTGAAAATTCCCCAAATCACACCCCACTTTTCATTTTTGGTACCTTTAAATGTTTTGTTTAGCTCAAATAGTTAAGATTTTCTTATTTTGTTTAAAAGATATATACTGTTGACCTCTCTGAATTAATGGGCTGATAATAAATAATAAAAGTTAAGAACAAGTTTAAAAGTTAAATAAAAGTTAAAATCCCGCCCTCATTTCCGCCCGCGATATCTTCGACATGACTCCGCCTACCCTACATGACTCCGCCTACCCTACCACTTGAGTGGTATATAAAGCAACCACCAACAACTGCCCAAACCACCGCACTGTTTTGAACGATAGTTGACAGTAGTTAACTGAGCATTAGTTATTAACAATACCATCGGGAAGACAACACTTTCAACCATCGTTGCCATGGGGATGGGCTGGATCCTGATGGGAAAGTCTAACATAAAGCAATGCCTTCTGCTGTGGATGTGTACAGTCAGCTTTGGCACAGGTAAGTACTCTATTTGTTTTACAAAAGAAGCACACATTGGTTTTGATCAATTAGGCAAAGCTGATTCATTTGATTTCATTTTTATAAGTAACTGGTCGAGACTGGAAGACAGAAAGATGGGGATGCTTAAATATTGTTATTCTGCCAGATATTTGTTTCAAAAGTTATAAAATCAAAATCATCAATCATCACTTATAAACATAAAATAATGTTATATGTTTTATATGAAGGAAGTAAACAATCGTCTAAAGAAGAAATATATACATGTTGATTATATGATGAAATAAAAAGTAAGGTCAGAAACTAAAGTAGTACAATGACAGTAAAAACAGTAAAAACTTTACTTCAAGAAAACATTAAACCAGCCTTCATGAAAATTACTTAAATGAACGTCAAAACATGCTTCAAAGACCTATGATAAATATGATGAAAAATAGTTTGTTAAATTATAAAAGGCGTTTAGTTTAAATATATGTTTATTTTTAACAACAAGAACAACATATTAGATTCAAAATACTGTAACAAGCAGTAATTTTACCAATCATATGATAAAAGCCAAAGATTCGGGGATAAAATAAGCAGTTAAAAATTAAAATTCAATGTTTTTTGGTCTGTAAATATATAGAATAGAATAATTGACATAGGAGGATGTATATGTATAGAAAACACGGTTGTCAAAATACAACGAACGATGTTTAGGAAGTGTGTAAATTTGAAATACAAACGAATTTATTTTTATTTGTAATCTTAAAATCTCATCTTCAAGTTCAGATAAATGTTTTTGGACTTCTGTTTAGATATACACTTAAACAATACTTTACAACGCACGCAACTTTACGGGTAAACAGTCATTGGTTATTTCATTTATGATAACTCAGTAGTTACTTATCGAGTTTCAAGTGTTTGTTGACTTGGCGTTCAGCTATGACATCGCTTCTTCCCGTATCGAAAAGTTCGTATAGTGAATTTCAATTTATATTTCACATTAAGATCAATTAGTAAAGTGAGAAAAGAACCCAACATTCGTTTTAGTCAAACAGTTATGCATCGTTTCATCTAAGTAGTTAAATATTTTAATGAACACACATTTCATATTCTTAAATTGGACTTTTCATTATCTTATTAACAAACATAAAACGTGCCGCTCGTATCGCTCGACGGTGTTATGATGTTATCAGGAAGTTCTACCGATGCGAGTCGCACAGATATTTTTTCGGGCTTGCTTTGCGCCAGCATTTGTAAGTAAGTTAAAAGCGATGTTAGAGAGTTGCGCCGAAATGATTACTTGTCACATATATAATTCAAAATTTACGAATCACTGTTTATTATGACTTAAAATGTGTAGCAAGATTAAATTTTGATGTATACACTGTAATTATACAACGCTTAAACACGATAAAAATAACCACAAAATACGTTTTACCCAAACCATATTCTAAATTTAAAAGTGGTCATTTAAATCTAATATACTACTTAAGAAATAAAAAGAAATAAAAGTTTGAAATAAATGCACTTGGCGCATGAATATCTACAATTTAATAAATTGATTAAATATCAAAACCTGTCAGAAAAACAAACAAAATAAGACATTGCAAATACATTCGTTAATCAATAAAGTCTGCGCCAATAATACAAACATTTCACTGAGAGTCATCAGTGGATCGATCCCCTGAATAACCTAATAATTCAAATATGTCATTTCATTTGGCTGACTCGGTTTTTATTCTTGTACTTTTAGGCGTGTATGTTGGCTTGTTATGCCATTTTAGTGATACCTAGGTAAACCATCATTAACAGACACCTCTATTTTCTTGTTTAAATAGCATGTCTTAATGGATTTAAAGCTTAAATTTATGTAAAAGTAAGAAGATTTACTATTTTAATAGCACCATTTGCAAAAGAAAGGTGGTAAAGTTAAAGAATTCTAACTAAAAGGACCTACCTACTACCGTCGGATATGATCTAACAAGGGAGACGATTTCCATTGGACCACTGTACCCCATTAAAGGCAAGTGCTGAAATAGTCATTTCACTGACAAGGCTGTTTCCTTTTTAGCATTGCCAAGACCCTCAAAAATGATCGCGATATTTTTTACTCTTCATTAAAGTTATACAAGTAATTTGTAAGGGGTATCACATATGCAGATTAATCTTCGACCTAGCATACTATTTTAGGTCATTATTACTTATTAGCGCTATTATATCATTTTTCTATGTTGTTGCGCATGCCAAACAGAGTCCATTAACAAAAAAAGTCTCAAAATGTACAATAGTGAAATTTAGCAGCTGGTTTCAATCATTTTATGCAAGGTACAAATTGATCAAACCATAACTAAAACCTTGTTAACATACGATTGAGATAAAGCATATTTAAATCTTAAATTTTATACATTTGTCTTAAATCTCAGTCTTTATCTTTCCTTACGTACGCTAAAAATTACGTAATTTCCTAAATGGTCACAAACAGGCTATACTCTGTTTTGCGTTGAGCTTACAAATGAGAAGTCTTCTCGATAAAACAGGTTTCGTATCAGCTAATACAAATTTCGAGTCCGATGATTCAATAAAAAACGATCTATAGTATTGATTTCAAAGTAAGTACCATGCCAGACAATGCAGATTTCCAAAAATGAAAACTGGCCAGTGATAAAGTCTGTCTGAAGAGTCTTATGGTGTACATTTGTGAAATGGAAATTGTCTCCCTTGTTAGATAATATCCGAGGTATCCCAAACAGTAGGTCAGTCCTTAAAGTTGAAATTCTTGGACTTTATCGACTGTTCTTTTGTAGATATTGCAATTAAAACAGTGAAATTTCTTAATTTTGTATAATTATAAGCTTCATATCCATTTAAATACTTGGAGAGATTTTTTATTTCAAGAAGAAAATGGAAGTGTTTGTTGATGATGGTTAACCTGGGTATCACAAGAAAGGCAGGTAAGTCAACATACACCCCATAGAGCACAAGCATAAAAACCGAGTAAAACAAATGAAAGGACCTTCTTGCATTCAGGGATAATTCAGGGGAGATTATTCATTAATGTCTCTTATTTATGGATGGGGAAGAGCGATCAGCTGATTGACAAAACTTAGTTTAGCTCTGAATTTACTGGGATCTAAAATGGATAGCATCAATTAACTTTAATCTCACTTAAAGTTTGTAAATCATGTTTAAATACCGACAAGCCTTAATAACTATTGTTTGGTTATTGTATACTTTCGAATCTTTATGTAATGCTATGAAAGCAAAAATGTTGCCCAAATGAACCGCCAAAGAGAATAGTTAATAAATACAAGTAGTTACAATGTTTCAAGTGTTTGTCAAGTGTTTTTTCTTCTCGAAAGCTTCATGGGAACCTTTTGCATTTCACAGAGGTCGTAAAGATAATGTCTCGGACAAGAAACAGTTTGAGGATTTGGTATTTGTACAAACAAAAGTACAATGTAGCTTAGGGTTGTTTTTTTTTCTTTAAGTTTTTGGCCATTATTAGCTAACTATGATTCGTAAAGTTCAATAAAATGAACATATTTCATAGTTTAAATTTGTTACATATTACAATTAATGAAGTGAGATACACTTAAAACAACAGCAATAAAGTAATACTTTAAAAATGTCAAGAGAAGAGACCCCGAACCCTTCTTCTGCGTCCGATATACCATGCCTTAAACACCCTGGGGATAACCTCGAATATAACTTTGTTAAGTCCAGACAGAGTTACTTTACTTCTTACGTGGATTTTGATTAAGCGTAAATAAACTCTAATTTTTAAGTTATTCAATACAACAGTTAAGTTACTTAAAACTTATTTAAGTTATTAACCAAATTAGTATACAAATCAAATTCTGTCCACTTAAAATAGAATAGAAACGTCTGATTGGAAAATTGGCTTTAACCAGAAACTTTAAATATGCTAATTATAAAACAACTTCATGATAATGTGTTGGCTTGATAACTATGATTCTGCATGTGTCTCCAGTTGTTCAGACCAATTTTTTTAAAACACAACTTATTCCACTAAACTGTTGTTGGTTAACTGTTGGTAGAAGAACATTTTAGTTAATTGCATTGTATAAACTACCATCTTCAAGTACCTGACTTTGACAACTGGATTGACGAAGTATCATTCTAAGAAGACGTTGATTTCGTCGATATTTTCTAATTGATGCGTACATTCGAAAGCTTTTTATTCATTCTTGTCACTTCATGACAGAAATTTATAAAATATTATACGTATTAAGAGGAAGTTGGTATTTTAGAAATATACTGAATATAATATCAACTGTACTATATTGAAACACGCGGTTGTATTTGTTTATTTCTGCCTGAAGTCGCAGAGCAAGTGAACCCGGACGACCTAGTAGCATTTTCTGCAGGACAGAGCAAGAACTTTGATGCCTCTGGCGGGCAATCTTTGCCCTTTAACAAGGTGAGATTGTCACAAGATGAAAAGTACCCGAGTTGTGTATATAGTTTTATGTTACATAGCTCCGACACAATTATGGTCGAATAAGCGACACCCAATTAAGACTTGACGAAGGGGATATACTTATGTCTGGGCAGAACTAACAGCGGCACATATCAGTTTAGCTGGAAAAACTTCCCACTTGAAAGTTTCCCCCATGACCGGGACTCGAATCCAGGCGGTGAGAAGCTGAGGAGTTATAAGCCGACGACCCTAGCCGATCGGCCACGGTCGCACCTATATTGTACGTATGTAGATATACAGGTGAACTGACAAATTAAAGAATTAAAATGATGGTACAAGTACTGATCATGTTAATGATGAAAATGCGATGATGATCATTATTATCTTTATCTTTACCTATTTCTTTATCTTTATTTTCATCTTTATCCCATCATCATCATCATCATCCTTTAAATTTAAGGTAATCACTGTCTATAACGTCGCCAATGGGCTGACTGGCGGCAGGTTTACATGCGAAATTCCCGGAGTTTACAAGGTGCAAGTGTATTCTTTGACACAATACAACTCCAAGTTATTCCTTGACCTGTATGTCAACTCCGAGCGGGTTTTCTCATTGTGGGGTCACACTCCGCTAAGTTATGCGGCCGCCGGAAATGCGGCCATTTTGAAACTTCGCAAGTATGACACAGTGAAGGTTGTTACACGGGTAGGATACACAGTTCATCTTTACGGACGCCCCAATCAAATCTACACTACTTTCACAGCCATACAGCCAGGTAAATAACAAGTATTGCATTTATATATTAACCTGGACAATTTTATCCCTATTTTTTGGAGAAAACAACAACATGTAGTTGTTGATGTTATTTTCCTGTTTTTGTTTGCTCCTATGGGTATTATATATAAGATGTGTAAAAAGAGTTGCACAATAAATGTTTGTTGATTTTTTAGATTTAATGTTTCCACATAACGTTATTCAGTTGACGATAAAAGAAGAATTATGATACAAGGACATCCTGCACAGAAATCGGACACAATGCATTTTGTTTACAAAATGTTTAATGTTTAATGATAAGAAATGTACTAAACTCAGAGCTTTTGTAGTATTATCACTGACTTCTTTTTGTTTCTTTTTATGATTTTAAAAATAATGTTTTTGTAAAAATACATTTCAGCGACTCTTTTGTAGGACAGATGTGCGCAAATGTAGAAAATGCTTATCATTGTGTTATTTGTTGCAGTAAAATTGAGCAGGCAACTAGCTTCGTTTGCGGTAGGCTTGGCCAAGGACCAGACGGTAAATGGGGGACAGTCAGTTGTATATAACAAGGTGATACTCGATACACATCATCGCTATTCAACACAGACTGGGGTTTACACTGCACCAACTGCGGGGATTTATATCTTCCATTTCTTCAGGTACAGTGAAATTCAAACATTAGGAAGTATGGTGCATAAATTCTTTTCCATTAGATTGGCTACACATCAATAATTGCGGGGTAAGCGTTTGACCAACGATACACCAATTAAATCTTTCAAGTTCAATTATGTGTTGCTACTTTTGTGGCGTAAAGGAGGTGGCGCCAACTATATTTTAGTATAAGTAAGGCACAATAAATCAAACTGGCAATAAAAGTACGATATTTAACGATTATATTCACAATAGGAAGAGTATTGTGAGGATACAGATAGAGCTGTTAATATCAAGTACAACGTTGACATCCCTAAATGTTAAAACCGTGTTTTTGTGTTGCTGTTTTTTCATTATTTACAAAATACACAATCACTGCGGCTATTTTCTACAACGAATCAATGATACGTCAAAATGTCACGTAAGTTTAACTTTACTGATAAACAAAAAAAAATGGCTAATACTACTGACAGTCCAAGATAGGAATGTACTAACAATGGCGCCCGTTTTATAAACAATCGTCACGTAACGTTCCTAATACGCTTCGCAATATCCGCGAAAACACCCCGTGTAAAATAGTGTAAGCATTTAAAAAACACACGCACTGTAAAGCAGACAGACTCGGATATATACATTAAAAGACTTTTATAACAGTATTTTAAAAAAATACTAAAAAGCACACAAACCTGGCCACATGCATAAACAGACTTAAATATCTGTATATAAAACACTAAAAATCAGATAAACCTGGTTGTATACAATAAAAGACTTGTTCATATTAAGAAGCTGAAAAAAATGCCATGAAATTAAAAGAAATTAAAAAATATAATTTTAAGAAGCAGACAAACCAAGTTAAGTGACCCTAATATTTATATTTTAATATAGCATACAGTAAATAGGCTAAACTAGTCATATATAGTAATCGACTTTAAAATTTATTTTTTAAAATGTGCCCTTATTGGCAAGATAAATAAACAACTTTGAAATTATTATTTGCACTAAATAGCAAATAAAACTAGTCAAATCCATTAGAAGAATTTAAACTTTTCAGTTAACAATGTTCGAAAAAGTAGACGAATAATACTACACAGCGGCATGACATTCAGCTTTATACGCCGAGTAGGTCAACAATGTATGTTAAGGTGAATGAGCAACCATAAAAAGCTACAACAAACAATTTATTTTACACAATTTTTAAAAGAGGTCAGGCCAAATCCAGTTTGTAAACTATCATAACTTAACAGATATAAAAGCACAATAAAGAACAAGCCAGTATGATTCGTATGCTTTTAAGTGCATTCCAATGTCTGCATTCTAGCGTCAACGGATCTCCACAAGATCCGAATGAGAGAAAGGGAGATCTCTGCGAGGAAAATTGTGTGGTGTAATGAAATTAAAACCTGGTGTGAGATTGATACATTTTCTGATTGGCAAAGGTTGACTAAAATGTATGTATATATGTATGACTGAATGACTGTATGTCTGTCTGTTTGTCTGTCTCTGTGTCGGTCTGTCTGTCCTTCTGTCCTTCTGTCTGTCTGTCAGCCTGCCTGCCTGCCTGTCTGTATATATGTATGTCTGCCTGCCTGCCTGTCTGTCTGTCTGTCTGCCTGCCTGCCTGTCTGCCTGCCTGCCTGCCTGTCTGCCTGCCTGCCTACCTGTCTGCATGTCTGCCTGTCTGTATGTCTGTCTGCCTGCCTGCCTGTATGTGTATCTGTCTGTCTGTCTGTCTGTCTGCCTGCCTGTCTGCCTGCCTGCAAGCATGCATGCCTGTCTGTCTGTCTGCCTGTCTGCCTACCTGCCTGCCTGTATGTATTTATGTATATATGAATGTATATATGTATGTTTATATGTATGTATGTATGTATGTGTGTATGTATGTGTGTATGGGTGTGTGTGGGTCGGTGGGTGCGTGCACACGTGCGTGCACATGTGTGTATGCGTGGACTCGTATGTGTTTGTGTGTTTCCGTGCATGCGTGTCTGTCTGTGTGTGTATTATACAATGATAGTCGGAAATATCGAGAGAGGGAGAGAAAATGGAAGAGGAAGAGAGAGAGAGGAGAACGAGAGAGGAAGAGGGAGAGAGGGGGTACTATCTTTGAATACTAAAGGTTTATCAGGTCTCTGCTAGGTGAACACACTACAAGGATGTTTTAATCGAATCTAATTTGATCAGAACATTTTGAAATTTGATAATTAATGGTAACAATATTTTTCTAATAGCCTTGCAGGTAACAACCGAGCAATATGGCTGGAACTTTACTACAACGACTACTATGTATGCTCCATTTATTCAAAAGTCGTCTTCGCATGGGGTTCTGCCGGAAATACCGCCATTCTTTGCCTCAACGCAAATGAGAAGGTCACGGTTAAAGCAAGGTCAAAGAGCTCAATTTACGGTAGAAACGATCAGATATACTCTACTTTCTCGGGATCTCTACTAACGACGGACGACACGGACAAGGCGGCTCGGCAAGGTTTGGACATCTTTTTGTGGCGTTAAATTTTTCTTTTTACAAATTTACCATATAGTCGCTTAAAGAATTTGTTTTAGTCCAGAAATGACACAATCAGTTATTGCTTGCTGACCATCGGTGCTGTCATTTCAAGGCTAGTTGAAAGCTGCTAAGGTAAGAAAACTTCGGCACTTATCTGGAAGAGAAAATCTTAAGAATCCGAGTGTTTGGAGATTTAACTAATATATGAACTGCTGGCGATATAAAAGCCATGTTAAACGTCTTAAAGCATTAGGTCTTCCTGAGATGAGTGAGCCTCTTATTAAGTATAATATATAATATATAATTAACAATTAGTATCGTTGTATTTTAGCTTCAAGTGGATACAACATTGCCTTCTCTGCTGGTTTAACATATGGGTGTACGGTAAATCATGGCAACATTGTTAAATTCGACAGTGTCTTTGTCAATTCGAATCTCTCTTATGACTGTCAATCAGGGAAGTTCACTGTCCCTGTTTCCGGCCTGTATGAGTTTAACTACCACGCCTTGGCTCAATACGACACCTCTTTGTGGCTCGAGCTTTACCACAACAACAAGTAAGTGAAAATATTAATGCGGGTTTTAGTGTACTGTTTATTAAAGTGCCTTGGTACGAAGCACATCTATGTGCAACCAATAATATTAATGTGTCTTCACAACTACAAGTAAAATTATTATATTGGCATTTGCCTGAAGTTGGGTTTTCAGACAACACAAAGTGTTTCTCTCCATGTTACGTTATGGTATTATTATGATATGACAACAGCGTTGATCGTGATTCTTATAAACTTGAAATGGCTCTAAGCTTTTTTAAAAGCCAGAACAAACCCGAATAATACGTGCGACCAACAAGTTCGTTGACATTTTCTTATAAATTGACTAGTAATTCCCAAAGCAGCGTGTCTGTCACAATGACTGAAAAGGGGAAAGTTATTCTAGCAGGAGGCGTGTGCTTCATACCTTATCTCTACAATTGTCCATGTCGCTTTCTCATTTATGACTTATAACACCTTTCATCGAGGTAAATGTCAGCTCAAAAGCTATGACCATATCAACACATAACACCGCTACTTTAGTGACTTGATCTGCACACAACTACAAGTAAGTGGAAATATTGACATGCCCGATTTTTACCACAGGAAATATATAATGAAAGCATCTCCTGACTGAACTTAGTTGGAAAATTGGTGTGACACGGTCCCTATCCCAACTAAAGTTAGTTTTAACATAGGTGAAGCTCGTTCTGAACTACAAGTTTATATAACTATTGTTGTGTTTCATCTGTCAAATAATTTACAAAGTGGATCTAGTGATAATATTTATGTGACCATATCGTTACTACGGCAAGGTATTTGAGCAACTAAAAAGTTATGATATACAGCAATCATGCTTGACTAAATAGCATTTACAGAATATATAAGGAGGTGACCATGTACATTCTACATTCATCTATTATAATAAACAAAAAACCTTGTTGTTTTGAAGACTCGTCCCTCTATACGTTGCGTATATGTTTGTTTTGATATCTATTATACATTTGCACTTTTCTATTTACAGTTACGTGAATTCTCTGTACAGTCGCAGTCCAACTAGATACGCTACCGCTGGCAATACTGCCGTCATCGCGGCCAGCGCTAGGGACGTCATTACAGTCCGCGCCCACAATACGAACAAACTTTACGGCAAGCCAGATGAGGTGTACTGCACATTCTCTGGCTACCTCCTGAAACCTTACTAATTGGCAATGATAGACCGAAAATGAACATTATAAACATTTGAACTTGGTTTTGTTTTCAGATTTAAAGTGATATATGTTGACGTTGTCTTCTTTAGTGAAAAAATGTGTGAATATAGTTTCCATGAAATCCAATTTGGCGAAGAAAAAAAGATCGAGTTCGATGATTCATTCTTACTTGCTTTAAGAAAAGTACCGAGAATGGTGGGCAAATTACCCATTTAAGCGTTTGCTTATTAGATCTTATATCTCTATAACAATATACAACAGCTGATAAAAAATCTTTATGAAACCATATATCACTTTAATTATTATTTATATCTAACAATATCGTCCTTCGATTCATCAAAATATATTTCTCCCCTGGAGGTTTGTTTCGTATTTGATTATTCATCGTTGTTGTCATTCTATTTTCAAATCGTCGGCAACCACAGTACTTTCTTCCGTTACACTCCATACATACCGTGGGAAATTTGACTAGAAAAGTCTCGTTTTCATGAATATGCATGAGGCAGGGGAGACAAATCTTCTTCCAATGAAATCGCATGTTACAATAAAATACTCTTCAACCTCAATGACGTCATACTGGGGTTTTCTTACTGAAAATAGAAACCAACGCACATGTTTACTCATGGAGGTCGCCATTTTGAATGGTAAACCGACCTTTGACATAAAACGTAATTTCATTGGCTAGTTATCCGTGGTGGTTTCCTTATGGCACCAATGAAACTGCCTCATTAATTATTCATGACTACGAGATTTTCATAGCCAATTGTCCCACGGGTACATAACGCAGCATAGCGGAGTTATGTAACGGGGGATAACCGACGATGAACAATTGCTGAATTTTGTGATAAATGTATTTATTGTCTTGGTATATAAAAAAAAATCCAATGCATTTAAAATCAGCGGAATATATTTATTTAAACTAATTGAGGATGTGTAAAGAGTTTGCTATCATTTTTTTATTAATAACATATTTTATTAATTAGAACTAGTAAATGCCTATCATCAATGAGCAAAATGCTATCAATAAGAGTTGCACAGAGTCAGAAAATCAAGATGTCTATAGGGCTATCGAAATTGTTTGCATTTAAATTTGTTCGTGCCTCTTTTCCGAATTTAGTGAAACAAATACATGTAATGGGGTCCTACCGATATCCACAGTTATCTCCCTTGCGAAGTCAGTTTAGAGTGATTTCCCTTTGGTATTGGGTAGTTCCGGTTTGTTGAGAAAAACGACGATCAGATAAAATATCGAGATTTATCCCTGTGTTCTTAAAGGAATTTCAAGGTTCGCTCTATATTCAAAGTAGGAAACTGATGCAGAACAGCAGTACAGCCAAAGCTTAGAAGGAAATTATGTATGATAGAGTAAAACTGTTAAAGTCGGAACAGTTTCTCAAGAAACTGTATGGGTGGGGTAAAATAAGTTGGTACTTAATCTCGACAGATCGTCCCCTAATACTGGCGTGTTGCGATAAATTTCGCTATTTTTGTTGTCTTTTTTCGTCATTGATGAGCTGCAGATAATTTGTGTAAGCTTTTAATGTAAATGTGCTAGAAGTGAAGTGGTAATTGGAGCAATTCGACTATAGTAATGCATTTTTATACTAGTCATGATTGAAATTAAATGTGTGGCATGTAGGGAGTTGGCAACATATGCAACCTATTTTGGTGTGTGTATTTTTTGCTCTTTTATCCTATTTTCATTAACTCATTGAGCCCTACAGCCAATTAACCAGTCATCCCCTAGAGGCATTTCTCCAGTCATCCCCTACACCTGGTGGGGTTCTTATCTACCCCTCATGCCTAGACACATCTGGTGTGGATTACCGGTCAGTGTAAGATATTGGGGGTGGGTGTATACACAACACAATAAACATGTCATTTTGGATATACTCTAAAAGTTAATGTTCGCATACTTGCAGCACAGAAAGTGCTTTACACAACCGTGTAATTTTTAACACTGTAAGAAAAGAAATACTTCAGAAAAGAAAGAAAATGACTGAAACTTGAAGAACAAGTAAGATTAATAATATCAAAATTAACACATTTCAAATAATTAAAATAAGATATAATTGACCTCATAAAGTTTTCTTATGTTTATAATGTAAATAACACTGCTTTATTTAAATAATTATATAATGAGTAACTTTAAAACAGTCGGCCGTCTTTGATTAAAAGTTGCGATTTACCGGTAGTTTGAAAAAATAACTCTCTTAAACTTAAAATTTGATTGAAAACCTCCGCTACTTCCAAGCGTTAACTTTTGTCTTTTGATCTGTTGATATTTGCAATTATATTATAATTGGATCTGACACAGGTAATTCCACATATCCGCGTATAAATAGGAATTTTAAAGCTAACAGTAAGGCACATCGCCGTTTTTCTTTGTCTCGACATAATTAATTCTTTGTGTTTACATCCGGGTTACGTGAAATTCCAATACATATATTTCAGGCCATAAAAAACGTTACATGTGACCACGCTTTTTCCTAATCCACAGCTATTTTCAACATAAAATCGGCGTGCTCTCAATATAGTTTACTGTATATAACCGAAACCGGAACTACCCAAAGAAGCGCCACCTCGTTCAAGGGAGGTAAATACGTAGCGAAATCAGGGATAACTCCGTATATCGGTAGGACCCCATTGCACATAATTATGATTTATTTCTAATAAACATAAGATAGTAAAACGTAGAGAGTATAAGAATTAATTACCGTTTCAATATTACTTATTTATCATATATTAACATCTTTATTAATTATGATTATTCAAAACAAATTAAGTTATTTCACGATTCTTTTATTCATTATGCCTTAAATAAACCGGAATAAGTTGAATGTATGAAGAAATTTGAAAGTTTTAATGTATTGTTTTAGCTCAATACTATACATCTTCCCATCACATCATTTGTAAACTTTTCTATCTTATAACATTACTCAGACCGTATATATTTCTCCAACTATATGTAGTGTTAATATATTCTAATAAACTGTGTATCTTGCATTTACTATTATGTGTCATTATATTCCCTTTAAAGTAACATAGACAAACTTATAATGTTTCAATGTTAAGTTAATGCACGCGATCTACATTTCACGTGCATTTAAATTACCTGTATAGCGAGCTATCACTATATACCTGACATGTTTACAAGTTATGCATATTGCCGCCTGCATAGTTTTAAGATATACAAGGTTGATTAAAATTACTTTCATTCTTTGGACCATAGCAACATAACAACCCAATAAACAACACTGTTTTATCATATGCTTACATACCACCTATGCACACTTACGACAAAATTTAACATATTAACAGATTTTAACATGTTTATGATCTGTAGCTCAGAGAGTATAAGGTCCCTTTTCTAAAGACTTAGAGTATATATTCTTTATTCTTAAACTTACTTTTAGGTGCCTAACATTAGACATAACTAAACAACGTTTATCAAAAAGTCGAATGATAAAGATAGCGTATCAACACAATGGTTTCGAAGTATTATGCATGTTTACCTAGTAACTATATGTATAAAAATATTTAAATTAACGTTTCTAAACTGTTGACCAAGGACAACGGATATATTAGACGTGATCGGCGAAATTTGACGGAAAGCATAACAGTTGACCACAGGATAATAATCAAATATACGTTCAAACACAAATTAAATGTGTACTTTACCATTTTGAATGTCGCTCAAATGAATAAAACGTTAAAAGATATATGTTAGGCCAATGGATTTGAAATTAACAACACTTAAATAATACTCTGATTGTGTACCTATGTAAAAATAATGTTTAACTTTAATATATGTTGTAACACATTTTATCCTTTTTATTAAACCTATGCAAATTTTGTGGTAAATATTCCACCAATAACCTTAATTTAGAGTCACATATAATATATAATTGACAAAGGGGACTCAATGAACAGATGTTATACAAAGGCATTAGCAAAACACGCATTTGAATTAATTTATAAACGTTTTCAGTTTGAAATATTATTTTAATTAAAAAATTAATACATTGCATAAGACGTATTCCAAATATAGCCAAAACTGTTAAATGACTTGTAAATATATAAGTAATTTCTAAATAAACCAGTTTCTTTAAATGCAAATGATAATCGAAAGGATAACTGTTATTTAAACCCAGTAAATCACGGTTGAAAACTCCTTGTTTATATCAAATTAATTTATCATTTGAATATAGACCAATATATTTTCTAAGTAAAATGTTAATATACTCTCCGTGTGGATCATGGTAGATATAATCTTTTTAATTTTATTTTTAATAAATTTCATTTGATTGTGCATATGGTTGATTAAGAACACTACTTGTCATTTTCAGTTGAAGAACTTTCCTCTTAGGCTGATTATTTTACTTGATAGTTGTATTTGATATGTAGATGGTGAGGATACAAATATCTTCACCCGAACAGGTAAGTCTATACATGAACCCGCTGTGTCCCTATCTTAGAACATTATTCTTTGTCGAAATTTGATCACATCAATTAACTATGAAGTTTCATAAAAAATAAACTAACGCAATTTCAATGCATAAGAAATCAGCAAATCGAGTGCATACTCGCATTTATTCTTACTTAAATTTTTATTTGTTAAAACCTGCATTTCATTCGTGTATCTCTTAGTAGTATAGTGTGGCCAGTTGGGGAACTTTTCTGCTTTGCCTGCTTCGCGTGCTTCGCAGGTGTTAATTGGGATAAATTAATAGCTGCATTGTTAACCTGTCAATTAATGATAGTCATTAAATTAAATTGCTTTGTTTCGATCGTCCCGCTGTCAATTGTAATTAATTATAAATCTATTGTCGCCCCGCTGCTCCGCTGTTACCACGTCAATGATAATTAATCATAAATCTATTGTCTCCCCGCTGCCCCACTGTTACTACGTCATTGGTAATTAATCATAAATCTATTGTCTCCCCGCTGCCCCCGCTGTTACCACATCACGGTGAAATCATCGTATCGATCATATATAAACACGACCGAGTACAGATTCATTCATTTACGCTCAGACCTTCTTGAGAATCGCTTTGAGATAGATATCGTAAAATCATGGCGACTAGAATACAGCTCGCGAAAATGACACAACCTAAATCGAGAATCGTCGACGCCAGGTACATTCAACACATTGCAAAAGAGAGTGTTTTTGTTCGGAGATTTTTTGGAAGAGTCGTATATTGGTCAACGACGAGCGTCAGTCCTCAAAAACCTCGAGCTCGGAAATAAACCCCTTAAGTACGTGTACCGGGAATCTAATTCTCCGCATTATTTACCCGTAAGAAAAGACGTCGGACGACTTCTTTGACTTTCTGTTGCTGACGCAAATTTACGAAGCATGCCATTCGAGAAGACAGCGGAATTATACTGTGTGTTAAGATTCTGAATCTCCGAATGGGCTCCGTATAAGTGTACGATTATCAACGTCGAGAGTGGGTACCTTACGTGGGCGATCCGCAAAAGTGGTATCAACACTTTAAAGAATTGAGAGACGGTCAGATTCGACCCAATCATATGGAACATTAAGTTCTGGGAAGCAGCAAACAGACAAAAGAAGATTCGCCTATCGTTAAATTACTTAGCCCCTTTCGCCCAAGCGGTAGAAACGGCGAAAGTGGAAGTCGCTTGCAAAAGAAGAGAGAACCGCCAGCCCACGAACAAACTAGTCGAACGAAGTAAGAAGGCTAAGAGCGCGCGACATAATAAGACCTCTGCATCACGACTAAAGAAAATTGGACGTCAAAACCGAACCAGATTTCTGCGTTATATAAATGAAGAAACCCAGTTTTAACTCATGGAAAGTTATCACCAAGAAGAATTATCCATCTTCGCGCCAGCGCCATCCGACGCGTCGCTGCGTACGAGAGAATAGATCGAATATCGTCCTAACAACCAACTGACGGTTTCGGCAACGTAAGAATTTTATATTCCTTCTCAGTTTTCGGCCTACATCGATCTGAAACGCTGTCACTGCGCCTTAAATCAAGTTAGTTCATAGCGACGGCTCACCAATTGCTGACACGAAGAAGCTAGCTCTCGCCAACTTGTCCTTGTATTCCATTTTTAAGCAAGGTGGACGTCAGTTTTCAACAAACCCCTCTGTTTCATAGTGGCACCAACTATCCTTACAAGGCTTATACAGACACCATTCTGAAAATGAACGAAAGTTTACAGACCACCGCCTTGCAGTCGCAGTTGTTTTACAAAGAAACAAAATATTTAGAAGAGCATGATGTCGCCGGTAAAAACAACGGTATTTACCTCAGAGCGAATCGCACGATGGGCGAAAAAAACGGTGGATTTAGAAGGACCGCTCCTCGTGGATATCTTTCGGCAGCCGAAGTAACTCATCAACGCGGTGCAAATGGGGCTCAAGTTGTGGCAAGCCCCCGACGCATTTAGGATCATTACGGACACCGTAGATCCCACTCACAAAGTTCAGATCGTAGACGCCCGTTTCAAACTTTGCGTTCAACGACTTCAAAGCTCCGTTCTACTGGCCCACGAGAGACTCATTCGCGAAAGTCCGACCATCTATCCCTATTTACGATCGAAAATCAGTACAGTTTTAGCGCCGATGATACATTTAAAGGACTGGTACCCAGTAAACTTATTTTGGGTCTCGTACCAAAAGCCGCCTTTACCGGAGACTACGGACGATTCGTCATTGGCAACACGGACACGAACCGAGGAACTGGAAAACATTGGACAACCTTTTATTGTCTTCCCCATGTAACCTACAAAATTTTCGACTCGCTCAAGAACAATCCTCGACGCTACGGATTCGAACGCGTTTTTATATTCGTATTGGATGTTGGACGACAGTGTAGAACCGTTAGATTCTGATAAGTGCCTATTTTGTAATAGAAGGAAGTCAAGGGAAAACGTTTCAGGAACTCACGAAACCATTTTGTGCCTACAATAAACTAAATAACGATCGATTTATACTTAACTATTTCGGACGTTAACAGAAACTAACACGTATAAATAATTTCTATGTCAATACTCGTTACCATTGGTCAATGATATTTGCGCATTCGTATTTTAATAGTTTGCATTTCAAACTTTAATTAAAAGACGTATTCAATAACGTTTCGTTTTTATTTCTCTTACCACCTTAAGAATGTCAATTTAGATTTTTTTATTACCATTTTAACATAAGAAGGGGGAAAAAACATGTCAGACGAAGAAGAAAAACGCGTTTTGAAAGGGAAAGTTTGCTGCAAATTCTGTCGATCGACTCGAAACTTAAATCGAATGGGGACAAGTGGCATTTGTTAGGGACGAGTGTGCCTCAGATGAAAAACGTCTACTTTGCGCACGTGATCATAGTCTACATCATTATCATTACGTCTAACGCCAACTTATCCGTACAAAACGGATCAAGCGAACTGTGGATAAGTTAACTCGGAAGTTTGATCGGTTATACGCTGCCTAGCCCTAAACTCGAAAAATAGTGTTTCCCTTCGAACCTTGTTCTAGTATATGTAAGCGCTAAAACGTGGCTAGCAAAACGCATTGGGTCTACCGTCTTTTAAAAGATCTCGCGCAAATGTATAATAACGAACCACCGGAAGCCGTGTTATACTGCCACGGAATATATCAACCGTTATTCGACCGGGTGGAAGCGGAAATTTCTCATTTTACGATTAAATTGGGACTTCTGACGACGGAAATCTTTGATTTATCAAAGATCGACGACACAATTTCGTCGTTATAAACGATTTGATACAAGACGTCGTACGTACGAGGAGTTATTATTTACGCGAGGCTCACATCATAGAAGAGTGAGCATTATACAACTATCACAAAATTTATATCCCGGAGGAAGATGAGCTAGAACGATCGCTTTAAACGCGTGGTATTTAGTGCTTATGAAGAATTTGAGAGACGCGTCTCAGGTCAATGTCTTAGGTCGTCACTTGTATCCAGGAAAAGTTAAAGTTTTTGTCAAGGCGTTCAAAGACACGTTGAGCCAGAAATACGGTTATCTCGTCGTCGACATGAGTCTGCACGGAGATGACGCTTACAGACTTCGCACTGTTTCCCGGCGAGAATACCGTCGTTTACCGATTCACGTAAGAAGGAGTCTCGAAGCCGTTTCAGGTAAAAAGGGATATGGAGCTCGTCAAACAGCAACAACATTTTATGCATGTTCGTGCAGACATCTTCGGCCCAGAGAAAGGCGATATTGTCTCCGATTACCCGACCCCAGTTATGAGTCTTACGTCTACGATTCGCTTGTCGCCTGAAGATAAAAGAAAACTTAAACGTGAAAAGCGATTGGACTGTTTACTAGCTGACAAGTCTAGTGCGTATTCGAAGAAGAAAACGAGGCACTATTTTAACTCTGATACGCGTTGCGAGTTATTTAGAACCGGTACTTAAATAATGGAGAAAATGATCTTACTACCCTACTAAAAATAAGAACGGATCAGCGAAACGCACGCGAGAGATCCCCACCCTCGCCCGAGAGATCGAAAGAAACGACCCTTTCCGAAAAGAATGCATATCCTGACGCATCGAACGCCAGATCAAATGGAATTGGTTTTAAGGAGTATCCGGCGTTTCGTCAAAGATCGAACGCACTCCGAGATCATCAACAGACCGCCTAATATCATGAAGAAATACGCCGCCAAAAAGAATGAAGGAGTCGAAGCAAGCCATCTTCCGTACTCGACCACTAGATAGATTTTGGTCACTTTCAGACCGTGATCCAAGTACCACTTGAACAGGGGGGTCGCCAGCAGGATTTGGCGGGCTTTGGTTCCGCCGACCAGTATCCGTCTCGGTTTATCGGGGAGACCGTACTGCCTGGCGTGAGCCCGCATGTGCTCCCCGATTTCTTCGAACCCCACTTCCGTGTTGCAGAAAAAGGGGCTCATTTCCTCGGAATACTCTCGGGGAGACATTGAGATGTGGGCGAATTCGGGACCCCACCGTTCCGGGACCTCAATGTTGCACTCCACCATGCTGAATAACGTGCCTAAACGGACCCCGTTCAAAATCTGTGTTTCGGACAAGCCGCCTCGATGTTTCTGGCTGAAGGCAGGGTGACACTGATCCCGGATCGAGTAAATTAGCGGATGCGCCTTGCAGAAATCCCGAAATTCGCACACACACAACTCCGCTACCATATATCCACGCTGGCTAAGGAAATCCGTTTTAACTTCCGTCCGACGTCTCAGGACGTGTTTGCGCGAGTGCCACTGATCGCTTTTAACGTTCCTGGTCAGCTCGCACTCGTGACTGTGATGGTAACAGCCCTGTTGATAAAGACGTATTTAAATTAAAACAATTTTTGTAAAAACGATATGCGACGATTTAAACAAAAGTAATACAAACGAAATGAAAAATGAAAAAAAAGAAAAAGTAATAGAGTACCCGAAACTCGTAGATGGTATAACTCCGCGGGTCGAAGCCGTCCACTGGATATTTGTCTGTCCGGACTTCTTCCTTCTCGTTATTCCTTTGATGCCGGATGTGGGTCGCCACGTACTGGTTGAGGTAGTTCAACCAGTTGAACCTGCATATATTTGCCCCTGTGTTCTGGCTTAAAGTCGTTGTCGGCTCGACGATGCACGAACGTACCTTTCGGCATGGACTGGCCGATAGGCCATAGGTATAACGCGTTGGCGTCGTAATCGACTATCTTTTGACAAGTTTTGTCTCCACTAATTTTGGTCTCGCCCGCCTCATCGTACCGCGTAAAGATGATGGAGGGGCCTAAAAAGTTGGGATATCGATAAAGGTCGTGTTTCGGGGAAAACATGGGATATGCTCTGTAAACTCGATTTACAACGCTTCGTTACTCTAATTATATAAAAAAAACTTACCGCCGACGATGTTGTTTTTGATGGTGCCGTACAAGTCGGCGTTCTTCTCGTCCACCAGAGAAAATTCCGCGCCCTTGGCCGACTTAAATAACAGCTGGCGGTTGATGCCTGGAACGCTCATGGCCGTCTTTAAGACGTCTATTTCTTTTCTTTCGACGGCTTTGACGATGGGACCCACGTCTAGATCGTTATACCAGATGAGAAAGTCTTTAAAATTCGTCATACCCCGGTTCCGCAATACGTCTTGGAACTTGACAACAGGGTTTTTAGTTTCTCCAGTTCCGTCGCCTCCTCCTCTTCTTCCTCCGACAGTGACGTTATTCTGTCGGACAACTCCCGTTCGTATCTGCCCCATGTCCGTGATGCGGCGTCGACGGCGGATTCCTGGATGGCGGTGAGGCCGCCGACCATTGCCTCGAGGAGTAGGTCTGCGTCGGTGTATACGAAACACCGCGGCCGGTCGTGCTCCGGGACGTTCGAAAAGACGCTCACGCTGACGGGAACGTACCGGTGCGTCCATTCGACTTTGGGAAGTTAAATACGGCGAACCACGAATACGTGCGTTCGGCATTGGGCACGTAAATCCCGACCTCGGCCAGTTCATCGAAGACGGTCTTCTGCACCCTGTAGAAACCACGCGGATACGTATATAGGGTCTTTTTGTTACATATTATGGTGTGTCGTTTAAAGTGGCTGTGGTGATCGAACATCGGGTCGCATAGCTTGCACTTGAACCGTTTGGCGTACCGCTCAAAGTTCGTGACGTACGAACAGTGGTTCTCGTACACGTTAACGTACATGGTGTCCGCGTCCCGTTCGGTTGATTTAAAGATGAACGTCGCGACACTGTCTTATCGCAGGTCGTACATTTGTACGTTGACCTCGAGCCGCTGCTCGAACTCGGAAACGGAACTGAGCTGTACGCCGTGCCGGACGTCTCGATCCCCGCCGAAGAGTTACGGGACTGACCGGGTCCGGGTTGCGGGGATGTAGCGCGTCGGGGTCCGTGAAATTAAGGTGAAATTCCGGTTTTCGGGCAGAGTTTCTGAGCATCTGTCGCAGGGAAAGAGGCCTCGACAACTTATACGTTGTTGATTTAAGATGGATTCTCTGGTTAACGTTCTGCTACATTTGGGGTACGTATGCACGATCTGCTTGTGGACAGTTTTTATTTGCTGGCTTAGAGATTGTTTATTTTTATATAGCTTTCCGCATAATGAACAGGCGTGTTAACTGGTAGCCTCCCCTCCTGGTCCAACGTTCTACTTCCATCCTATAACAGAAAAAATGCATAAATAACGATGAGATGAGGGAAATAGTTCGTTGTACGTCACGATCAATATCGACTATCGCGATTTAATAATGTTTGGAAGAATATCTTCCCGATTACGTAAAATAGAATCCGTAAACGACAATAAACTAGTAAAAGTACGTTACGCTACAAAAAAAACTTACAAAGCGGGGCGAGCAGCGATGGTTGGTTGCTCTGGAAGAATGGCTTACAATTCGTCCAAATCCTCCGTATGAAATGTGCGGGGTAATCCTACCCCGGCAGTCGTTTCCTCGGCTAACCGTTGCAGATAGTACACCCGCACAAACGGATCGTCTTAGATTCTGTTGGCGATGATGAACGATAGAAATTGGTCGGAGGAAACGTCCTGGTCCAGTAAGGCGTTCATAACATTATCCATTATTGTTATCTTTCTGACTGTTGTTCGTAAGGATTAAAATTTTAACCAATTTACCCAGTCCGTGGGACTTACAATTCGAACAGTGTAGAGCACCGATTTGATTACAATGATCGTCTCTCAAATAGCAAGGCGGTTGTTCCTTATCTGTAAGGCAGAACGTGTTTATCTGATTACAAACCATAGACTTCGTGAGTAGGAAGAGTAATTTAAAATAACAAAATAATGGTAAAAATATAATTATTTTACTGCTAATAAGAAGGTATACTATTTACCCGTATCGCTCTCCGAAATTTGTTCGTGGGTCGATTTCTCGCAAATTTCGTTAATCTTGGAAGTAGAAATCAACATTTTTACAGTTAGACGAAAACTGGAGCCGCTTTCAAAGATTACTCCTAGAACTTAAATAATACACCGATTCATTAGAGACGTATTTTAGCGCATACATTCAAGAAAAAAAGATATACGCGAATATATATCCATATCAAAGAACAGTAGACAGATTAAAGCTTCACCGTTGTTCCTCTGATTATCTATTTACAAAGATTTTAATGTAAACAATGAAAACATTACCCCTTCCTTCTTCTTTTGTTAATTCTTTACTCGTTCCTTCGTCACTTATCCGGGCAAACATAACTCCGCGCATAAATCTAATGCGGCTTTTATTGGTTATCTTGCTTGGAATGCGAAAACCAATATAATGCACACGCTTTACGTACCTCCTTCTTCTTTATCGCTTTGATCTCCCGATGTGAACCCTCCATTAGACGGTATAAAATATTGATTTTCTATTTCTTCCGAAGAGAAGCTGTGTTCAAAATTAAACGATTGTGCTTGGTTCGGCTAAAAATAGAGCATATACAGATAAATCTAGCAATTTTTACCCGTCCACAGGGTTAAAGATAGTTTCCTTATGACGTCACAACATCCGAGTAATCTGCACGTCCGCCATCTTTGTGGGCAGGTGACGATCTGCGCTATCGTTATCTATTTTCCGTTAAAAATGTTTTAAAACACGATAATGGTTGCATCTTGTTGGCTCGAGGTTGTACGAACAGAGAAAGATGAGAAACTTTGCGTTTTCTTGATCCCTAAAGTTCGTGAACATGAAGGTGAAATTACGAAAACATTGACCGAGGAACGACGCAGGCTTTGGTTGGCAAACATTAACAGGAAAGATGAACCCAGCAAACACTCGAGGATATGCGCTTCCAATTTCATAGAAGGTATTTTATTGTAAAAAGTAATCAACTTTAGATGGAATTGTGTTTTAATAGACCTTATAAATGCACTGAGACCGACGTAAATTTAGTCAGAAATATTTGTGGGTACTGAGTACAATGCACGTTATATTTTCGTCCAATGCTAATTGGTATATCATGAACAATATCAGGCTGATTGGGATGTTTTCAATAATACATATAATAGATAATGCACTTGATGTCTCCGACACATTTGTTGAAAAACCATACACACCTAATTTTTCATTTCGCTTGAGTTGAAATACCAAAGTGAAGGAACAAATAGGTGTTGTTTCATATATACACACATACATATATATATATATATATATATATATATATATATATATATATATATATATATATATATATATATATATATATATATATATATATATATATATATATATATATATATATAGGTCGCCCAGCAAGCATGCATGACAGAGCAAATCCAGATTGGGCCCCAACTTTGAAGCTTGGTGAGATGCTGACTCCTTCAAAGTCTCAGAAGAAGCAGAGTAATGTTGAGACAAACAAGAAAAAAGTATGCAATTTCCAAATGCCTTAAAACAGTACATACAAACACAGTTAACATAAGGTAATTGCATACATATGAGGAAACTATAAATAAGCCAGATTTATAAGAAAATAAATTGTGAAATTTCACTTATGGTTAATATTAGGGTAAGTGTAAGGATTGCTTATTATCTTGGGGCGCCCACGTTTGAGCTTTTAGTTTCATAAAGTTACAGCCCCTCACAAAGAAGGGTGTTTGAGTCACAATCAAGACACCTTATTGTGAAAATGTCTTTTCCTAATTATGTTGGTGCAATGTGTTTCTAAAACCAAAACAAATTATGTTTATGCTGTTACCTCTCATTTAATACTTATGTGTATTTAAACTTTATGTGTTTATTGAACAAAAGCTGGACAAGACGTCTTGTATCATTTCATTTTAATGAATCACGCATTAAAGTCAGCTGCACAATAAAATGTACTAAAATGACCTAAGCTGCCGAAACCTTTAAAGGCTGGACTCGAACTCAGAACCTTCTGCTCTTAAATCAGGTGCTCTACGATTGAGCTACCCAGGCCACAGCTCTGTGAAGAGTACAACACTAGCATTTCAAAAAGTGTTATGAAAAAAATCATAAGTACTTCACATAGAAAAGGAGTGTTCTGCCTTTATATTTATATAGGCAACAGTGGGAAAATAAGTAAAATCGTCCTTTCAATGTATGTTCTCTAACCTTTCTGGGTTATATTAAATGTTTTGGGCTTTAAGATTTCAGAGAACCATAAAGCGAAATGAGACCAGGGAGAAACATGATGTAGCCAGTGTGCTTTTGGAACTTCAAGCTGAGCCCGCACTATGCCAGGAACCAGAGCTGGAGGATCCCCGCAGGATAGAATTTCCAGTGACCTTTGAGGATATCGCAGACTTATCTAAAGTAGATGACAGACCAGATGTTACAGCAAGTCAGATTAATCCTGAAATACAGCGACTACTAACAGAGAACATACGACTGAAGGCTGAGCTGGACACTTATAAATTGACCCAGGAGTCATTTGACGTATTATACAGGTTTTCCGAACTTCGCACCACTGATGATACTTTCCACCTTGTTTCACCTTTTGTGGTAACATAGAATCTGCGCGTTAGTGTTTTTGAGAGATTGTTGGTGACAATGATGCGTTTAAAGTTGAATTTGCCTGTCAGGGACTTGGCGTACAGGTTCAGTGTGTCACTATCAATAGTATCAATAGTATCAAGGAACTTCCATGTAATAATACATATTCTTTTCCAGAGACTGAAGTCCTTGATTTACTGGCCAGACAGACATGAATTAAGAAAATCAATTCCAATGGAATTTAGGACGCATTTTTCCAAGAAGACAGCAGTTATAACTTGACTGTTTTGAAGTATTTATTCAAAGACCTAAAGGACTTGTAGCCATGGCACAGACTTAGAGCAACTACAAGCACCATAACACAATAAAGTACTTAATTGGCACAAACACCACAGGGTGCAGTGTCATACATTTCCTCCAGCTGGGGTGGCCGTACCTCTGACAAGTTCATCACTGATAATTGTGAAAGTTTACATAATCTTTTACCTGCGATTTAGTCCTTGCAGACCGCGGTTATGACATTGCGGACAGTGTGGGGTTATACAATTCTGCAGGGCAAGCTCTCTATTGATTATCTTATGTGCGACCCTTGGAATATTCAAATAATAGATAATAATAGACAAAATAACTTCTCTGTGCTGTGCTTTAACAAACATGAATGAGTCCGTTGTTGAATTTTAATAGTATATTTTGTTTAGAGTGGCCAAATTCACTTTGGGAAATGTCAGTATTGTTCAGATTCATATATGGAATTTTAAACTTTTTGTTCTCTTTTTATACTAGATACAGTGATTTGTTTGGTATGTTTTGTGCTGTTCGTGTAAATGTATGCTTAAAGAGGTGGTATCTAGTTCTTTCCTCTTTTGTTTTGTAAATTCACAAACTGGCATGATATAACCTTTTCTGTACATCATCTGTTAAGATTCACTGAACCCTGAACAATTATGGTGATACGAACTGTCTTTTGAATTTTCATCGTTTGGACTATTTGACCAACTGTCAAACAAGGGCTTTTATAATACACTATTTTTATCTTTTCATAAAATTTTGGTTTATTAGCACCATTAAAGACGATGATGTTAAATATTATGCAAGCCATTATTTGCTCATTTTATAATCTTCATACAAATGCTAAGATAACTTGTGAATGTATGTTGTTTTTAGTTTTTGTTATACATTGCAGCGATCATTATAGCGATGTCCAGCTGCTTTGGAGGAAAAAGACAAATGACAAGGTAGAAGCACCGACGCACCACAGAACAGCTGGAATGGCTTCCCACATTAAGTCCTTGGCCCTTGGGACTCGAACCCACTCTATGACTGTAAATGTTTTGAGGACATTTTTCTAAAATATAAATATATTGTGATGACTTTTGATTACATATATTTTCTTGTACATTGTTAAAAATTGTTTCAAATTTGAGTACCGTTTCCTCTAGTTATTGTAAAATCAAGAAGAAATTGCCATTGTCAGATTTAAAAAAAAATAAAGATTTTTTTATTTCTTTCCTTCCCTTTCAGTGAATCACATTTTCTTTGCTAAACTGAAATATTCAAGTACAATAGCATTAAATTAGTTATTGTCCACTAACCATTTAAGATTAATCTCGACATAAATGTATTTTAAACTTACCTTTTATGAACTCTATTTATCAGCTGTGGTATAATTAAGGCCAACAAAAATGAGACACATTGCAATACAGTGTGAACGATTTTAAATGGACAAAACCCTAATTGTGCACGCCTAACACACTTGTCAATGTTTTTAATCCAATATGGTAAAACTAAATAAATAAAGTATTCACACACAAAAAAGTTGTACTCTTAGTGGTTTTTAGTATATATTAAATGAAGAATAACTTAATATTAACAGTTTAAACAGTTAATTATAAGTATAAAGCAGAAAGACAAACCATTCAATTCAAAATGAGTAAATAAACAACATGGTTTACAAACAATGGTTTCGTTCATAAGTAATTGGCGGAGACCATAAAATTTGTCATTTTAATTTTATTTGTTTGGCAGTCACACTCATCTCCCAAGATCTTGTTTATCAGTTAGGCATATTAATTTCCCAAGTACTGTTAACTATTCATACACAATCATCATAAAGATTGATTGTAACAAATGTTTTATTTTGAAGTATATATTATAAATACACATGTGGAATACTCCAGTCAAGACAAACATATCATTTCCGACAAGTATACACTCATTTAAAAAAGCCGTTGATTCCCCCAATAGGATATGCGGTTTACTCTAGGGATAAAACTAAGCAAGTTTATCTTTCTAGAGATGGGTTTTTATTAAATGGACTCAGTCCAAATGGAAACTATGAAAGTTAATATATGAACCAGCTCAGTTGTAAGTCATTTGTTAATTTCAACTTTTATATGCAAAACATTCCTTTACCTAAAAGTTCACTTCCACATCACTTTTCTGCAAGTAGGACAGTAGTATGGTGGTTTATGTTTTCTCTTAATAGATATGCATTTAAAATGAAGGAAACTAAACTGCCAGTTTTCATTCGCACACTTTACAGTATTCTCCTGGTATACAGCTGATGCCTTGCCACACAAACACAAACCAGTTTAACTTCTTTCCCGTTATCCCCACAAGAACCATTAATGTCATCCACACACAAAGTCTGTGACCCTGCTTTGCATTTGGCCTGAGAAATTGAGGGTTCATTCAAAATTGCCATAGCCCTGTCTGCATGTTGTTGCAAAGTTTCCCTGGAAATTAGATGTCCAGTCAACTCTGGTAGCACAACATGAACAAAGGAGCTCCAGGACTTTTTCAAGATTTCTTCCCCAAGCTGCGGATTGGGTTCAGTTCTTTGAATATGGATTCCTGATGGGGTCCAGACAACAAAATCACAGTATTCTATCTGTGTTACTGTCAACTGTGTCTGTATTTGATATTAATATTGATGGCCATCTTTTAATTTGCCATCCTTAATGTAGTCCACATTTGACAGGCCTTTGTCTTAACCAGAGTAGGGACACTTTATTTCAACAAGTCCTTTACAACAGCAGTCACATTTGGTGATTTTATCTGGAGTGGCGCCTAGATGGGGATAACTAGGATTGATATACAAGCCATTTCTGGTTACAGAAAAGTTTACGTGTCCCTTCTTCATTTCAAGCTCATATCTTGCCAGTGCTTCTTTCTCATGCCTCAGTCCATATTCTGTAGCCTTTTTTTTAAACAGCCTAGACCCACAAACAGTTTGCACAGTAGATACTGTGGGGTTCTCAATAGTCGATGCATACACAGATTTCATGTTAGAAACAGTTATTCTTCCTTGTCTGAATCGTGACCTTTCTCTGCACTTATTCTGGTCGCGTGTTAGTCTTTCAACGTTAAGTGCCTGTTCAGAAGTAATTACAATAGTGTCTGCGAGGCTAATACAATGCTTTCTTAGATCTTCAGGTGTCTTATCCAATATACTTATCCTCGTACAGATCACTAAGTACCTGTGGTAGGTTACCGTCCTGCAGAATTTCAGGGACAAAGTCATCCTGGAATCAAGCTGAAACAGTCAGCACAGATGTCCTTTTCTTGGCAGCATACAAATCTGTAAGCAGCTGATGTCTCTCTTCTCGAGTAAGCTCTGGCACATCTGGCAGCTTCTGTGAAGACCGCTCTTGAACATCTTTACCTGATATGTATTATTTTGTTTGAGAGACATATATGTAAAATCTTCATTTCCTCCATTTTTCATCAAGATTTACACATATGCAAATAATATGCATATGATCAACAATTGAGAAAGAAAGTATTATATGAATACAAGTTACAAAAATGAAAAATCTACATAGTTTATACAAAATAATCACTGCTTTATTCATATCTGTTTAAATAGTGGACAAACTGGCTCAAAATAATTATATATGGATTTTAAAACAAGGTGACAAAGTAAGTTACCATTAATTTCATCATCCAGGCGCCTTTTCTTTGCTGCAACTGAGGTTAAGTCAATGTTCCCCACTTCCGCAAAGAACCCTTGTCAACAGCAGCAGGCATGGGCCAATATGCTTTCTCCTGTGTGACAGTTCGTTTAAACACTAGACGATGTGTTGCTTCTATGTAAAACAGCAGAGCTCCCACATTGCTGCATGTCTCTCCAAGCGCTGCTTTACAGTCACAGTGGGCTGCTGCTACAATACCATCCTTGGTTGCAATAATCCATGGATGAAGTGGTGATGCATTCATCTGCTGCAAGTGGCGAACCTGAAATATTATCAATTAATATAAAATTTGCCTTATTTGATGATTAGCCACATTTAACATGAACTGTATGGGCGTCTAGCTGTCCGGGCAATGGATTATTTAGTCTGAAATAAGAATGTTGAAGTTTTCATCCATTCTTTTTCTTAATTCTCCGTTGATGTTGTGACGGGTCTGATTCTACAACATTTTCATAGTATCTTAAACTATTTATACTATAAAAGCATACACACTACAGCAAAATGGTCAACAATAATATGCACTTGGCTAAATGGGAGATTGGGCCACAGAAATTTGTTTTTTAAAAAGACAAAATTATAGCAGACTTAAGGCATCAATGCCCCATGGATATTAACTAAAATGGTAGTGTGTTAAGCTATTTTGTTTTATGTTTGGACAAACACTACACAAGTAGTTAAACTGACTTGCGGTGCGCCGGTGGTTCTACCCAGACATGTGTCTGGGGTCTTCCTCAACCAAAAGCTGGACGTTGCTATAATTATCATAATTGGTCGCTGCAATGTATTTATAAACCGAAAAGAAACAAGTAGTGAGATAACACATGTTCAACAAGACAGGAGCAACATACCTTTGCGGCCAAGAGTACGTGGTCATTCACGGCCAGACTTCGAACATCTTGCACCCATCCGGAACATAGTTGGTTAATAGCATCTAGTGACTTGTACGCCTTTAATTGTTCAAATGTGTATGTACTCCTGGCAATTGTTAAATAATTAATTATGTCAACATATGTTACTGCAGGGAGACATCTTTCATCACACACAAGATCGTTTTTGTTCAGTGAATAAGGATCTCTTCCACCAGGCAGGTCGATTTCCTCCTCGTACCGCTTTCGTTCCCTAACTTCCAATGTCTCAATATATGACTTTTCAACTTGTTTACTAGACATTGTTAACTTTTAATCCAATTCCTCGTAGTAAATACGATTTTCTCTTCTTTTTATTTTATTAATTATGACGATCGCGTTTTCACTGTTTTCGTTCGTTTGCCCACAAAAATGGCGGCCGGAAGTTAAAAACGCGCACTTGCTGAGATTACGGAAAATATTTATAAAACGGAGATGTGAACGTATGCGTGCGTGCGTTTGTGTGTCTCATTTTAATGTTGGATGAGAGTGTCTACGATTCGTATACAGAAGATGTTGGCATTTATATCGCGAAATTAAGCATAATCAAAACGCTAATAGAGATATTCCTGGCTTTTGGGTTGTAATTTTCTCCGGTCAAAATACTGCTCCTCTAATTCCTGAATAATGTATAAATCGTCGTTCGTGAAGCTGCCTTCGGGATTGAAAGATCGTATTTCGTTCGACTATAAATTAAAAAGTATTTCTAATTACAAAACAAATATAATCTACCGAAATAAAAAAAACTAATAGAGTGTTTATTTATGTATATTAGATATAATATGATGTTACGGGTGCTTTAGAAGGTTACGCTTAAAAAATTGGTTGCCTCTTCCTTGTATATACATATACAAAACGCGCGATTTTATCAATTTGGTTTAATTTTATGCTACTCTCTGTAAATAGAGGCTTAATTTTATCACCGACCTTCCGATCGGTTTAAATTCTAACCGTCAACTGTGTATAAATACGGAAAACTTAGAAATGGAAAATTTTGCTGAAAAGCGACAGGCGTAAGTGGGAGAAATTACGATAAAAGTAGTTAGTATCCTCATGTTTTATTTCATTCTCTCTCTCTATTTCTATCTCTCTCTAACTCTCTAACTATATCTATATTATATGTATCTTTTTTCTTTTTCTCTCTTAATTTAATTATTTCTTTATTTCTTCCTGTTTTAGACATCACAGCCTTCGTCCACCGCGGCGATGACGCCAATAGCGGGGAGAGAGAACGATGTAAGTATATATCTATTTATTTACATATATATTATATATATTACAAACACGCATGGCAGGCGTCAGTGCTCGAAATTCCGATAAAAGTTTGGTTTAACATATTTTATTACTGTACTAAATTCACAACTGTAACATAAGAAAATTCAATACTAGTACAATGCAAAGGGGTTGTGCTACAAGTTACAAAAATAAGTTACAGTCCTCCCGGTAAACCGATAGTAAAAAATAAATAAAATAAAAAATAAATAATAATAATAATACTTCGATTTTATATCTACGTGTAGTTCGTATCCTCATCTTATATTTTCATTTTCTCATTCTATTTATATCTATATTTATATATCTATTTATATATCTATTTATGTACATTTTATCTATATAATCGTTTATTTGGGAATGAAAGAAAGTTGAATATGTTTTTTCTCCTTTTTAGCCAAGAAAGAGACTATGGTCTCCAGTGGATACATTGACACTAAGAGTTGAAGAAAGTTTGAAATTTTGTTTAATAATTATGTTTATATTTTATCAGTTCCGTTATTATTCACTTACGTGATCTTGTATCTCCTTTTCTCGGTTTATCTCTTAGATTAAATACACGAATTGTTATTTTCATCATTTTTAGTTTTATAACGTCGTGAAACGTATTTCCTTTATTGTTCGATATTTCTCCTCATTTCTTTTACCGTTTATATGCTTTTATAAACATTTTGGTTGAAATTAGAAATTCTGTCTCGATAATACAATATTGTTTTATTTATTTTTTTTTTATTTTTATTTTTTAGCTTTCCAGTTTTCAGTGGGAGTGCCCCAGAAGAGATAAGCTTGTAAGTACATGTATATATATGTGAATGTTTTCGTAAATATTACACAGTAAATCCGTAAAAAACCACCAACAAAACAACAAAACAAAAACAAACAACAACAAAAATAAAGCAAACAAACAACAACGTCGTATTAAATATAAAAAACAACAACGTTTTAAATTTTTATATTGCGATTCCAAAATATTTTTAAGTTCATTATCTAAATTACTGCTGATTTCATAATTATTATTGTTGTTGTTGCTGCTATTTAAGGCGAAGCTTAGATGCCAACTGACAAAAATTATATACGTTCAAGAGTGAAACTTGTTATTAAGGTTCTGGAACTGTAATGGTGACCTTCCACAATCCTTATAATGATAATCTTTCTTGAATCTATACTATAAAACACATCGTATGGTGAATTTTTAAGGACGTTAACCGTTTGTAACTCAAGTTATATGCATTTTTATAAAGTGACCCTTGATTTTCAAAAACAACGTAAATTGTGCTGGAACAAAAAATGAAAAGTACTATTTTTTTTAAATTCTACAGTTCTATATTCGAATTTTAACCAATTTTCCTGTTACACAATCATGTCATGATAAATCAGAACAATAAGATTACACTTTGGACAAATACTTATAAAAATACAGAGCTTTGCATACATGTACCCCAAGCAAAAATCCGAGTTTTTTGGGTGTGTTTTAAAATTTACTCTATATATAAAAGCAAATATCTCAAGTTTGAAGCTAGTTAGACACATACAACTAGTTTTAAAATTTTCTGCAATATGAACTGCCCATAATATTAGATTTTAAAGGCATTTTACCGTTCCTAATAATATTTATAAGAATTTGTAAAGGTTACTATATTGAAACTGCAAGAGAATTTATAGCGAAAAATAACGTCAAAATTGCCTATTAGAGATTATACTTCTTTATACAAAAAACTCACCTACAGTTGGTATTGGAGATGGAAATATGTATGTAAAACTCTTCATTATCACATGAAAATCTTCTCTTTACTGATTTTGGCTGGCTTGAGGGAAATATTTTAAATTAACCACTTTACACGTTTTTCGTAAAAATTCCGACAGTTTAGGAATAACTGAGTCAAGCACTCTTTGGTCTTAGTGACACTTGGTTGTCCCTCACAGTTTTGACCCCTGAACACATTGAAAAGTCCATCCTGGCCAACCCGAGAAAATATCAGACAAAGGTGAGCGACGATCACGCTGTTGAGCTCCCGGTTCCGCCATTTTGGAGAAATGGGTAACCTAATGACTTCATGGAAAATCCCTATCACGTGGTGAAAAATTACTAAAAATAGCAATTACGAGACTTGACGACGAATGCTATTCAAATAAAACCGGATCATACCGAGTGCCGATATTTATTGAGGTTTGTTACAGTTCCAGAACCTTAAGTCTCTTCAGTACTTTCCTTTAAAATAGGGACACTCGAAAAGATTGTTAGCCGGTAATAGTAACGGAAAGTTTTGTTCAGCGCGAGAAATTCCGATAAACGTAAAACGTTAAAAAAACGGACGCGGTACTCCCTTTATGCATTATCCGTTAATATCCTCATCATTAACTCATTTTTTCTATACCCTCCCCCACCCTTCCTTCCACCCTTCCCTCTCTCGATCCTAGTTCGTTTATTTCTTGACGAGTACGCACACCGGGAAACGCGTGTTCTCATCGAATCAAAGGTGAATACAAATACAATATTAAGAAGTTCGGTTAACAATAGATTTATGATAAATAACCATTGACGAGGTAACAGAGGAGCAGCAGGGCGACAATAGATTTATAATTAATTATATCGACAGCGGGACGATCGAAACAAAGACATTTAACGACTACCATTTGCACGAGAACCAGGCAAAGCAGAAAAATTCCCCAACTGGCCGCACTATGCTATTTCTATTATTCTTTTTAAGTAACCTTTATGTAGGCCATTGACAAATTGATAACCGAAAAAAAAACAATACAAGTTCCTAAACTGTGAATCGCTCTACAGTTGTGTCTGTACAAACATGGTAACAAGTCGGAGTTAGAGATAAGTCTAATCTATGAGAGCTGGTTTACTTTATTTTTGAACGGTGTCGCTGGCGTTCAGAGAGGAATGGCAGAGCACAGGGGCGCAAGAGGTAGGAGTTAATTTCATTAATAAAATTTTTAAATAGTCTGTCATTATAAGAAATTATTACGAAAACTGGTTCGTCGATAAAATGTACTCTGATAAAATTAAAAAACGGAGAACAAGAAAAAAATGCAATAGCAAAATTACCGAAAATGTACAGTTTTGAAGGATTTGTACCCGGGGTTTCTTGAGTTACAGACCAGTGCTCTTCTGACTGTGTCAATGAGTATTAATACATTCTGTTTGTGTAGTTTTATTATTGCGACCGGTACAATGTTAACATTTAAATTTCAATATCCCCCAATGAGTCGTGAGAAGGGCTTAAGCCGGAGCTTAGCAATCCATTTGCATTAAAATCGGACATGAAGAGTGGTCAATTGTTAATAGTTTTGTTAGTCTTTTGTGCCAAATATGTGTTGTTTTTAATTGTTTTGTACAACTTACATTGCTGTCAAGAAATGTATTGGGGATTTAAGAAATAGAAGTTTTTTGTGATGGTCACAGTGGTCAATTCTCCAGCAGTCGTAAATGTTCGCGTTATCTATTTAGCTAATATCATTTACTGGTTTGTTTTTTTCATTTTCTGTTAAAATATCAATAAATACACCATTTCAATACGAAAGATGCATAAGCCATTCGCTGTACAAGATAAATATGTCGCAAGAAATGTCACGCGCCTTACAATTTTATTATTTGCCGTATGCCGACCTTCATATGAAAAAGACATATATGATATATGATATATTGTTTCAAAATATTCTTTTAAATGGGCAATATATTTATAACTCCCCTTTTTACTGATTAATGTTTCTATTAATATTATAATTATTCGACTGACGTTTTATAACTGTTGAAATCTGACATAAAAAATGAATTATTGGCGAAAATACACGTAAACATATGCAAATAATCAACTTCCGGTTTATACAAAGTTTGTATAAGTAATCTAAATAAATATAATATAAATAAAATATTCAAAATAAGCCTAATGTGACTCACGAGAAATCATTAGCCAACTCTAATTAAACGTCATCGTTTAGTCTGTTTTATTTAAAACAAACTGTGAATATACAGTGTAGTTGGCGGGCTATTTATCTCGACTCGAACTCACACTAAGAGAGTCCGAGGTGTCAATGGAGATAGCTATATATATTACTATATAGAATATAATACTATAATCGGGTGTTAACCTGAACCTGCAGAAATGTCACGATGTAGTATCATTATATTCAGTTGACAATTCCAGATACCTATAGAACAGGATTGCTGAGAAAATGCAGGATGAAATTTGTGATGTGAATGAAAACGACTTGAAGCGGAATCTGTCGCTGTTAGTGCTGACCTTTCATGTCATAAGAGCAGCGAGACTTTGTGTTTATTTTCAGATTTAAAAGACCATGTACGACGGCAAAAAGCGAATTTATTTTAAGGTTAATAAATTATTTTGCTTTGCGATTATGGTCCCTCTTTTTTTGTATTGTCCCCTTTTAGAGCGGTGGGACTGAATGACCCCTTATGGAGCAAAGCTAGTTTAAACACTGCATGCTTTAAAAAGCATTTATTAATGGCAACGTTAAAATCAAGAGAGAAAAGATATATCTAGTCATTAAGACAGAAAATAAGGACACAGTTTCCTGCATGATAAAATATTCTTGATAACATTAATATGCTTGAGAACACATTGATAAATTCGGTCCCGAAGATAACACCATGATGTGAGCATGTGTAAACACGTACTGTGTGAAGCGAGATAAAGCCACATTCCAATGTTGCGTTTACGAACATGCGCACATAAAGATCATCGTTGTGTAATAGACAATAAAACTTAGGTCCCTAGTTTTGCTGCGTAGAAACATGAAAAATCCACCCCGTTAGAGAATAGAAGGAGCCATTATCTGTCGAAGTAATTGTCCATAACTTTGATTTACACTATACTGGCAGGGATTCTATCGACAGATGAAGGCTCTTACTATTCCCTGACAGAGAGGAGTTTCCATGTTTCTATTTATAGATACTACGCAGCAGAATAGGGACCTAAGTTTGATTATCTAATACACCACATGATCTTCGATCTTTATGTGCCCATGTTTATAAACGCACTGAAAATTGAAATATGGCATTATTGGAATTTGGTCCTATTTCACTTAAAATGGATTGATAAGCGCCGGCCTAAACCATTTGTGATATTGATATTTATATGTTGTGCTGGTGTAACAATCAAACTATATAAAGAACACGTTATAAGACCTGTTAAACACAACAGCACAATCCAACAGAATACTTTTGTAAGGTCTACAAAAGAATAGCCGGATAGAGACAAGAACCACCGGTTACCAGGCCTTTCCTATCAATTACGATCATTTAATACACGTTTTAATATTTACCTAAAATATGAGTTTTACTTTTTCCAGTTTGTTGAAACCTCGCCCTATTCATTTTATGCACTGCCAACTGATTTAAGATGCAATTACCAAACAATGCAAAATGTATTCCATCACTCTTGTACACAGCTAGATTAAATTCTCGCAAGTTAACCAACGTAATAGTAAATACCCTCCTGCAAAAATTTATTTGCTGCGTAGTTTTTGAAGCGACTCATGCCAGATTCCACTGCAGAACGATTGTTGAAATATCGCCAACTGTTGCAAGGCAATTCTTCAGACCAAATGACTTAACAGTACTACGTACAAACAACAAAATGGAATCTAACCAAAACCTCATTTTCCGAAGAGAGATTCAGCCCATATCAAAACAATAACAAAGGACCATAAATATGCAGACATTGCTGCAGAACTCATGCTGGCCATTCTTAGAATATCTCAACTAAGGATACTGACTCAACTATTCCATCAGCGCTCATACAAATGCCGTGTTACTCTTATTGGTGGCAAGCAATTCACTGACCCCCAAGAAGGCAAAGAAAGTCAGGCAATTTGGTGCATTCATCAAACGGGCCTCATACTAATTTCTGCAAATATTCTTCAACAGAACTGCCTTAAACAGAACCTGTGAAATTGGCAAACGTAAACAATTCTCTTAAACTAAGTGCTTAAGGCCCTCCAGTACCTTTGAAACAGAAAATTTCTTTAAGTATCAAAAACATTAAACCAGTTTTTCTTTTAATTAATGTATATATACTATATTTGTTCGAATTTCTCGAAGCTATTCAACCTTGACCTTGAAGATACGAATCACATATAACGAATCGAAGTAATCTGATATAACCTGTAGTACATCGTTTGCTTCAGGCGCCAAATTCGGAAACCTCTCCTGCTGTTTACGAAAAATTTAATCCACAATGGCGTTAGCACATATATGCTGAAATATTAAATTGCATAAGTCGTTTTAATTTAGCGATCTGCTTATTTATGACAGTTACCAGAGCTTAATCGTTAATGTAGAGAACATTTTGGCGATTGCTTAATTGATGACCCCACAATGTTTGTGCAAGCAGAACAGGCACCATTTACAGAAATGTTATATCCCTCAAAACCTCATTTCCGACCAAGACTCTGCCCACTAAAATCCATCTGACACTGCACTGTCTGTGAACATATGTTAAATTTCATTTCTAGACAAACTCTCATCAGGAATGTATGTCAACCCATTAAATTTATCAATTAAAATCTACCAACACTAGCATGTCCAACTAAATGTCACCCAATAACCGTATCTTATGATGGGGTCTTTTAATACCCATTGTACCATCCATCATATCATCTACGCAGAAAGGTCCGTGTGACCCATATAGCTTTAAAGTTCGGAAATATGTCAATGTTACTTTTGAAAATCTGCATCCCCAATAGCACTGGATTTTATTCTTCGATTTTGTGCAAATGAACTTATACCAACATTGAAACTGAATCCACATCATAACTTAAAGAAATCGATTTCTGTACAGGACTAGATGACTTCTCTGCTAGAGGGACTACTAAACAACCACAAACCCAAAGAAAACTTGTCGAGAAGAACTTGCAGTCCTGCATATTCTTAGTTCCTAAAAATACTTTATCTAAATTATGATCCATTGTAAATTGTCCACATATGAAAGCAACCAAACAGTGCAATCATGTTGCTCAAATAATAAGAAAGAAATTGTACATCCTATAGGCAAAAAAGCTACCTATCTATATAAGAATGAAGAAGGCTGGTCAAAAAAACTATTAACAGTCTCCATCATGCATAACATAAACCAAATACAAAACAAATTATAACCAAAGGGTATGCATATAATGCCAGCGCCAAGGGCCAACAGACAAAATGTCCTCGAATAAACCTTTGGCGGTGCAGGCTCAAACCTCAGACTGCAATATGTCAGGGGAACAGAACATTAGAAATTACCACAGGTGCTGGTAGCTGACCCCAAAAAACTAAATGACAGACCACAGGGCTACAACCCCTTTGCCCCACTGAATACATTCTATGAAGGGGGAGACTGAAGATAGACAGTTAATAGTTCACCAAATAACACTGTTATTACTGAGAATTCCTTCCATGAGTCCTTAATTAAAGAAAGTTCGGACCTTGGACTTCTGCCAGCGGGAGACTCGGCCCACGTGACTATTGGCACCGGAGAAGAGTCTTTGTCGAGCAGCAGTTCCAATATCGACTCCAAATTGGACTTAGACTCGGGGAGGTCTGAGGAATATGACAAAATAGCCAAGTGCCCGAGGGTCCAAACCCACTTCACCCATCGATCAAAATGCATAAAGACTCAAAACAGCAACACTGATACAACAAGTATCAAACGCAAGGTCGGCCTAGTTACCAGGCCGGAGGAGTGTACATCTGTAACTAGCACAGCAAAAACCGGATCCCACCAAAAGAACACAAACTTACAACAGAAGAAACCATGGTGAAAGTAGAAATAACAACTAATAAAATTAAAAGTTACCATGGAACAAAGAATTTTATTTCTTATCCCTAAAAACATTTTGTTAACCAAAACATACATAACAGGACTGAATTGTGATATTGTTTTAAAACAACAGAATGGGTAGTATTTGACTCTACATGGTAAGGGCAACCCCTCCACCTTCCCCATCTGCAGTCGGAACACTTGCCCGCCACTCCACGCCCTAAGTACCATATTGAAATCCACTGGCGGTTCGTGCAAAGATTATCGTCCCAAAATTAGAAACCTGTCATCCCCAAAAAATACTGTCGGGGATCTCAGGAGAAAAATTAGCAAAATTGACAGTAGAATAAATATTATATCTTAAAATGCTGGGGATCTGACAAAATGTACATTTTCTAATCTCCTGCAATATCTTAATCACCAAGAAATTAATACAATATGTATCTGGGAAACAAAATTCAAAAACCCTCAGACCAAAAAATCCCCGAATAACTTATTTTAGATATGTTCAGGTCAATACGAAGACGATATTACATCGGATGCTGATTTTGAACTTCCAAGATTGAATACATCACCAGAATATGGGCATCAGGGATCAGAACGAGGTAAGGTGCAAAAAAAACTCTTATATGATAAAATCTCTTTGCTAATTGTTTACTCGAAGGGCTAACAGAAGAATTGAGCTCAATTTTGGATCTTTAGGACAAGGACTGTGTGATAACTGTAGACTTTAGTGCTAAGCATACAGATCTGCCAGACAAGACCCTTTAGGTCTGGCAATGTGGGCTTGGTAAGACAGATTTAAAAAAGTCGTACTGAATGACTGAATCTAACCAGAGTATGACAGGTTTTATTCTGTTTAGATTAAACTATCACCAGTCCGAAACTTTCGGCCTTATCAGATTGGCGTGTGATGCTAGATTCTTGGGAATCTGACTTATTCCCAGTCATAAGCGCTTTACAAAAAGGCAACTCCCGAGAACCTAAATAAATCTGAGAAAAAGCTAAATTTTAAAAGCAGATTTGGTAATCTATGTAAGGGGATATCAACTAGTGAGCAACATAGATAAGCACTGCCACCGCGTCACAAACTGCTGTCCAAAGCAGGGAAGGCAATTTAACAAATTAAAAAAGAAAACCATGTCCTAACAACGATTATATATACGTATAAGCAAGAAAAGCGCTAAGGACATGGTTGTACAAGAAAAAGAAATGAAAACTGAAAAAGAATTCTGCAATTCTGTGACACAAAATCCAAAGAAATCAGGGAAATTCGTACAGCCTCATATTCTTCCTACAAAACAAATTGGCATCAGCAGTCACCATCAGGGAAAAACAAATATGGTTGTTTTCCCACTTCACGGATGTCACTTCACGAATGTGAAGCGAATGCTGAACAAACGTACTCAACTTTCAGACCAGATTAGAATCAGATCATAAACATTTACTGCAAGAACTGGGTGAAAATGTGTTTTTTCTGAAAATAAAAGCTTCTCTATTCTAAAACTAAAACAAATTTTAACATTATTTATTTAAACTTTCATGTATCATGTTTAAAAATATGGCAGAGTCCACTTTCAAAATATGTATCAAGATTTTTAAGCATATATAGAACACGGCAGAATACCCTGGCACATGAAGATAAGCTGTAGTTACCCCCATCTATAACAAACATAAACAACAAAACGACCCTAAATCCTATCTTCCTATCAGCCTCATATTTCATTATTAACGAGGATGGTGAAGGAACATTTATAACACGGAGTATTTTAGCCCTCTTTCTTGACCTGTAGGCCCCTTTTGACCTCACATGGCACTCAAGCGTTCTCTACAAACTTAAAGAAACTGGGATAACTTGCAATACTTTCAAGTTCTTAATGGTCTTTTGGGACGATAGCGGAAACGGGTCCGGGTCTCACTCACTCTAAGGTGGAGCCGTGGTTACTCTCTGAGCCAGATGTTAACCTACAAAAAGCAAATCAGGTCACTAAATCAGACTGCCCATTTCAAATAAGGGAAACAACACTAGAATTGTTAGACACAAATTACTCACGATTGGTTAGGATTATAAACAGGTAGAGGCAAAGATCCAAAAACTGGCATTGTGGCTTGTACCTGTGTAATTCCCAGTAAAATTATAAACACATATAAAGAGTTACTGATAAGACTTCCATATTGACGGCAGAAATATCTGTCATAATGCAGGCATTAACCGGGATACTAAGACAATGCACAAACAAATCTGTTACTCTCTAATGAGACATGACCTCCTAAATGAAATGCAACGAGCATGCCGATATGGTAGCCAAAGAGGGCCTTAATATCACAAATGTGGCGTGTCATCTTGTTTTATCTACAAATGAAATTCGCTTTATTACTGAATCATATCTCTTAAAGAAATGAGGAAATAAACATCATTGAAGTATACTTAATAAAAGCAGACAACCGCCTAGCCGTAAATAACATTACACATACTCAAATAGTATTAGAATAGTTAAGAGCATTATTAAATTAAAGATAGGTAAAACATTATTACCTGGTAGTACAGGGAAATACATATTACACTTAGATCCTATTTGCCGTGCTAGTAATTATAACAACGATGAAACACTGGTTTCTGCTGCAGTGCAGGGAACACCGGAGAGAAAGAAAATCATTGGAAGACTATTTATATCCAAATGTTTTCCACTGAACCTGCAAAATCTTCTATTTCAGCCCAAGAAACTAGAAAAATGTATTTTGAGCCCATAGCAACTTATTCTATATATTCAGTACTTCACTTTATTACTAGGTTCTTAACTTAATGATTTAGTTGTTTTATATTTCAAGGTTTTATCTATTAAATCATTTGGCGTAAATGAAAATAAAACACAGAATTAAAATAATACTATTGACATTCTTGATCTTATGTTCTTCATCTTTAATTAATAGATCTTAACAATTGATATATTTGTTTCATTGTAATCCGTATTTAACAGTCACATTACATCAAATATATACACTACTTTATACTAAAATGCACAACAGCATGAAAATTTTCTAATGTACCTTCGCTACTGAATAAAAAGTAGTTGACATTGCCACCCCAGCTTAACCTCTTATAAAACACAACAGTGTTATAACATAAAATGCGGTATTCCAGAAAATGGCAATATTCTTACACAGAACTAGAAAAGATTTATCGTTACTGATATTAAAACATGACCATGTAAGATTCGGTAACACATGTGAAGGTAGATTTCACGATTTATCGTCTAATATCTTAATACAACGTAAAACTGTAATGTAAGAAATATCTCTTATATATTTATGATCTAAATGATGCACATGTTATGAGACAAAGCTTTAGCATACCTATATGAAGTTGGCTACATTTTATCTAACAATCTGAACCAGTTATTTGTCTAGAATAACATTTCCATGAAGTAAAACAAAGAAAGTTTGTATAATTTGTAAAACTTCCCTACAAAAAATATCCAGCAATATCACAGGTTTCTACCAACAATTTCTCCCTTTATGAAGAGCTGATACCTTTGGCCGTTCGAGAATCAGAGTGCGGATTGGTTGCTTACTGCCCCCGATATGGGGCCATTCTGCTTGTTATATGTATATATATATATATATATATATATATATATATATATATATATATATATATATATATATATATATATATATATATATATATATATATATATATATATATATATATATATATATATATATATGTCATTTATAGTAGTGCTGCACCCTTTTTATTTTGTTAAACAATACCTTACCAAACAGTTGCGAATTCCTATTAATACCTTTTTCATTAATGCAAGCAAGCTTCTCCTTATGGATGCAAGCTACAGAGTTTGAAAAGTGGAAAACTCAGCTGTATTCTCTAAAAAATGTCTCACAAAAGAACTGCGATGTCCTGTTGTTGCCTTCTACACTATCGTCCCTACAAAATACACCCCATAAGAAGAAATGCCAATAAAAAGAATTGTACTTCGTTGAGTTTATCTATGTGATCCTTGCCTTTTCAGTGAATATATACATAACAACCATGGGTTCATATACTACTATAGATAATATACATATATCGACATATTTTAAGAATTTTATTAAATGAAAACTTTTAATGGCATTTTTAAAGTAAACATGTGAGCTTGTGATAAAATAATCCTTTTGTATTTTGTAAGTTATAATGATACCATATTTGTGACAAAACGATCTAGGGTTTTAGCATATGCTTTATATAAAAGTTTATTTACAACATGAACCTACAAATAGCGCGTGCCTTCAGGTGAACAATTATGTGCCATCATGACCAGCTTGTTTACAAAACTGGTTGCATGAAACTGTTGTTGGTTATGTTGTTGGTACTAGAATATTTTGCTGTTTTTATTTTCTACACTACAGTCTTCAAGTGCCTGCCTTCCACAGCTAGGTTCACCAATATAAAACCATGCAGTTTTCATCGCTATTTCATAATTTGTTATGCATACATTCAGAACCTTTTTTATTCCTTATTGTTATGTTATTTTCAACAATTCATAAAATGTTATACGTACTTAGTGGACATTGGTATTTTAAATTAAAACTCAACATACCATCGACTGTACTTTTTAAAAACACGTGGTAATGGATCTTTATCTATTTCTGCTAACATTTGCAGGGCAACTGGGCCCGAACAGCTCGGTAGCTTTTACAGCAGGACATATGAGCATGAACGATAATTCCTCGCACATTTTACCATTCAAGCAGGTGAGATAGTCGCATTGTCAAATGTATATCAGTTTTATGAATTCTTGGTCTAATTGGCGACGTCCAAAGAAGAATTAATGGTGAGGAAGACCCGAGACGTGTGTCTGGGCAGAACTAACAGCGGCAGACCATAGGTTAGCTGAAAAAATCCCTACTTAAAAGATTCTTCCACGACCGGGACTCGAATCCACGCGGCGAGGCGCTGAGGTGTTACAAGTCGACGACCCGGACAGCACAGCCACATTCGACCCTTTATTGCACGTTTTTAGGTATTCAGGTAAATTGCAATATTAAGGAAATAGACTGATGGTGAGGTACTGATTATGGTATGATGCAGATGTGATGATGATATTGATAAAAGTGATGATGATGATGATGATGATGATGATGATGATGATGATGATGATGATGATGATGATTCTTTTTACATTATTCAGGTAATCACTGTCCATAACATCGACCAGGGACTGAATAACGGCAGATTTACGTGCGATATTTCAGGACGGTACAAGGTGCAAGTCTATTCTTTAACACAATATAACTCAAAGTTATTCCTGAACCTCTATGTCAACAACGAGTTGATTTTCTGCCTGTGGGGTCACACTCCGCTTAGTTATGCGTCCGCCGGAAATGCGGTCATTTTGGAACTTTGCAGTGGCGACATTGTGGAGGTTGGTGCTCGGGTAGGACACAGTGTTTGGCTTTACGGAGCTCATAGAGAAATCTACACCACCTTTACAGCCATACTTCCAGGTTAGTTATAAGTCTTACATGTATATATTAACCATGACAACTTCATACATAATTTATAAAAAAAAAAATGTTATTGATTTCGTTTTAATATGCTCTAGGGCCTGTTTAGAAGAGTTGCACAATAAATGCTTGCTATTTTAGATTGAATGTTTCTTCATAACAGAGCAATGACATTCAGATATAGATAAAAGAAGAATAATTATACATCGACATCCTGCATTGAAATCAGACACATGACATTTAGTGTTCTTCTCATTACAACATTTTTTTTACGTTCCGAAATGTGCCAAACCCACATCTTTAACGGAATCATCACTGACTGCTTTTAGGTACTTTGTGAATTTATATTTTAGTAACTTCACCTTTCAGCGACCTTTGTATGTAGGACAGATGTGCAAAAATGTAGAATAAGCTTGTCAGGTTGTTATTTGTTGCAGTAATTTCGGGAAGAGAACTACCTTCGTTTTCTGTATGCTTGGCCAACAACCAGACCGTAAAAGCAGGGCAGTCAGTTGTCTTCGACAACGTGATACTGGATACCGATGAGGGCTATGCGAATGGTGTTTACACTGCACCGACTGCCGGGATTTATATCTTCCATTTCTTCAGGTACTGTGTAAAGCAAATATTGTGTTGCACAAAAAAATTCCTGCTCAGAGTATAATGGCTTTGTATCAGTCACAGACCGGGAGAGTTGTCACGTCACCAAAGGGCTTATCCCTTGGCTCACGCGACAATGCAGTGTCATATGTTAACATTCTAGCACAATTGCGTTTGGCCAACGATACACCAACTAAGCATGTGAACTCCAATAGTTTGTTTTTGCGTGTGAGTGAGTGTGTGTGTGTGTGTGTGTGTGTGTGTGTGTGTGTGTGTGTGTGTGTGTGTGTGTGTGTGTGTGTGTGTGTGTGTGTGTGTGTGTGTGTGTGTGTGTGTGTGTGTGTGCGCGCGTGCGTGCGTGTGTGCGTATGTGCGTGTGTGGGGGAGAGAAATTGCTGTATGTCAGTGCATGCATGTGAACGTGTGTGCATTATACAAAGATTGTCGAAAATATCTCGAGAAAAAAGGTGAAAAGGGGAAGGAGATAGGTGGACTTTTTCTGACTATCTTTGAAAACTATAGGTTTATCAGGTGCCTGCCAAATGAACAAACTACAAGGATGTTATATATTGAGTCTAATTTGATTTGAAAAGTTTGAAATTTGATTATTATTGGTAACATTCTGTTTAATAGCCTTGCCAAACTGAGCCGAAAGGTATGGCTGGAACTTTACCAGAACGGCAACTATGTATGCTCCATTTACGCCAAAGTCGTCTTCGCATGGGTGTCTGCTGGAAATACCGTCATTCTTCACCTGGACAGCAATGATGAGGTCACGATTAAAGCGCGGTCAAATAGCTCAATTTACGGTAGATTTGATGAGATATACTCTACATTCTCGGGATCTCTACTTATGATGGACGACACATCGGCTCAGCAAGGTTTGGATATCTATTTCTGGTGTTACATAAAGAAATTTTACAAATTTGCCATACAGCCGCTAAACACTTTTTTGATCCAAAAAAAGACACAATCACGTGATGGGGACTTTTTGCTGACGATCGGTATTATTGTTCTCAAGGCCATCTGAAAGCTGCCGATGTAATAAAACCTCGGCACTGCAAAAAAAGGAGCCGATTTTTCAAAAATTCAAATTATATTTGAACTGTTGACGACATATAAGTCAGATTAAAAGACTTATTGCACCATGTCCTTCTGTAAGAAAAATATTAAATTAACAATAACAATTATTGTAACTTTTTTTTAGCTTCAACTGGACACCGCATTGCCTTCTCTGCCGGTCTGTCATCTGGGTATACGGTTGATGATAGTAAAATTGTTACATTCAACCGTGTCTTCGTCAATTCAAATCACGCCTATAACTTTAAAACAGGAGAGTTCACTGTCCCAGTTGCCGGACTGTATGAGTTTAACTATCACGCATTGGCTAAATACAACACCTCTTTGTGGCTCGAGCTTTATCACAACGACAAGTAAGTGAAAATATTAATGCGGGTTTAAGTGTATTGCTCATAAAAGTGCTTGGAAGTTGTAATGCGTCTTGATGTTAACCACTTCTACTACCTGGTAGCACAATCGGCAGAGCGTCGGTTCCAGTTACAGGAGGCCCGGGTTTGATCCTAGCAAATGAAGTGGAGCTAACTGCTACTATACTGAATATGCATATCACATAAGTAACTCGATCTGCACTGCATAAAACCTCAAGGACATTCCCGATCAAAACCAAAACTCGAACATAATGAAAACGTTGGTGTGGCTCGGTCCGTATCCCAACAAAAGTTAGTAGGAGCATTGTTGTGGCTTGCTCCCCATCCCAGTTAAAGGTAGTGGGAATATTGACGTGGTTCCGTTCCTATCCCAACTATAGATAGTGAGAACATTGGAAAGGTTCGGTCCCTATCCCATCCAAAGTTAGTGGTAATATTTATGTTGCTCGGTTCCAATTCCAACTAAGGGTAGTGGTAATAAAGGCGTGGCTCCGTTTCTGGCCCAACTGTAGAGAGTGGAAACATTGGTAAGATCTTTCCAATCCAAAGTTAGTGGGAACTTTGGTGTTGCTCGCTTCATATCCCACCAAAAGTTATTGGGAACATTGGTGTGGCTCGGTCCCAATAACGACCAAAGATATTGGAAACATTGTTGTGGATCAGTCTCTATCTCATGGCTTGAACACTACCATAACGAAAATTAGTGGGAACATTGGTGTGGCTCCATTCCTTTCCCAATTATAGTTAGTGGGAAATTTGGTAAGGCTCGGTCCCTATTCCAACTAAAATCAGTGAAAACATTGATGTGGCTCGGTCCCTATCCTAACTAAATTTAGTAAGAAAATTGGTTGGCTCGGTCCCTATCACAACTTAAGTTAATGGGAACACTGGTTTACCTTGTTTCCTATACCAACTAAAGTTAGCGGGAAAATTGGTATGGCTAGGCCGTTATTCTTACTAAGGTAAGTGGGAACATTGGTGTGGCTCAGTCTCTTACCCGTCTAAAGTTGGCGGGAACACTCGAGAAGCTCGGTCCCTATCATAACTGAAGGTAGTGGACAACAATTAGTGGAACTAGTGGAAATTTTAATGTGGCCATATCGATAATTTATAAACTAAAATAACTCAAGTTTTTCTATTACAAGCAAGCATTCTTAATCATAAAAGGTTAAGTTTTCTGGGTATATAAGTAATTTTGAACCGACATTCTACATTCATCTATTATTAAGAAAAACCGACACCATGTTGTTTAACAACACCAATGCTTTATACGTTACACATATTTTGTTGATCAATTATGCAATTGCACCTTTCTATTCACAGTTACGTGAACTCTCTGTACAGTCGCAGTCCAATTAAATACGCCACCGCTGGCAATGCTGCCGTCATCGCTGCCGGGGCTGGGGACGTCATTACCGTACGCGCCCACAACAAGAACAAACTTTACGGCGAGGCAGATGAGGTGTACTGCACATTTTCTGGTTACCTACTGGAGCCAAACTAAATAGCGATTATGGATGGCTAGTTTGGACCGGAAATGAACATTTTAATCAGTTGAACCTGGTTTTGTTAAGTTTTTAGATATAAGGTGATATATTTTGTCGTTGTTTTCTTTGATTAAAAGGGTGTGAATAGCGCATCCATTTAAAGACGATCGCGGTTATTCGCGCGGCGCATTCACACTTTCCATTACGAAGGCAGTAGTAGTACCAAGTAGTAAAATTAGGGAAAAAGTGCTTTATAATTTGGGACTGAGTTTTCGAATCCCGGTGGGGGCACGCATGGTCAATTCTTTTTCAATTTGTTGACTTTGACAACTATTTTGGGATCACTCTACCAGATTACGAGAGAAACATGTTTATTTTTTATTTTTAATATGTGAATAAATTTAAAGTGTGTGATTTGTGCTTAATTCGTTACCTGGTATATCAAATTAAAAAATCAAAACCATTTGTTTCAATTATTTTATATTTAACAGCATCAACCAAACTACTTTATAGAAGAATTTAGTAATCTCTGAACTAAATCGCTAAGCTATCACAAGCTCAGGGATTTTTAATAAAGTACAGTAAGCGGAAAAATATTAAACTCAGTCTTGGACGCCTTGGGTTTGTAAACAATTACTTACATATTTGTGACAGTTTGAGTCAAACCAAATAAATAACATGTTTGAATAGTTTGACTAATGCTATGATTTGTTTCAAAACACTTGTCATAAACATGTTCAGTAAACATGTGCAGCAAGTCAATTGTTGAAAACCCGAGTCTTTATTACTAAGGTACGTGATCAATTCTTTCAATTAAGCTTTAATTTAGTGATAAAGAATTTAACGTTCTTAGAATTGATAAACTTCTTAACATATCAGCATCAGGGAGAATTATGTTTACAAGGTAAATCGAGAAACTTAATAATGATTAAATGGTGCGCTTTTGTGGTTATTTTCTTCTTATCGTAATAGTTAGAATATTAAGACAATTAAATGCATTTCAACATGTGGAAGGTATATTATTATTATTATTATTATTATTATTATTATTATTATTATTATTATTATTATTATTATTATTATTATTATTATTACCATTATCATCATCATCATTAATATTATTATTATTATTATTATTATTATTATGATTATTATGCGAAGCTAGTTTTCTGTCAGTTTTGATTAAATATATATTTATTAATAAGAACAAGCAAACGTATATTATCATAAAGGAAAAAATTCTAAATAAGAGTTGCATATAATCAGAACATCAGGAAGGTTTTAGACATGTAAATTGTACCGAAATTTGTTTAATTGGAGTTTGTTCATTTCTCCTTTCAACGTCTATTAAAAAGTACATGTAATTACACATAATTATGATTTATTTCTTATAACCAAAAGGTGGTAAAATGTAGACGGTACTAGTATGATTTACCGTATTTAGATATTGCTGATTGTTTAAATATTTTACCATCTTAATTAATTGTGATTCGTTCACAACAAAAGTAAGTTATTTCACGATAATTATTTACTTGTGCATTGAATAAACCATCATAAGTTGAAGGTTTGAAGAATATTGAAAGTTTCTATTGTATTGTTTTAGCTCATTACTATTCATCTTCCCATTACATCATTTGTAAACCTTTTTTATCTTATAACATTACTCAGACCGTATATATTTCTCCAACTATATGTAGTGTTAATATATTCTAATAAACTGTGTATCTTGCATTTACTGTTATTGTGCCATTAAACCCATTTTAAAGTAGCATAGACAAACTTATGATGTTTCAATGTTAAGATAACACGGTCTACATTTCACGTGCATTTAAATTACCTGTATAGCGAGCTATCACTGTATACCTGACATGTTTACAAGTTATGCACATTGCCGCCTGCGTAGATTTAAAATATACTAGGTTTATTTAAATTACTATCATTCTTTAGACCATAGCAACATAACAACCCAATAAACAACACTATTTTATCATATACTTACAGACCACTTATGCACATATATGACCAAAATTAAAGTATTTACGGATTTGAACATATGGTCTTTAGCTCGGATAGTATAAGGTCTCTAATCTAAAGACTAATAGTATATATTCTTTTTTCTAAAACTTACTTTTAGGTGCCTAACATTAGACATAACTAAACAACGTTTATCAAAAAGTCGAATAGTAAAGATAGCGTATCAACGGAAATATTAGACTTAATCGGCGAAAATGCCAAAAAGCATGACAGTTGACCACAGGATAATAATCAAATATTCAAATATACGTTCAAACACAAATTAAATGTGTATTTTACCTTTTTAAATGTCGTTCAAATGAACAAAAACGTTTAAAGACATGTGTTAGGCAAATGAATTTGAAATTAACAACACTTGAATAATACTCTGTTTGTGTACATGTACCTATATGTAAAAAAATTACTTCAATATATGTTGAAACACATTTTATCATTTTATTAAACCTATGCAAATTTTCAGGTAAATATTCGAATGACCTTTATTTTATTGTCACATATAATATATAATTGACAAAGGGGATTCAATGAACAGTTGTTATACGAAGGCATTAGCAAAACAAACATATGAATGAATTTGTAAACGTTTTCAGTTTAAATTATAATTAAAAAAGTAATACATTGTATAAGACGTATTCCAAATATATGCAAAACTGTTAAATGACTTGTAAATGTATAAGCAAATTCTGAACCAGTTTCTTAAAATGCAAATGATAATCGAAAGGATAACTTAACATTCATTTTAAAAACACTTAATATGCCATTAGAAATTACGGATTATTATTTAAACCCATTAAATCAGGGTTGAAACTCCTTGTTTATATCAAATTAATTTATCATCTGTATGTAGGGCAATTAATATGAATATAGACCGATATATTTTCTAAGTAAAATGTTAATATACTCTCCGTGTGGATCATGGTAGATATATTCTTTTTAATTTTATTTTTAATAAATTTCATTTGATTGTGCATATGGTTGATTAAGAACACTACTTGTCATTTTCAGTTGAAGAACTTTCCTCTTAGGCTGATTATTTTACTTGATAGTTGTTTTTGATATGTAGATTTGTTTGGTGAGGATACCAATATCTTACATCCGAACAGGTAAGTCTATACATCAACCCGCTGTGTCCCTATCTTAAAATATTATTCTTTGTCGAAATTTGATTACATCAATTAACTATGAAGTTTCATAAAAAATAAACTAACGCAATTTCAATGCATAAGAAATCGGCAAATGGAGTTACATACTCGCATCTATTCTTACTTGTTTTTTTTATTTATATAAATCTGCATTTCATTTGTTAAAAAGTGTACCTTTTATTCCTTTTTTAAGTAACCTTTATGTAGGCTATTTATAAATTGATAACTGACAAAAACTATGCAAGGTCTTAAATTGTGAATCGCTCTACAGATGTGTCTGTACAAACATGATAACAATTCGGAGTTACAGATAAATCAATCGGAACACCTCGGATAATTAAATAATCATCTCTCGGATGTAAGTAGGTAGTCGGATCACCTCGGCCATTTCCTTGAATGGGACTTCTTCTGTGACAGACGTCAAAACAAAGATGGCAGCTCGGACGAGAGCTCACTAGAGTACGATGCCTGTAAAACTTCAATTTGTGGCGGCTTCAAATTGAAATCATACAATTTTTTTACCCAGCGCAACAGACACGCAGCTGTCAAATGATGACATTATGTTTTGTGCGAAATACATTTTTGGCATATTCTTCTTCCGACTTCCGGCGAACAAAACGATCGTGATTTCAGTAAGTATCATTGCACCAGATACATTCGAGGGATGATTGTCCCGAGGACGGAATTACACGAGGGGTTCCGATTGAAAGATAAATGTAATCTATGAGAGCTGGCGTGCGTTCAGTATAAAAAAAACGTAAGCCAAGCAGTTTGTAAATCGCAACCTTCCATACTGAACGACCCGTTAGCCGCAAACCGTTTTCAATATGGCGGACAGCGATGGTGTGTGGAATTAATTTTACATAAATTCATGTGTGATAGTGTTGTAAGACACTTGATAAATGTTGTTTAGATCGGTTTTATACTAGTGAATGACGTGACATATGATTTTGTTGTCTTTTTAGAAAAATCCATTTAATTTGACCCTAGATTTGTCGTTTAATGATGTGTGAAGTGAGCACAATCATAACATTAAAACTAAACAAGGCCATTAGTCGTTAATGATTTGCATACTGATTGTTAAGACCATTTGGAACTCCTCCTTGTTTTAAAACAGATACAATGCTGACTTCACTCTGATAGCATGACAAATGAATATATTTGACATATTCCCCTGTCAAGTTATGCAAAAAAACAACAACGTATGAAATGACATTGCAGTGTAGTATATTACACTTTAAATATTTTTTTTGTGACATTATAATTATAAAATCAATTGAAATATGTTAACAAGATACCCAAGTTATGATCCCACTTTACCTATTGAACCAGTTGTGTTGTTTTTACAATTTTTACACTTCAAGGGAATATGTCCCATCTCTTAAAAGTTTGATTGGAAAGTCATCTTCATCTAGCTTCTATAGTTTAATTGGAAGAACACCTTGTTTCTCTTCGGAGATAGAGGGGATCTGAGTTCAAATCTCAGTAGAAGCAGCAAGATACATTCCACATTTTCATTTTACAATTTAAGTATAATATTGGACTAAATCATCCACCATAAGATTTAAAAAGGTATCCAATGACAATCAGATTAAACCTTCTACATAATGGTTAAAAATAAGGTTAGACTTGTTTCATCAAAATGGTATGCTCTTATACAAATATTTTTATTTTATTTTACAAAGTATACTGTACACTTGTATCTTTCACATTTCCAATGTAGTCACTGTTTTTTTTTATAAAATGAATACATTTTTATCCAGATAATTCTTTGGAGTGTGCAATTATGCTATTGGCTCTTTTTGCAGAAACATTTCTATGCCAGATAAAACAAATGGTGATTTCTTTGTAAAAATAGTGTCATTTCTAAATTTTAAAGACCTTTCATACTCATGACAATATAAAATAAAATAGAAATTTTTAATTATTTCTTTATTATTTGATAATATCACTGCTATGCCTTAAACATAATACTAGTTAATTATGTTGTGAAATCAGGCATTGTGGTGTAATATCAATTGGGGCTATTAGTAAGGCTCTACAACCACTAGGTTTCCTTGGGGTTCACTGAGAACCTATGCTAGTTAAACATAACATCTGCCTCTGTATTTCTAAATTAATTGCTGCAACTAAATATATTGCAATAACTTCTGGTATGTTGTCATAAAAAAGCAAGTATTAGTAAGGTTCTAAGAAAAACAACAAAATGTTTTATTCAAATTTATTTTCGTAAGAACAATAAAAAGTACATGCATTTGTAATAATATGCTGTACTAAGCAAACATAGTGTGAAAATCAGAGCTAATCAATGTCAGATACGAAAATTCATGCTGTGTACATATCCAGTGAAATAGATAAAAAAATTAGTTGATATTGCTTGAACACAAACAAACACAATTCAGTATTTTAAGTAATATCTGACAAGGCTATTAAGATAAAAAAACAACAACAATGTTTTAAAGACATCATATGATGATTGAGACAATACAATACAGTATCTTAATTCCCTCAAATGTTGGAGATTTCTTGTATGTGTACAGAACATGGTATAAAAACAAAACAACGTAAGGGAAAACCAGACATTTAAAAATATGATTGAGATAAAAACACAAAAACAACCTCAATGCATACATTTTAAAATAAGACAGCTTTTAATAAGATACTGAGATAAATAACCAATCAGTGTTGTACTGACAGTTAATTGATGATTGAGGTACATCAATATTTTTTCTTTATAGCACTGACAACAGAATAACACAAATATTGCAAAATACATGCTGTAGTTCATCATAACCATATGATGACCCCTTTTTCATATTTTTCAGGTCTATTGTACAGGTGAGGCCAGTAAAGAAAATGGGACACAAACATGTGATATTCCCTAAATTGATAAAAGAGCCAAACGATGTGGCAAATTTGTTTCAGTCAACCGGGCTGCAGGGTGTAATTTGGGGCAAGATGGAACATAAATTCCCAAACCCAGGACTATGAATATCGACATGGATTCATCAACAGGATTTTCAAGCATTTCTAACAAGTTGTTTGTAACAGCAGTTTAAAATTCCAGGACAAATGCAATGGCTAGTCATGAATGCATGAGGGCCACATGCATTAAGTGCAGTAGAATATACTTTATAGCAAATGTTAGGAATAACAGTGGGTTCTCTCCATCCTGTCTCCCTTCATCTTGTTGGTTGGTGCTTGAATAGGCATAGTTATGTGTCCTGTAGGTATGGATCGCTGTGTGTGCTGGCAAAGATCTGTAATTAAATTTGTTAAAAATTATTTTTGTAAAACCAATATTTAAATTTTAAGTTTGATCTTTGGTATGAATATGAAGGATTTATAAGTGATCAATAGCATAGTACTTTCAAAATGATATCAACTTGTGTTCTGTTTAAAATAATGTATAAACCCTAATTAATAGCTGTTTAAACAAAAGCATCCATACTACCAAGTTAGAGTTACTACTGCATATTTTTTTTTCTTGGCAATTCTAGGGTTGAAATAGTCAACAAATACGTTAACATTTCTCCCCAGAAAAAAATAATTTAAATCAATGACATTTTATCAAAATGGAGAAACTATTCCAAAAATAAAGTTTTGTATATGCATATTAACTGTATTTATGAAAGAAGCAGGTGGTATGGAGGGTCTCTGGCCATGATTTTTTCCGTCAAGGACCATGTCATGTTTCCACGATCACTTCCGTTGATGGAGTCTGTTGACTTTGTGCTAAAGAATTTCATACAGATTATTGTTGAAATATTTATCTTATCAATGCATATTTCATCACTTTTCATGTGCATAGATTGTTTGAAAAAGGAATGTGAAGTTCTGTTTTGTTCAGCTCATGCCAATTATTATAACCGATGAACTCCATAACCAAGCCTATAAAGATTTAAAAATTGGAAAAATATCATAAAAATATATTTAAAAAAGCAACGAATATAACCATTCATGTGTTAATAGTGATTTGACTTAAAAATGATATTCGATTTGCATCATCTTGTAAAGATATATACAATATGTTATAAAAGTAACGTCAATCTATTTTAGTGGAGGACACCAGACAAATGACTGGGTAGAACCACTGGCTCATGTATGAATCAAAATAATTGGTGCATGACATGTGAGCACAAGCATAAAAAATACCTCTTTCAGTTTATCAGAATGGCCTCTCCACATGCTCCTTCTCCTCTGTCCCATTCAAAAAGGTGTTATATAGATTTAAACCCACTGCGACACTGGTTCACTGTAATTAAACAATAATGATTTTTTTAAATGGATCAATAACAATGACATTTAAAATAATAATTTATGTTAAGGAAAACAAAGAAGAGCATCTATGAAAGAATTTAGACTACACTGGCAAAAAGGAAGAAATAAATAGACAAGTTTCCTTATTTGAATTTAATATTATATAAGTTTCATCTATGCAAGGAAAAAGCATTGATGCATGTTTTCTGGCATTTTTAACGTTTGTTTACGTATACCGGCAAATCACGTACTTAAAACTGTCAGCAAAACGTATCCTGCATAATTCCGCATAATATATGACATTTACATATAGTTTTGTCGCTGAAAATTAACTGTAATTGAAGTTATTTCCATTAATTCTAGCGAATCAAAAGTAAACATTCACCTGGCAGCCATCTTGATTTGCTTCGCACACTACCTCCGAGATACGTTTGCGAACCGAGGCAATCGAATGTGGCATACGGTCGGTTCAGCGTGCTAAAAATACGAACCGTTTCAAACCGTAGCGAAACGTAACGCTACGGTTTGCCATACTGAACGCACCCCTGGTACACTTTATATATTTGGACGGTGTCGCTGGCCTTCAGAGAGGAATGGCAGATCACAAGAGCGTAAGAGGTAGGAGTTAATTTCATTAATAAAGTTTTCAAATGGTCTGTAATTATAACGAGAACATTACGAAAACTGGTTCGTCGATAAAATGTACTCTGATAAAATCAAAAAGGAGAACACGAAAAAAAAATGAAATAGCAAAATTAATGAAAATGTATAGTTTTGAAGGATTTGTACCCGGGGTTTCTTGAGTTACCGACCAGTGCTCTTTTGACTGTGTCACTGAGTCTTATTACATTCTCTTTGTGTAGTTTTATTATTGCGACCGGTACAATGTTAACATTTAAATCTCAATATCCCCAATGAGTCGTGAGAAGGGTTTTAGCCGATGCTTATCAACCCATTTGCATTAAAATCGGACATGAAATGTGGTCAATTGTTAAAAGTTTTTTGTGCCAAATATGTGTTGTATTTAATTATTATGTACAACTTACATTGCTGTCAGGAAATGTAATGGGGCTTTAAGAAATAGAAGTTTGCTGTGATGGTCCCAGTGGTAAATTCTCCAGCAGTCGTAACTATTCGTGTTATCTATTAAGCTAATTTCACTTACTTGTTTGTTTGTCTTCACTTTCTGTTAAAATCTCAATATATACAGCATTACAGTACGAAAAATTCATAATTCATTCACTGTACAAGATAAATGTATGTCGCTAGAAATGTCAATTGCCTTACAGTTTTATTATTTTCGCCGAATACCGACCTTCATGTGAAAAAGACATATATAAAGAAATTGTTTCAAAATATTTTTTTTAAATGGGCAATATATTTATAACTTCCTATATTTACTAGTTAATGTTTCTACTTATATTATAATTATTCGATTGACGTTTTATAACTGTTGAAATCTGACATAGAAAATGCTTGTCATTATTGGCGAAAATACACTTTAACATATGCAAATAATTAACTTCCTGTTTATAAAGTTTGTATAAGTAATCTTAATATATATAATATAAATGAAATATTCAAAATTAGCTTAATGTGACTCACGTGACGTCATTAGCCAACGCTGATTAAACGTCATCGTTTAGTTTGTTTTATTTCAAACAAACTGTGAATATACAGTGTAGTTGGCGGGCTATTTATCTCTACTCGAACTAACACTAAGAGAGAAAGAGGTGTCAATAGATATAGAGCTAGATATACAATACTATATTCGAGTGTTAACCTTAACCTGCAGAAATGTCACGATGTAGAATCATTATATTCAGGTGAAAATGCCAGAAACCTATAGGACAGAGATGCGGAGACAATGCAGGATAAAATTTGTTATGTGAATGAAAAAGTTTTTCTGTAGTGTCCCCTTTAAGAGCAGTAGGCCTTAATGTCCCCTTTGGCAGCAAAGCTAGTTTGAACACTGCATGCTTCAGAAAGCATTTATTAATGACAACGTTTAAATCAAGAGAGAAAAGATCAATCTAGCCATTGAGACTGAAAATAAGGACACCGTTTCTAAAAGCCTCTTTTTCCTGCATGATAAAATATTTTTGATAACATTAACATCATTGAGAACACATTCATAAATTCCGTCACAAAGATAACACCATGATCTGAACATGTGTGATTACGTACAGTGTGAAGTCAGATAAAACCACATTCCAATTTTGCGTTTAAGAACATGGGCACATAAAGATCAATGTTGTGTAATGGACAATCAATCTTAGATTCCTAGTTTAGCTGCGTAGTATCTATAAAAAGGTCCATGGAAAATCCATCCTGTTAGGGAATAGAAAGAGCCGTCGTCTGTCGAAGAGTTTAACCAAAGTTATGGACATTGGTTAGTTATAATTTGTCTTAAAAATAACAAATAAGTCACCAAGATTGTGTTTGCCTACTAAGGCGAAAAAATTGCCAATCCCTTCCCTTCCTGCGTCCCACATCTTTTCTCCATGTTGATCCTTTATTCTTAAGTCTGTATCAGTGGTAAAGCTATTATTACTAATAACTCTCAATGAGTTCATGTACAAAGCTAAGATAAGTTATCAAAGCAGTAGTTCTAAGAAGTGAGCAGATATGAAAGATATGTTAATGATAAAGAGGGGCTATGGTAAACCATCTCAAGGCTATTATTTATGTCTATTGTTTCTGTATTTGCTATCTAAATAATGTACAGAACAGCTCAGGAGGAACGTCCCAAAAACGAGAGGTGTGGAGTGAACGGAAAAAGAGTGACTTCGCCTAAAATAGACAATTCCTCAAAAGAAATGGAGTGGTGAAATAGAAGCTTGACTTCATGATTCTGCGAGTAAAATAAAGTTACTTCGCGTCAGTGTAGTTATGCTTGCCTTAATTATATTTAAGTGTGAAGAAATTTAAAATAACAGTAGGATACAAAACCTCTCGAACATTTCCTCTCTCGCACTATTGATAGAGTTTGACAAAACTGTCGCATTACTATTCCTACCCTGACAATACCCATAACCCGACCAAGAAGAAATAAGAAACAAAATAATTACTAGAAAAAAATAGTAGTAGTAGTTGTTGTTGTTGTTGTTATACTAGTACTAGTAGTAGTAGAAGTAGTAGTGGTAGTAATAGCTGAAGCAGTATAAGTACTGGTAGTAGTTTTCATTATAGTAATAGTAGTAGTTGTAATAGTAGAAGTAGTAGTACATATAGGCGGTAGTAGTAATAGACGTAGCAGTAGTAGTGGTAGCAGAAGAAGTAAAAGAATTATTAGTAGTAGACGCAGTAGTAGTAGCAGCAACAGAAGCAACAGAAGTAGTAGTAGTAGTAGAAGTAGAGGTAGTTGTAGCAGTAGTTGTTTTTGTCCTTGTTGTTGCTGTAGTAGAAGCAGCAGTAATAGTAGCAATGTAATGGTAGTATAAATAGTAAAGTAGTAGTAGTAATACTAGCAGAGGCAGTAGTAGTAGCAGCAACAGAAGCAGTAGCAGTAGTAATAGTAGTAGTAGTTGCAGAAGTAGTAGTAGTTGCTGTGTTGGTAGTAGTAGCAAAAGTTGAAGTAGTAGTAGAAGTAATAATAGTAGTAGTAAAAGTAGTGCTAGTAGCAGGGTTCGACATTAACTTTTTTGAGAGCTGGACCAGTGGTCCAGCAACTTAGAAAACTTACTAGACCTGACCTAAACTGGACTAGACCAAAATGTAAACACATAATACACATACAAGCATACTTAAATCAAATTGTTATAAGAGTTTGTATTGTGTTGCAATAACATATCAATATAACTAAGTATGAGATATTTATGACTAGACAATTAGTATGAAACTTAATATTCTATTAGTGCAACTTAGGTATGATTATACTTAATTTTTTAGTCTGACATAGGTATCATTCATTGGTACTTATATGACTAGAAAGTTAAGTATGACCATAACTACATGACTAGATGTTTTCACACAACTGAACAGGCTAGACATGACTGATTGTCAACCTGCTGTATTTATTTTCCTAGATTAGGATGTAAAAAAAGTAGTGAGCGGTGAGCTGTACCTAAGATCATATTTCCGTTGGTGAGATATATGTGACTTAGATTCAGAATGCCCATTTATATCATCTATTCTGAAATTGTCCGTACCGACAACAAATCCTCCACACTCTTCAAACTATCTGCATGTCTTACAAAACATATCAATGCTCTTTTTGTTCAAAATCTAGCCAAGTAATCTCATCTGTTTGACAAAACGATCTTATCTGCTTTGTTTTGTCATACAGTTTCTTTGAAGCATCCTGCCTCATTGGTTTCGTATTACAAGTTTACAAGTTCATTTACTCTCAGCATATAACATTTATGTGAAATGAGGTACAATGATAATGTTCAAGATACAATAGAATAAAACCGAACCAGGCTGTGTTGAGGTGAGGAAGTACAGTGCAACAACTATTTTAAAGAACAACAACAATAGAAAGAAATGTGTTAGCCAGGCGGGTCTTTAACAGTTTCAAGCACTAAACGAAAGAACTTGCTTAATTTGTTCAGTTTCTTAAGGTCATTCTCACACATTACCATCTTAAATAATATTGTATTTGGATGATGTGTTTTGTTATCTATTTGTTATCTCGAAAAAACAAACTTAAGTTTATCGACGTTTTTGTGTCATCTGCGCAGAGTGCGTTATAAACAAACCGTATAATAGTATGTTGTCGTAATACTTGGGATTCCAACAGTACAGATAGTATTTGTGCATTTTTATCTCTCGCATTTTTATTATTTTTTTATTAGGAAAATTCTGTAAACATTACAAAATAAGAAATTAAATGAAGAAATAACCACTCGTATCCTGCTTAACAATAAGTATTACGACATTGGATATTTTACAAGTGCGTGTGTGTGGGGGGGAAACAATCGAAACACCTCGGATAATTCACGAATCATCTCTCGGATGTATGTAGGTAGTCGGATTATCTCGGTCATTTCCCTAAATGACACGTCAAAACAAAAATGGCAGCTTGAATGACAGCTCACTATAGTACGGTGCCTGTAAAACTTCACTTTGTGGCTGCTTCAAATTTTAATCACCCGAGTTTAATTTACCCGGTGCAGCAAAGTCACAGCTGTCAAACGACGCCATTGTTTATGTTTTGTGCGAACTACACTTTAAGCATATTCTTCCGACTTCCGGCGAACAAAACGATCGTGAGTTCTGTAAGTATTATTGCACCAGATACATCCGAGGGATGATTGTCCCGGGGACGGAATTACCCGAGGAGTTCCGATTGGGGGAAAAGCAATCGGAACACCTCGGATAATTCACGAATCATCTTTCGGATGTATGTAGGTAGTCGGATCACCTCGGCCATTTCAATAAATGGGACTGCTTTTGTGACAGACGTCAAAACAAAGATTGCAGCTCGGATGACGGCTCACTACAGTATGGAGCCTGTAAGACTTCACTTTGTGGCGGCTTCAATTTTAAATCATCCAGGTTTAATTTACCCACCGCAACAGACATGAAGGTGTCAAACGATGCCGTTGTTCATGTATTGTGCGAACTACATTTTAGGCATATTCTTCTTCCGACGAACAAAACGATCGTGATCTCATTAAGTATCATTGCACCAGATATAGCAGAGGGATGATTGTCCGAGGACGAAATTACCCGAGAAGTTCCGATTAGGGGAAAAAGCCTCGTTCTGAAAACACAAGCCAATGAGTGAACGCATGTCAAGGTTGTTACTAAATATACTGCTAAATATGGCACACCCGGGTTTCCCAAGAAACTGTATCGACAAACGTCAATAGTTTGACCGAGTTTAACCATTATAAATATTATTATTTTATACTTTTGATTCATTCATAGGCAGATTTTCGGCAAACTTTGTCCGATTTAGAACACGACCTGTTGGTCCAGCTAGCCTAGTACTTAGCTAGACCAGACCACCGATCTACTAGTAAATGTCGTTCGGTCGGGCCTTAATGTCGAACCCTGGCTAGTAGTAGTTGTAAGAGTAGTGGTAGTAGTAGCAATACTAATATTGGTAGTAGTAGTTCTTGTTGTTGTTGTTGTTGTTATTGTAGCAGTGATTATGGTTGTGGCAGTTGCAGTATTAGCCGCAGCAACAGCAACTTGTACAACAGCTTTACATCTTCAATAAGACATGATTTTATACAATCTATTTCTGGGACTCGGGTATATAAATTTGTCCCACCATCCCTGTAAATATCTGTTGATATAACCCGTGTGATAAAGATGAGCTTTATTTACCGATATTCGCGCACCTGCTCTAAGCCGGACTACTTTTTCTGACGAAACGATCAGGAATGTTAACGTGAACGAAACTCATTTATCGCGTAATTATTTTTGTGATCACTCCAAATATTTCCATAATATGAAGATTAGTAGTTAAATAGAGCAAACGAGGGTATTAAAAAAGTGAGGTTGAGCGAGGTGTCGATAATTCGCGTTGCTTAATGCCATGTGCATAGCTACTTTAATATTACTCGGCCTTGACATTACACACTACAAGTATAACTTTACACGAGGGTGTGATTTTTGTTGTTGTTTTTCAAGCATTGTTATTAATTATCGTTATTAATAAATCTTATGTAAAGCGCATATAAAATAAAGAAATAACATGTTTGTTGTCTTATTTTTAATAGTAAAATAGAACTATTTCTTATAGCTGAATTGCTCTATGCACGCGCATGAATTTCGTGTATTGCATTGGAATTCAGATCATTAAAGGAGGAGCAGTAGCAGTATATTTAAATGTTTCCTTCTAAATCCATTTGAGAAAACTATTGATGATGGGATAAAAAGAATACCAGGATAGTGTTGATATAGATAAATATTATCATGCTCGGCCCGAAAATCAGAAAGCACTCGGCATTTATCTATATCAACACTAACCCGGTATTATCTATATCTTTTACTCATTTTTTTTTTGTTTGCCTTTAATTTCTTAAATCAGTTTATGGAAAAATATCTCACAACATTTTAGTGATGACAGTATTGCTTGATAGCGCGTGTGGTCGAGCGTGGGCTCCAGGTTGGAAGGTTTCCGGGTTCGATCCCGGGAAGCGACATACCAAAGACTTTAAAAACAGAAGTGGCATATCTCCTTTGCTAACGCTCAAGAAAATATAACGGTAGTTCCAAGACTGATTGGCCCGGTGTCAGAATAATGTGACTAGGTGAGGTATCGATAAACTATATATGCAATCAAAAACGACATTTACGTACATGTTTACCATAAAAGGTATAACCCTAGCTCTGTTAAAGTGTTTTGCACAAAACATAATTTCCTAATATAAAAGCGAAACAATAATTAATTTACTACTTAACGTCAACAGCTAAAAATATTAGTTTCTTCCCCAGATTTAGTTTGAAAATATTTTCGTCTTCTCTTCTTGTCAGCAATAAGCTGAAAAGGTGAACCATCGAAAAGTTGCTTATTCTTATGCTTGAAAATAATTAAAATAAACATGCAGGGCAGTATATAAGTATTGCGTTCAATTGAACATCCATATTAAGCAGTTTATTTGTTAAAAGGATTAAATTCAGAAAAAAATAGTGAGTTTGCCGAAATGTTGAGATTTAGTTTCACTTTTCTTTAAATGGACACACCTGAAGCTAAAAATAGGTTTAATTCGATTTATAGATACAAATAATTTGATTACCAACTAGGGATCAATAATATATCCCATATAAACCATCGAGTCGACCCTAAAGTTCGGGAGTTTATCAGTGATAAGCCGACAAAGTGGTGCTTACATTTGAATAGTTCGTAACTCGAACACCTCGACATTGTTTACAAAAATAACACTGCGTAAAACGCGAAATGCATTGTAGGAACAGTTCTCTTGAATCTCATTGGCCGAAAAATCCAACATGGCGAGCAAGGCAAGACGACTAAAATTTTCGGAGTTTAAAAAAGAAGTGAATACATGCGCAGCTTCTGTTCACTCTGAGTGATTCAGGGCCGTTGCTTTTATCGATTGGATGGATTTACGAAACAATCTGTTGATCGGAATAAACAAAAAACTGGCCAATCTTTTGGAAAGGTACGTCATAGGTTTACTCAAATTGTCGACACGATATCACAATTCGAAGTTTTCCTAAATTGTGTTTTTATTGTGTGTTTTTTAACTCTTTAGCTGTATTGCGCCAGTTTTAAGATGTTAGTAGTTAAAGCAAAATGGTTATTATTAATATAGTTCATAATATACTTGAAAACGCCGAAAATTATATAAAAACGTCGATTTAAATTACAACAGGATATTTGTTTACATACATTTTCTAGTTTATTAGCTTAAAGATGTTCTTGTTTTTGTAATGTAACTATATAAACAATCTTCCGTTACCATGGCAAATTGTGGCAGTTGCTAATGAACTGATAATGGAAAAATTGGTTGTTTGAACTCAATAGCTTTACAAAAACAATTGGACTTTAGACCTATTTGGATCCATCACACAGTCGAGATGGGTTTTGCACAGTTTTAAGCAAGGTCACTGTTACATTTTGTTGTGGACTCCATCTAATTATTTACTTGAAATTATAATTTACAGTTAATGTGTCAGACAAACATGCACATGAAACTATCCCTCACTCATTATTTTAATATATTGCTCAATGAGATATATCAAAGTGCCTTCAAATGTTGCTAAACTTACATTATAGCATCAAAACTGTAACCGCGATAAATGGATATATATTGCCTAACCTCTGCTATCTCTTAAATATTATTCATCTATCTTTTCTTGTGTAAGTCCAAAACCCTGAGTGGTTCTGAATCAATGGCAAAATATAGGATGCAGCTCATTTTAGACAAAGGGTGTTTTTGTCTAATCCTTGCCCGGAATTATGGAAGGTGATTGATTTCCTACATTGATATTGCTAACTTAAGTGCTAGCTTATCTAATAACATGTGTTGATAGCTTTGGGTATCTCATAGAACTACTACTTGATTTATTTTAACATAACATATATCACAAAATATGTCTGCTGCTTTTTAGCTTCAAGAAAGATGATAGGCCCTGAAAAAAAGAACCAAGAACATTAACTTCACAGCAATAGACAGATACTTCAACCACATGGTCTGCTGCACCAGTTAAACACAAAAAGGTATAAACATATTTATACATTGTAGTTTAATTAATTTTTTTTTAATAAAGACTGATTATGGTAGTAAAGACTTACTGTGGTAGTAGGTTAACTCAGCTGAGTTGAACTATTTCTTTTTTATTATTGATTTGCTACACTTTTTTGCTGTTTTCTTTATTCTGTAGTGTCCATTTTACTTATCAAATTATACTAAAAGCAATATTAAAAATTGTGTTAGCTTGTTTCTTTGAGAAATACGCCACAAACAGACATGTGAATTTCAGACCAGGACATAGTGAAGCACTTCGTCGGACGAAGCTAAATGTTTACACAAAAAAATACACACAACTGTTAACTAACTACTATTTTCACTTTTTTTTCAAATGTATAGATCATAACTTATTAATTGATTATATTTTCGTACACCAACGATAACAGTTAGGAACCTTTGAACCTCATAAATCCAAACATTTACATACACCCAACCATAAACACTAATATAATAATACTCAAAAGCACTGGTCTTTCTGCATTCCAGAGATGTCGCATAATTCAGTTTAATGAAAGTTGATCTAATATTACAAATAAGAAATAACAATGGTTAATCTCCATAAAATATGTATTGCTGTCTTTAAGCTTCAAGAAAGATGCCAGGTTAGCAAAGAAAAGACAGAAGAAAAGTGATGTATACACCTGAACCTTCGGTGCCGTATGACCTATAAAGTGTCGGTGTGCCGTTAAACCCAAAAAACAAATACAAATACACCTGTACCTACACAAAAGTAGTTCGCATGCTACTGTAGGAAAGGGCAGACACCCCAACAACATGGTTTTCTTTGCCATTAAAACATGAAAGATAAACGTCTGTTTATTGACAAGTCAGTAAAATTGGCCTCCATTCATTATAATGGTTGCTGCATTTGTGTGATAATGTTGTTAATATTTTCTTTTCTTTTAATGTTAAAAATAAAGAAACAAATATTGTAAGTGCTTGTGGTTTGAAAATAATAATACGGAAGAGAGAAGATTTCATACAATAATTTTTGAGAGATAATCCATTTTTCACCATTTTCTTCAAATTAAATACTCTTCTTGTTCCATCTCAATTTGATTATTGAAAAGCGACATTCTAGGTAATAAACTAAATTAATTTAAGCTATTATTTTAAGTTATCGATGTAAAAGATGTTCATATGATACACTTCTGAAATACCTCATTAGGCATTTTTGTTGTTTCAGCACCAAATGATTTAAAACCCAACATCCTTTTCTTGACCAAAACTTAACTAATATGATCTGCTAACACATAAGCCAAATAGCACTACATGTACATGTCTAGGTAGATCTATTTTTTTGCAATTTCTATTTTTTTATCGTACTGCTTTTACCAGCATGATGCCAAGGAGTATGAATGCTGCCTTGTAACTCATACAAATCCTTGACCTCTCACTGTGTGGGTGTAGCCGTGTAACGGTTGGCTCAAGCAGTAGAGGATTCGTCCTGTAAGCGAAAAGTTCGGGGTTCGAGTTCCAGACCGACTGCACATTGTCCTCCCTAGGTTACAATGGAGCCCAACGTAAATGACCCGCGATTGTTATGGTACAGGTGCTTGATGGGTGCTTGTGGGTTGTATGTAGAGCTAATGGTCTGTGTAAATTAGAGGATAAATTTCAAGTTGCACTGGGTGTACGTAGCCGGGCGATAGGGAGATGATGTGTAAGCGGCCCGGTTAGCTCAGTCGATAGAGATTTTGGCCTGTTAGCGAAGGTACCCGGTTTCGAGTCCTGGACTGGCTGCACATTTTTCTCCATATGTTACATGGGTATGAGTTTTAGATGGGATAAAGGACTTAAAGTGAAAGTCTTCCAGTTGACTGGTGTGGCAGTGGTTCTACCAAGACATTGGTCAATAGCAGGGTGATACTTTAATGATTAATTCCAAATATAGCTTAATGTTGCAGCTTAACATTTATGTGTGGTGTTCCTCCATCATAAATAGTTATATGTTGGATATTGGATCATTTAATTGTCAATGCAATTTGTTAGTGTTCAAGATAACACAGACCACATCGTTTTACATTTTATTTTATCTGAACTGCTTTACAGGTAAAGATCACTAAGTGCCATACCTGAGGGAATCAGCATACACTTGATCGTGGCGTTTGGTAGACAGAAAAAAATCACTAGATAGCTAGACCAGGACTTTCCAGAAGTGATGGCAAATGCTTAAGTCATTTGATAAGATTGTACTTGATCCAGTATTGCAGAACAATTATTAGTAAGTTGTTAATTTTAGTTGTTTTTTAGAAATATATTGAAGGCAGATAATATACCTATAGTAACGATGATGGATGAATACCCCGGAAAATGTTTAGGTAGTACCACTGGTGCACCTGAGGTTGTTTTTTTTTTTCATTGTTTCATTGCTAGCATTTGAGAAACTCGTCAGGAAGTGCGAGGTTAGAGCTCTGTAAACCGGTTTAAGCACCCCAGTTGGGCCATATTGCCGACTGACCGTTCCAAGGCGGTAACTGTCGGGTTTGCTCTTTTCGTTTAATGACTCATCACAAATTTGTTCTTACTTTTCGCTTGGCTTGCATGTGAAATACCTTTGTTCTGTGCCTTTTTTCGAGTTTGGTATACGTTGCAATGCTCATAGGACTTTGTCAAATATTCTTATTCATGATCACAACAATGTTACTTGTGCAGTGTGGCGGTCGTAGAAAATCTCCCCGTGCATGTAATCTATGTTGTCATTTAATTCATCCTATAAGGATTTTGTTACGTGTATTTCCTTTGATGGACATTGGACTTTGGTTCTGCAATTCCATCTTCACATGAACAGGATGCTACAACCATTTATTCGTCCCTGGTCGTGTTTGTTCATGATTTAGAAAGTTAATTTTATTTTTAGTCAACCATTTTTGTGTAGCTTTTAAAATGGAAATAATACTAAATCCTTTTCTAAGCACTATGTGGACATTTATTTTTCAATGACGTCACTACTTACGTCATAACTTATAGAAAATATCAGCGCTTGGACATTTTGTGATCAAATAGATCGTGTTTTTTTTTCATTGCTTGCATTTGAGAAACTCGTCAGGAAGTGCGAGGTTAGAGCTCTGTAAAACCGGTTTAAGCACCCCAGTCAGTCCATATTGCCGACTGACCGTTCCAAGGCGGTAACCGTCGGGTTTGCTCTTTTCGTTTAATGACTTATCACAAATTTGTTTATACTTTTCGCTTGGCTTGCATGTGAAATACCTTTGTTCCGTGCCTTTTCGGAGTTTGGTATAAAATTGCAATGCACATAGGACTTTGTCATATATTCTTATTGAAAACCTTTTTCTTTCAAGTCCATTACCTGAACAGGACGTTAAACCCATGTGGTGAGACGCCATGGTCCAATAGGAGTCAGAGTAGTTAGGCCCCTAGTCCTTTGTTCTTGGTTTTAATGAAAACATTCAGTTTGGGCAGATTATGACAGCCAGTTGTTATAAATGGGTAAACATCTAACACCAATACCTTGGTAAACATTACAGGTCTTTTTCTTTCTTTCATGAAAGTGTTAAAACTAACTGAGGCTCAAACCTAATCTGAAGTAATTGTCAATGTTTGATTTTTGACAATCTGTTGTTATTATAGCAATTGTTGTCAATTTAAAAAGCCATCATGTGTGTATACTTGATAATCATGGCAACTTTAAAACTGAGAAGGGTCGTCTTTCTTCTGACTTTATCTGAATAAATGTGGTTTATTAATCATTTAAGCTTTCTTTAGCCAGATACATGTCCACTATCAACATGTATTATTGTATCGATGCAATGTTGCAGCCATCTTAAATCAAATTGGTCACAGTTTAGTGTAGGAACTTGACAAAACCACTGATCTGCATTCTAAGGTTACAACATCACTATTGACTCATGAGTCAACGTATGATTTATTATTGACATATACAATAAATGAATATTACTGCATGCACAGACTGAAGATGAATTAGTTCAGTTTTTGTGCTCAGTATGGTTAAAAAAAACTAGAAAAAAAATGTTATATATAATATAAGGGTCAGAGGTATTAAAACAACTGATTGTATTACTATCTGTAGTTAAGTCGTTTTTGCCTTTTTGAAGCAAAAAAGAAATGAAATTATAAATTTTACAAACTGTGAACAATTAACTTTAAAAGCTATTTACAAGTTAAAACATTTTCAGACATATTAATTATAATGAAAACATTTTTCAGAACTGTTTTTGTAGCATGGTTCATTTTTACTAATGTTAATATTTCAAGCTTTATTCTGCAATATTTAGTGCGATTTATTATTTCATATGTAAATTTACCTACGCATTTGTGGTCATAATGGTCTAATAACCGCTCTTACAAGTCGAGACAAATGCATTCAGAGCCTCCAGCTCACCAGATGGCATCTACTTTTGTGTTTAATGTTTTAGTCTTGTGTTAGATGTTAAGTCTAGGGAATTAAAGGCTAATGTGCTAAATACTGGGATAATTGGTATCTTGTATTGATACAATGTGCAACACACACACAAGTACCATAGCTCACATCCAACTTTTTCATTATTCCTTATCAACTTTGATGCTACCATTTAACTGCAACATAACTGAGCTGATGCTCATTATTATGCTATAGGTAATCATTATCCAAAAGATTAACATAAGATTCGAATTAAAGATATTAAAAGGCTTGTAACATATCTATGTGATGCTTTAAATGTAGTTTGAATATGATTACAAGGAGATAATACTAAACAAGTTCATGATTTTGCATATGCTTCAACTTTTTTTATTTCAGATACACAAACTCCTGTTCAAAAGCTGCCAACCAAAGGCCAATGTCTGATTTTAAGAGACACCCAGTGATTAAGATTTTGTCAATCTGCACAGGAGAAATACCTTAAGTAGATTATCAAAGATAAATAAAGCTACAAAGTGAAAGCTCTTTCTGCAATGAAATGTATACAGTTATAGAGGCAGTGCTAAAAATGTTTAATATATACATCTCAACATGCAGTGTAAACTATATTTCTTTACAGACATATAAAAGAAACAATCATTGCAGAACTTACTTGTAATATTGAAATTTGTTTTTTGTTAAAATAAAAGTATTTATTAACAAATTATGATGCTTGGTTCTTTGATGTATTATGCACTAACATTGACCAGATCCTGACCCTAAATTTATCATCCATCATTTATGCAATTAAAAAAAGAGATTCATTTTCTTCCCGTCACTATTTCTAAGAAAATGTTAATCTTGTATCAGTAAATAACAGTTCGTTTAATTCTGTGTAGAGGTCAGGAAAAATGCATGTTGGTGCATTTCATAGGATTTAAGCTTATTTTAGGCTAAAACTATTAATATGTGTATAATGCACTGTTTAACTCGTGCAATAAACCATCAGACCCCGGATCTGGTAGAGCAATCAGTAGTGCCTTGGCTTCAGGTACAACAGGCCCCAGATTCAATACCGGGCCGCGACATACCAGTCGTTAAAAATGCAAACACTCCAGCAAATATAAGGGCAGGTTCCATGACTGGTTGATCTGGTGTCAGGATAACGAGACCGAGTGTGGTATCATGCCAGGTGGTCATGGCTTGCTATACAATGAAGGTAGCACTATATCTTCTTCAAGTGAACACAGTCTCCAGATAACTGAAATACGGTTGGGGACGATAAACCCAATAAACAAAAACCAGCAGAAACAAGTAACTCTAATCGGTAAATACAGCAATAGGTATGTTGCACAAAAAATGTAAAATTAAAGAGACAAATGATTTATACAGTGTATTACACAATCGTTTCAACTGTTCAACTTCTTATAATTTCTGTTATGCAAAATCTATGTTTGCTTACATTACAGTTGTTTTTTATCTATTAGGCAGTTTTTAAATATTAGACACAATTTGAATACACATGTACATGTGTTAGTAAACAAAATAAATTTGATTTAAGAAAGTGGACAGCCCTTGTAAATGTGTTTGTTGGGTTAATCTTAAATTCAACTGTATATTAATTATCTAGAGACTGTGTCCACTTGATGCATATATGGTGCTGCCTTCACTGTGTATACCATGTTGTGAACACCTGGCATAATACCAAACCAACTAATATTATACTGTTACCAGATTAACCAGTTGTTGAACTACCCTTATATTTGCTTGAGTGTTAGCAAGAGAATTATAAAACTACCATTTTAACCACTGTCTACGTCGAGGGCTGATATCTAACCCAGTGCCTCCAGTATCTGGAGCCTCACTCTACCGACTGAGCTATACCTTGTCTTGCTCCCTTGTAAGTAGACCCAACCAACATAGATAGCCTGCCCACCGTGCTTCCCTGTATATAACCAATTACTAACAACTGCGGTGAGAAGTGGACTCTTTACCTTAATTTGTACATTTTGTCATACACTCCGTAGGCTCTGATTTGCACCCAACTTCAAGTCAAGAATGATTTAAAGTTAAAGCTGTCATATGTAAGACCATAACGTATGTAATTTTGATCTTGATAATAATGCAATTTTAATTCGAAAGATAGTAGGCGAAAATGATCTTAATGGCATTTGACTGAAGTACATTTCCTTGGACCATTGTCAGCTTCAACATGATGACACATCAAGAGGTCAACGGCTACATCAAGGGGTCTAGTCAAGTAAGACTAATCAGTAAATAAAGCAATACGTCTGTTGCACAAAAATGTAACATTAAAGATATAAATGATTCGTACAATGTATTACCCAATCCTTTCTACTGTTCAACTTCTTATAATTTATGTTATGCAAAATCTATGCTTGCTTACATTACACCTCTTTATTTTGTATGTATTGGCTATTTCAATATTACACACAATTTGAATATACATGTACATGCGTTTATAAACAAACTAATAATTTAGATTGAGAAAGGTTGACAGCCCTTATAAATGTTTCTCGGGTTTATCTTCAATTCACCTGTATATCAATCATCTAGAGAATGTGTCCACTTGATGCATATATGGCCCTGTCTTCACTGTGTATACCATGGTGTGAACACCTGGCATAATACCAAATCCGCTAACATTACCCTTATATTTTTTGAGCGTTCGCAAGGGAGCTACAGCTTTGCCATTTTAACGACTAGTAAGTCTTGGTCTGGGGTTGAACCGGAGGCCTGCCGTACCCGGAGCCGACACACTATCGATTGTTCTACCAGGTCCGGGGTCTGCTGACTTATTGCACAAGTTAACATTCTGGTGTATTAAACATACAGTAATCATTTCGGCATAAAATCAGCTTAAATCCTATGCTTAAAGGTGGCATCCGGCAATTTGTCTTTATCTAAATAACGTAACAATTTTTCACCCCTCTTCTGTGAAATTTTGGCATAATCGATGCATAAACTTTTACTTTCGTTGAAGTAGAAGCTGTTTATAATATAACCACAAATATAAAACAGCACATGTTGGGAATTTAGTCGTTTTAAATGTACATTCTATCTAAATCTTTAAATAAGCATGATGGGAATTTCAGTTAAAAATAGATATAACGTCAGAGCTTATTACCCGGGTCGAGTAAGTTAAGTTATGTTAAAAGTAAGTGGTCATGTAGTTTCCTAGTTTAAAAAAGCTTGCTGTGCAGCGTGGCTTGGATAGGAAATACCTGTTTGCGATTTGTGCTTCACTGGTCACACATATCTAGGGTCTCGTTTAACAGCATTTTGCAGGACTCTTTCAGGTAACAATTACTTATTTGGTTATTTGAGTTATTTGAGAAAACATTTTTTGGACCAAACTGTCGGATACCGCCTTTAATGACTCCTCTTTTAGGATATTCAGTGGATCATTACAGGGCTGGGTTCTTCAATGTGTGGACAAAAATACAAATAAACTCTTTCTTTAAAAATATATATGTATACATATATTTTTAAAGAAGGTTTATAGCTAGTTTTTTTTAGTTAACAATTGCTTATCACGTATATGAAAATTATGTAATGCCTTTTAGGATTGCATAAGTTTTTGTAATGTCTACTTCTTTTTCAATTCCTTATTTACACTTAAAGCAAGCACTGTGCTTGTATGATATGTCTCACCTTTTTCAAATTAAAACATACACACTAAGGTGAAATTATAAGTCAACATGCAGCTTGTCCTCACCTTTACACAGAAATAAACGAACTGTTATTTACTGATACAATACTTTTACTTTTTCGGAAATAGTGACAGGAAGAAAATGTATCTCAATTTTTAGAGGCATTAATGGCTGATGATAAATTTAGGGTCAGGATCTGGTCAATGTTGGTGCATTATTCTTCACAGAACAAAGCAACATATTTTTTTTTAAAATCAATTGTTTTAACAAGCAAGTAATTAAATATAAAAAGAAAGTTTTGTTACTTGGACATGAAAATAAATATAAACAGTTTACATTGCATGCTTAGTTATATATATTAATCATGGTTAGCATTGCCTACATAACTGTATACATTTCATTGCAGCAGTAGGTTTCTGGTGTTATTTATCGTTTATCGTTGACAATCTGCCTAAGTGGCTTCTCCTGTGCAGATTGATAAAATCTTAACCACTGGGGTTATCTTATTATCAGTCGTTTGCCTTTGGTTGGCAGATTAAAATTAGTGCAATAATATTGAAAGAACTATGGCTCTTTATGCTATCTTGCACATGTATTAGCGGTTGCATGTATTCCAGTTTGATTTATCAAAATATTGGGTCAAGCTCATGTGTAAACTTCACAAACTAAAATGTAATAAACAATGATAATCATTTATGGTTGTCTGCTATACAAACACGAAATTTAAAACACTATTCTTTAGCGAATATGTTTTTTGAGATTCACCCTAATCAAGAACATCAATAAATAAAGTCGATTTTTTTATGATTACTGCATAACAATAAGGTTTCGAGACTTGCTTTTTCTTTCGCTTTGTCGTCAATCATAAAACAAACTTAAAAAAACTAAAACTCGTGTAGAATCATGTAAAACTAACAAATATTTAATGCAAATTACTATTTACTTACGGTCTCAAGCGACTCCAACGGCCATTATTCTCGTGAAACTTTGAGACCTAACGTTTATCCGGTGCGGTAAGGCTTATAACTTTCCCGAATTGATTTTTTACCAATAGCTGGCCAACGGACCTAAATATTTTACATAATTGTGCTATATAGTTAGAAAAACTTAAGCAAATGTGTTAAATATGGAACTATGAATAAATAATTTATTTTTAAACAGATATGCTTTATTCCCAGTATTCCCGTGCGTATTACTAAGGCGTGTCCCTTTAAGTTAAGAATTCTTCTTGTCAGTGTTATTTTAGTGAGATTCATGTTGGGACCCATATACTGGGTCATGCATAGATCCACTCTCTAGATATAGTTATATTTATGTTTAAAAGGAAAACAAAATATTTCAGCAAACCTATGTCAATAAATACTTTTGTACCTCTAAATGAATGCTAAAGAGTTGTCACTGATGTGTGCTGCTTTATTTTACCTCAGAAGGTGTTAGCTTTTAAACTCTAGTTTGCGATAAAGGGTACCTTAAAATGTCTTAACTCTAATATATTTTACATCTACATTACTACTTTATTTTTGGTTTAGTAAAAATGATGATTCAATATTATTACAGTCATATAATGACTGTATGTTTAATATTTACCTGTAGATATCAGTTACATGTTTTTCTTTAAATAAATAAATGACAATATTTTTTTTTAGAAATTATCCTTTTTTATAAAACAGCTTTACTTTAGGAACACGCGTTGCGCGCAGTCTACATTATCAATGCATATACATATGCTTTTTAGATATAAGACTGATAAGTTAAATCGGAACAAATTTTAAACGTTGCTTATAAATAAAAATGTAACAAACATTACCAGGCACATAACAGCCCTGAACATGTTTCGGGAGAAGTAATGTCCGCCTTTGCTGAAAAAAATGTCCGTTTTACCTTTCCCAATTCTAGTGACTGTAAGCTGATGCAAAGTGACACGATTTTACCGCAGACCCGAAGTGACTTCACCGACTCCATTTTTACGCGAAGTGACACCATTTTTAGCCTCCACTTCAGCGAAACATTGAGCGGATTCCTCCATACTTCGCGTTTTTAGGACATTCCTCCTGAGCTGTACTGTAGTCTACTATAGGGAAGGTTTTACGATAAAGGAACATGTCAAGTATAGACTTTGTCATATAAATAAAGTAACAAATGTTGTCCTTTTTGGCATATCAATCTAAACACCAAACAAATAAATATCATCAGCTATTGTTATTGGGTCCTATGTTGCACGCTGCATTGCTTCTTTGCCCACTACTAGACCCTCCACTCTGTAAACAAAACTATTCAGAATTAGAATAGTATACGAAAGGAAGTCTATCCCAGTTTACCAGCTGCTTTGATGTAGCCAATGGGTGTGGTATCGGCCCTTTAAATATAGATGGAAACTTGGTAAGTAACAATTCAAGTCAAATATTTTTCAAGTTAGAGCTGAAAAAGGGACAGGGGCTGCGAGGGATACCCGCTGGCGTGAAGGGCATGCAAACCCCAGATAAGGATTTATTTTGCAGCTTGAGCTCGAAATTAGCAATCGTACTCTAGCAGTGTGATAACCGGATATGAATGTGTAATAAATCTTTGGTGAAGAGTTGATCACTTATGTGGTCTGTAGTGTGTTTACATATTTTTTAAGATTTGTGCTAGTGACCTACTTTTTGACACTAAATGACCTCAAACAAAATTTCATTCTGACAAAGTCTGGTGAAAATGGACAGAAAATTGTAGCCTCTAGCGCGTTCATAAGCATATTGCAAATAATGTCAAAGGAACTGTTGTACTGAACAACTTTGCAATTTAAGGTTTATTTACATTAAACTCGGTCTGGATTTAATTAAGATATATTCAAGGAACGGATTTAAGACATGCCTGATGAACGGAAATCCCTTGAGGGACTGTAAAATATCAGCACACATAAGTCCGGTGGCACCTAAAACAAAAGAATTAAAGGTGGTATCCGACAGTTTGTAGCAAATTTATATTTTTTCTATTACTACATACGTCATTGTGACCTGAAAGGTCTTGCAAAATACTATTTTTATTCCCTAGTTCAATGTGAACAGTGAAACATGAATCCCTTCTCATCGTAAGTACCAAACAGGTATTTACCATTTTCGCCCCGCTGCAGAGATAGCTATTTTTAAAGTAACAAAGCCATGTGACCACTTATGTTCCAATTCACTTCATACCGTCAAACACGTAATACGCTCTGACGTCGACAACTATTTTTAGCAGAGATTACGATCGTTCTTATTCGTGAATTTGAAAATGACAAAATTTACGAGTGTTTTTTTCTAGATTTGTATTATCTAACTATATAGGCAGTGTTCAAAACCGTCTCGACTTAGAACCCCTGCCTTACTTCACAAATTACCTCTTTTTTGCAAAAATATTATCCGTGGAATAAATTATACAAAAAACAACAACAAACAGGCACTTTGTGTTCTTTAATCGAAGAGAGCATCATGAAAGAATACTTGCAAATTAGCGCTAATGACATTGAAAGATGTCATATGGCCCCAAAAGGTCTGAAGCCACAAATGTTGATCAAAATTTAATTGTACCTGACACGAGCGGCAGTATTTCAAGAAAGAAAATTAACAGATGGGATAAATTTTGTCGTGTTTTATTAAATTAGGAGGGAGTGTGCATGTTTAACTCGGTATTTGCTATCATACATCTTACATGCTTATTACAACGCAATATCTATTTCTTCTTCTAAGACAAGAAATGTCGCTGATGCGAAACATCAAAGACGACGCAAAAAGTTGGAGATGTAAAGAGATTAAAGCAATAAGGGAGCAAGTAACAAAACACTTGAAACGTTGTGGTTTTTATTTGAAAGTTTTTAGTATACTTTCGAGAAAAGGCCTGTATAACTTATATTCCTGAGACAATAAAATGGTTTAAAAGAAAAAGAAAAGCAAAACCTGACACCATTTAATAAGTTTTCTAAAGATGTTATATATGTAGAAAAAATGCAAAATTATTATAATTAACTATAAAACTAGCACTAGCAGAAAATGCGCATGTGCAGCAGCCTCACATTGCACAAATAAGTATTGTTCAGATAATATTTTTCTCGAACGTAGTATGTGTTTTTTCAGTATCTTATTGTGTTTTTTAGTTATTTTTAAAATTACAGACACACAAAAATAAAAATAAAAACATAAAATATAACACATTTTACTGAATTAGGACCCTTATTGATCAGGTTTAGAAAGTCCGCAAAACAAACTTTCCCCCATATGCAAATTTCAGTGAGCATTCCATAATATAGGCGTCGCGCTCCAGCGCGTCGCCAATAAGAGCGCGACGCCAATAATCATAGTCTAGTTCACTGATCTACTAGTCTACTGATCTACTACTGTGCGTCTCTCTCTATCTCTCTCTCTCTCTCTCACTCTCTCTCTCTCTCTCTCTGTGTGTGTGTGTGTGTGTGTGTGTGTGTGTGTGTGTGTGTGTGTGTGTGTGTGTGTGTGTGCGTGCGCGCGCGCGCGCACTGCGAAACTGTCAATGCGTGTATTCCCTGACTAGGCGGATTTTCTATGTTGCTATTTATAGATACTACGCAGCAAAATAGGGACCTAAATTTAATGATCTAATACACCACATGATTTTCGATCTTTATGTACCCATGTTCTTAAACGCATTGAAAATTGAAATGTGGCCTTACTGGAATGTGGTCCGATTTTACTTAAAATGGATAGATAAGCCCCGGCCTAAACCTTTCATAGCCATTGGTGATATTGATATTGTTGTGCTGGTTTTATAAACTATATAAAGACCTGTTACACACAACAGCACAATCCAACAGAATACTTTTGTAAGGTCTACAAAGAATGGCCTGATAGAGACAAGAGCCTTCGTTTCTCGGCCTTTCCTTTCAATTACGACCATTTAATACACGTTTTAATATTCACCTAAAATATTAGTTTTACTTTTTCCAGTTTATTGAATCCTCGCCCTATTCCTTGTATGGCTTGTCACCCATCTGCTTTAACTAACACCAGCTTGTTTTATGATATTCAGCATTGAAAGCCTGCTTCCATATTTCGGCGCAGAGAAATGTCACTCAGACGCGACTTAGCTACAAAGAAGGTGCGCTTCACGTATGATGAACCCCGACATCAGATCCGTACTGTTACCATTTCTAAAAGAAATAATTGTGCATTTTAACCAATAACATGCTTGTTCTAAAGTAAAAATATCATATAATTGTATTTCTATACAATGTTTACACAATTTAGGAAGGGCGAACACTGAATTTGGTCTAATGTAAATGCAGTAAGCGTGAGGATAACCTTCAACAGCAGCTGCAGCCCCAATGCGGAAAGAATGCGACGTGCATCTGTCATACTTGAGCCCTAGATGACTTATGCACTTTTCAAGATAGATAGCGTGAGAACAGGTAGCGTAAAACGTACGCCATCCAGAAGTAAAAAAACAACAACAACGGACCCTTAATATGCAGGCATTGCTGCAGAACTCATGCTGGCCATTCTTAGAATATCTCAACTAAGGATAATGACTCACCACTTTCATCAGCGCTAATACAAATGCCGTGTTACTCTTATTGGTGGCAAACAATTCACTGACCCCCAAGAAGACAAAGAAAGCCAGGCAATTTGGTACATTAAACAAACTGGCCTCATACTAATTTCTGCAAATATTCTACAACAGAACTGCCTTAAACAGAACGTGTGTAATTAATTGCTTAACGTAAACTTTTCTCTTCCATTAAGTGCTTTAGTCCCTCCAGTACCTTTTAAACAGGAAAATTTTAAGTATCAAAAACACAACATCTCATTTTACATTGAAAACAAAAAGCATTTACAAACCATCGAAGAATTGAAGTAATATGGTATAACCTGTGGTACCTCGTTTGCTTCCGGCGCCGAATTCCGAAACCTCTCATGCTGTTTACGGAAAGTTTAATTCACAATGGCGTTATTTGTTTGTTTATTATGTGTATCGTCCCACCAACAGTATTTCAGTTATCTGGAGACGGTGTCCACTTGAAGCAGATATAGTGCTGCCTTCACTGTTTATAGCATGCCGTGAACACCTGGCATGATACCACACCCAGTCACATTATCCTGACACCTGGCCAACCAGTCGTGGAACTACTCTTATATTTGCTTGAGCATTAGCAAGGGAGCTATACCACAACCATTTTTAACGACTTTGGTATGTCGCGGCCAGGGATCGAACCCGGGGCCTCCCGTACCTGGAGCCGACGCTCTACCGATGGCGCTACCAGGTCCGGTCAATGGCGTTAGCACATCTATACTGAAATATTACCAATTGCATAAGTCGTTTTGATTTAACAATCTGCTTATTTATGGCAGTTTCCAGGGCTTAATTGTTAATATAGAGAACACTTTGGCGATTGCTTAATTGATGACCCCACAATGTTTGTGCAAGCAGAACAGGCACCATTTACAGAAACGTTATATTCCTCAAAAACTCATTTCCGACCAAGACTTTGCCCACTTAAAATCCGGTTGACACTGCACTGTCTGTGAACATATTTAAAGTATCATTACTAGACAAACTCTCATCAAGAAGGTATGCCAACCCATTCAATTTATCAATAAAAAAATACCCACACTTGCATGTCCTGCCTAATGTCACCCAATAAACGTATCCTAAGATGTGGTCTTTTAATACCCATTGTTCCATCATAACATCTACGCAGAAAGGCCCGTGTGACAGATATAGCTTTAAAGTTTGGAAATATGCCAGTGTTACTTTAGAAAATCTGCATCCCAAATAGCACTGGATTTTGTTCTTCGATTTTGTGCTAAAGAACGTTTACCAACATTGAAACAGAAACCACATCATAACTTAAAGAAATCGATTTCTGTACAGGACTAGATGACTTCTGTGCTGGAGGGACTGCTAACCAACCACAAACCCAAAGATATCATATTAAGAAGAAACTTGCAGTCCTGCATAGTCTTAGTTCCATAAAATTAATTCATCTAAATTATGATCCATTGTAATTTGTCCACATATGTAAGCAACCAACTCGTGCAGAAATGTTGCTCAAATAACAAGAAAGAATACATCCCATAGGCAAAACAACTACCTATCTATATAAGAATGAAGAAGGCTGGTCAAAAAAAGTATTAACAGTCTCCATCAGGCATAACATAAACCAAACAAATTATAACCAAAGGGTATAATGCATATAATGCCAGCGCCAAGGGCCAACAGACAAAATTTCCCCGAATAAACCTTTGGCGTTGCAGGCTCAAACCTCAGACTGCAATATGTCAGAGGGGCAGAACATTAGAAATTATCACAGGTGCTGGTGGCTGACCCCAAACAAACTAAATGACAGACCACAGGGCTGCAACCCCTTTGCCCCTCTGAAGACATTCTATGAAGGGGGAGACTGAGGATAGACAGTTAATAGTTCACCAAATAACACTGTTATTACTGAGAGCTCCTTCCATGAGTCCTCAATTAAAGAAAGTTCGGACCTTGGACATCTGCCAGCGGGAGACTCGGCCCACATGACTTTTGGCACCGGAGAAGATTCTTTGTCGAGCAGCAGTTCCAATATCGACTCCAAATCTGACTTAGACTCGGGGAGGTCTGAGGAATATGACAAAATAGCCAAGTGCCCGAGGATTCAACCCCACTTCACTCATCGGTCAAGATGCCGTAAAACTCAAAAACGCAACACTAACACAACAAGTAACAAACGCAAGGTCGGCCTAGTTACCAGACCGGAGGAGTGTACATCTGTGACCAGCACAGCAAAAACCGGATCCCACCAAAAGAACACAAAATTACAACAGATGAAACCATGGTGAAAGTAGAAATAACAACTAATAAAATTAAAGTTACCATGGAACAAAGACAATTATTTCTTATCTCTTAACATTTTGTCAACCAAAACATACATAACTGGACTGAATTGTGATTCTAAAATAACAGATTAGGCAGTATTTTACTCTACATTTTAAAGGCAACCCCTACACCTTCTCCTCCTCCAGTCTGAACACTTGCCCGCCACTCCACGCCCTAGGTACCATATTAAAAAAACCCACTGGCAGTTCGTGCAAAAATTATCGTCCCAAAATACGACACCTGTCATCCCAAAAAAATACTGTCGGGGGTCTCAGAAGGAGAAAAATTAGCAAAGTAAACAGCAGAATAAATATCATATCTTAAAATGCTGGGGGTCTGACAGCATGTACATTTTCTAATCTTCTGCAATATCTTTACCACCAAGTAATTCATACAATATGTATCCGGGAAACAACATTCAAAAACCTTCAGACCAAAAAATCCCAGCATAGTTTATTTTAAATATGTGCAGGTCAATACGAAGGCAACATGATATCGGATGCTGGTTTTGAACTTCAAAGGATGAATACATCACCAGAATATGGGAGTAGACGGCATCAGGGATCAAAACGAGGTAAGGTGCAAAGAATCAACATCTTATATGTTCTCTTTTCTTTGGTAAATGTTAACTCGATGGGATAAGAGAAGAATTGAGCTCAATTCTGGATCTTTAGGACAAGGACTGCATGATAACTGAAGACTTTTGTGCTCAGCATACAGATATGCCAGACAAGACCCTTTAGGTCAGGTAATTTGGGCTTAGGAAAACAATTTTTATCAGGTCGTACTGAATGACTGAATCTTATCAGAGTAAGCCAGGTTTTAACCTGAAAAGATTTAACTATCAGTCCGACACTTTCGGCCTCATCCGATTGGGATGTAATGCTAGGTACTTGGGGATCTGCCTTATTCCTAGTCATAACCTCTTTACAAATTGGCAACTCCCAGGAGCATAAATAAATGAGAGGAAAAGCTAAATTTTAAAAGCAGGTTGAAAATGATTTGATTATCTATGGTAAAGGATATAAACTAGTGAGCAACATAGGTGAGCCCTGCTACCTCCTTACAAATTGCTGTCCAAAGCAGGGAAGGCAATTTAACCAATTAAAAAAGAAAACCATGACCTAACACCGATAATATATACGTGGAAGCAAAGAGAAGCGCTAAGGACGTGACTGTACAAGCAAAAACTGAAAACTGGTAAGAATTCTGCCATTCTGTCTACAATGGTATGGACTATTGACATAAAATCCAAACAAATTTAGGAAATTCGTTCAGCCTCATATTCTTCCTAAAACAATTTGGCATCAGCAGACACGGTTGTTTCCCACTTCACAGATGTCACTTCACGGATGTGAAACGAATGCAGAAAAAACGTACTTAACTTTCAGACCAAATTGGAATCAGATCGTAAACATTTACTGCAAGAACTGGTGTAAACAGTTCTTCTTTTAACAAAAGCTTCTCTATTTTAGAACTAAAACAAATTATTATAATATTTTTATAATTAAAAACTTTCCTTTATCATGTTTAAAAATATGGCAGAGTCCACTTTCAACCTAAAATTTAAGATTTTTAACCAAATAAAGGACAAGGCAGAATACCCTTGCACATGTAGAGAAGCTGTAGTTACCCCCATCTATGACAAACATAAACAGCAAAACGACCCTAAATCCTATCTTCCTATCTGACTCACATCCCATTAATAACGAGGATGGTGAAGGAACATTTATAACACGGAGTATTTTAGCCATCTTTCTTGACCTGCAGGCCCATTTTGACCTAACATGGCACTCAACCGTTCTACAAACTTAAAGAAACTGGGATAAATGGCAATACTTTCATGTTTTAAAGGTATTTTGGGAAGATATCATTATACAAGTAAAAGGCGAGCTCTCTAAAACTTGAAAAATTGGAGAGAGGCACCTCTCAGGGCTCAATCCTTTACAAGCTGCTATTCTCGTTCATACTAAACGTCATGCCAGGGTGTGTCAAAGTAACAGGACTAGTAGTGGACCAATAAGTAGATGTATCTGAAACATGGCTAGAAGTCTTAAGATTCTTCAACAAATAGCCCATTGATGCTATCTCGAAATAGTAACATAAATGGGGTTTCGAAATTTGTAATTCTCTAAGCCAGATGTTAACCTACAAAAAGCAAATCAGGTCACTAAATCAGACTGCCCTATCAAATAAGGGCAAAAACGCTATAATTGTTAGACACAAATTACTCACGATTAGTTAGGATTATATACACATGGAGGCAAAGATCTAAATACTGGCATTGTGGCTTCTACCTTTGTTGTTCCCAGTCAAAATTCTTAACACATATATAGAGTTACCGATAAGACTTCCATTTTCAAGGCAGAAATATATGTCATAATGCTGTCATTAAGCTGGATACTATGACAATACACAAACAAATCTGTTATTCTCTAGGACTCATTGACATAACTAACATCAATCAAGTTTGACAATATCAGAGCCAGACATGTCCATATAATGAAATTAAAAAAAAAACTAACCAGTATCATGAAAAGGGTAAAAAGTTAATCTTGCATGGTGTTCAGCATATGTAGGAATAACTGGCAACGAGCATGCCGATATGGTAGCCAAAGAGAGCCTCAATATCACAAATGTGGCTTGTCATCTTGGTTTAAGTCCAACTGAAATTCACTTTATTACTAAATTATATCTCTTAAAGAAATGCGGAAATAAACATCATTAAAGTACACATAATAATAGCAGACTATCGCCTAGACGTTACTTACCTAACACATATGTAAATAGTATTAGAATAGGTAACAGCATTATTAGATTAAAGATAGCTAAAACATTATTACCAGGTAGTTCAGGGAAATTCATATTACACTTAGATCCTATTTGCCATGCACTGTTTTCTTAATGCATGGAACACCGGATGGAAAGAAAATCCATATGTTTTCCACTGACCTGCAAAATCTTCTTTTTCAGCCCAAGAAACTAGAAAAATGTATTTGGAGCCCGTAACAACTTATTCTATTTATTCAGTACTTCACTTAATTCCTAGGTTCTTAACTTTATGATTTAGTTGTTTTATATTTCAGGGCTATATCTATTAAACTTATTGGCTTAAATAAAGACAAAATACAGACTTAAAATAATACTGTTGACATTCTTCATCTTATGTCCTTCAACTTTGAATAATAAATCTTAACAATTGATACATATGTTTCATTGTAATCCTTATTTTACAGTCACATTACATCAAATATATACACTAGTGTATACTAAAAAGCAATAGCATGAATATTTCCAACTGTGCCTACGCTAGTGAATAACAAGTAGTTGACATTGCCACCCGAGCTAAACCTCTAATTCAAACATAACAGTGTATATTATAAAAAGCGATATTCCAGAAAAAGGCAGTATTCTTACACAGAACTAGAAAAGATTTATTGTCACAGATTTTGAAATATTTCCATTCGGTAAAAAATGTGAAGGTAGATTTAACGATTTATCGTCTTATATCTTAATACAACGTACAACTGTAAAGCTAGAAATTTCTCTTATACATTTATGATCTAAATGATCACATGTTATGAGACAAAGCTTTAGGATACATAAAAAAAGTTTCCTATTTTTTATCTAACAATCTGAACCAGATATTTGTCAAGAATTTCATCACTATGAAATAAAACAAGAGAAAGTTTGTATAATTTGTATAACTTACCTACAACATATATCCAGCAATATCACTTGTTTCTACCCACAATTTCTCCCCTTTATGAAGAGCTGATACCTCCGGCCGTTCGAGAATCAGTGTGGGGATTGATTGCTTACTGCCCGCGACATGTGGCATTTCTGCTGGTTACATGAAAATGAATTGGGAACGAGACGGTCATATGGTCAACAAGAGCTCTAAGGAAATTAATTTACTGACATATTTGTTCGCGATTGAGGCCTTGTTTTAAATGATAATAAATCCTGTCTGGAAAAAATCCGGTAACAGCATTTGTCAATTATGCCTACTGTCAATCACTGCTGATGTAGGAATACACTCCATACCTTTCAAATACTGTCGATGTATGAGTTACTCTGACATTTCAAACGAACAGATACGTAACATTCCTTTCCTAAAAGCTTCCATGATGAATCAAGAAGGGCGCAACTCAACTAACTATATATCTGGCAATTATAGTAGTGCTACACCCTTTTTATTTTGTTAAACAATACGTTGCCAAACAGTTGCGAATTCCTATTAATACCTGCTACCTTTTTAATTAATGCAAGCAAGCTTCTCTTTATTGATGCAAGCTACAGAGTGGAAAGTGGAATACTCAGCTGTATTCTCTGTCTCACAAAAGAGCTGCGATGTTCTGTTGTTGCATACTACACTATCGTCCCCACAAAAAAAATCACATAAGATGCGGTGCCAACAACAAGAACTGTACTCCGTTGAGTTTATCCGTGTGATCCTTGCCTCTTCAGTGAATATATACATAACAACCATGAGTTCATTTACTACTATAGATAATATACATATATATTAACATATTTTAAGAATTTTATTAAATGAAAACTTTTAATGGCATTTTTACAGTAAACGTGTTAGCTTGTGATAAAATAATCCTGTCGTATTTTGTAAGTAATTATGATACCATATTTGTGACAAAACGATCTAGGGTTTTAGCATATGCTTTATATTAAAGTTTATTTAGAACATGAGCCTACTAAAAGCGCGTGCCTTCAGGTGAACAATTATGTGCCACCATGACCTGCTTGTTTACACAACTGGTTGCACGAAACTGTTGTTGGTTATGATGTTGGTACTAGAATATTTTGCTGTTTTTATTTTTCTACACTACAGTCTTCAAGTGCCTGGCTTCCACAGCTGGGTTCACCACTATGAGACCATTTAGTTTTCATCGCTATTTCATAATTTTTTATGCATTCATTCAGAAGCTTTTTATTCTCATTTTATTGCCAACAATTCATAAAATGTTATACGTACTTTGTGGGCATTTGTATTTTAATTTAAACTCAACATACCATCGACTGTACTTTGTTAAAACACGTGGTAATGATTCTTTATCTATTTCTGCTAACAATCGCAGGGCAACTGGACCCGAACGGCTCAGTAGCTTTTTCTGCAGGACAGAGCCAGCACGATGATTCATCGGAGTTACACACTATACCATTTAAGCAGGTGAGATAGTCGCATTGTCAAATGTACATCAGTTGTATGTATACTTGGTCAAATTTGTGACATCCAACTAAGAATTAATGGTGAGGAAGACCTGAGACTTATGTCTGGGCAGAAACGACAGCGGCAGACCACAAGTTAGCTGGAAAACATTCATGCTTGAAAGATTCCGTCACGACCGGGACTCGAATCCACGCGGCAAGGGGCTGAGGAGTTACTAGTCGACGACCCTGCCACAGTTGACCCTATATTGCACGTATTTATGTATTTAGGTAAATTGCAATATTAAGGAATTAAACTGATGGTGAGTTACTGATTATAGTGATTGATGATGAGGATGTGTCGATGATATTGATAAAGCTGATGATGACGATAATGATGATGATGATGATGATGATGATGATGATGATGATGATGATGATGATGATGATTCTTTTACATTGTTCAGGTAATCACTGTCCATAACATCGGCAAGGGACTGAATTACGGCAGATTTACATGCGATATTCCAGGACGGTACAAGGTTCAAGTTTATAGTTTAACACAATATGACTCAAAGATATTTCTGAACCTCAATGTCAACAAAAAGCTGATTTTCTGCCTGTGGGGTCACACTCCGCTTAGTTATGCGGCCGCCGGAAATGCGGCCATTTTGGAACTTTGCAAGGGCGACATTGTGAAGGTTGTTGCGCGGAAAGGATACCGTGTTCGGCTTTACGGAGCTCCCAGAGAAATCTACACCACCTTCACATCCATACTTCCAGGTAAGTTATAAGTCTTACATGTATTTATTAACCTTGACAACTTCATACATAATTTATTAAAAAAAACTTGAAGTTATTGATGTCGTTTTTGTATGCTCTAGGGGTTGTTAAAAAGAGTTGCACAATAAATGTTTGTTATTTTAGTTTGAATGTTTCTTCATAACAGAACAACGACATTAAGATATAAATAAAAGATAAATAGATACATCGACATCCGGTATTGGAACCGGACACATGGCATTTAGTGTTCTTCTCATTACAACATTTTTTATGTTCAGAAATGTGCCAAAGCCACAGCTTTAACAGAATTATCACTGACCGCTTTTAGGTACTTTGTGAGTTTATATTTTTTGTAACTTTACCTTTCAGCGACCTTTGTATGTAGGACAGATGTGCAAGAATATAGAATAAGCTTGTCAGGTTGTTATTTGTTGCAGTAAATTCTGGAAGGGAACTAGCCTCGTTTTCTGTATGCTTGACCAACAACAAGACCGTAGAAGCAGGGCAGTCTGTTGTCTTCGACAAAGTGATACTTGATACTGATAAGAGCTATGCAAGTGCGAAAGGTGTTTACACTGCACCGACTGCCGGGGTTTATGTCTTCCATTTCTTCAGGTACTGTGTAAAGCAAACATTAGGGTGCACAAATGAATTCCTGCTTAGAGTAAAAGGGCTTATCTCTTGGCGTGTGTGTGTGTGTGTGTGTGTGTGTGTGTGTGTGTGTGTGTGTGTTTGTGTGTGTGTGTGTGTGTGTGTGTGTGTGTGTGTGTGCGCGCGCGCGCGCGCGCGTACGTGCGTGCGTGTGAGAGAGAGAGAAATTGCTGCGTGTCAGTGCATGCATGTGAACGTGTGTTTATTATACAAAGATTGTCGAAAATATCTCGAGAAAGAAGGGGAAAATGGGGAGAAGGAGATATGTGGGCTATTTCTGACTATCTATGAAAACTATATTTTTTCAGGTGCCTGCTAAACGGACAAACTACAAGGATGTTATATATTAAGTCTAATTTGATTTGAAAAGTTTGAAATTTGATTATTATTGGTAACCTTCTTTTTAACTAGCCTTGCCAAACTGAGCCGAGAGGTATGGCTGGAACTTTACCAGAACGGCAACTATGTATGCTCCATTTATGCCAAAGTCGTCTTCGCATGGGTGTCTGCTGGAAATACCGTCATTCTTAACCTGGACAGAAATGATGAGGTCACGATTAAAGCGCGGTCAAATAGCTCAATTTACGGTAGAATTGATGAGATATACTCTACTTTCTCGGGATCTCTACTAATGACGGACGAGACATCGGTTCAGCAAGGTTTGGACATCTATTTCTGGTATTATTTGAAGAAATTGTACAAATTTGCCACATAAGCGCTAAGATTTATTTTAATCCAAAAATGACACAATCACGTGATGGGAACTTCTTGCTGACGATCGGTATTAACGTTTTCAATGCCATCTGAAAGCTGCCAATTCAATAAAACTTCGGCACTGAAAGGAAAAGTCTGAAGAATCCGATTTTTCGAAGATTCAAATAATATTTGAACTGTTGACGACAAATAAGTCAGATTAAAAGACTTATTGCACCATGTCCTCTTGTAAGCAAAATATTAAAATAACAATAACAATTATTGTAACTTTGTTTTAGCTTCAACTGGACACCGCATTGCCTTCTCTGCTGGTCTGTCATCTGGGTATACGGTTGATGATAGTAAAATTGTTGCATTCAACCGTGTCTTCGTCAATTCAAATCACGCCTATAACTTTAGAACAGGAGAGTTCACTGTCCCAGTTGCCGGACTGTATGAGTTCAACTACCACGCATTGGCAAAATACGACACCTCTTTGTGGCTCGAGCTTTTTCACAACGACAAGTAAGTGAAAATATTAATGCGGGTTGAAGTGAATTGCTTATTAAAGTGCTTGGAAGTTGTAATGCGTCTTGATGTGAACCACTTCTACTACCTAGTAGCGCAATCGGCAGAGCGTCGGTTCCAGTTGCAGGAGGCCTGGGTTTGATCCTGGGCAGCGACATACCAAAGTCGTTAAAATGATAGTGGTATAGCTCCCTTGCTAACGCTAAAAAAATTAGAGTAGCTCCACGGCTGGTTGGCCTTATGTCAGGATAATGTGACTGGGTAAGGTATCATGCCAGGTGTTTATAACTTTAAGAAGCGATCGTAAATTTTCAACGGAAATGATTATTCTATTTCAGCAAACACAGTGTTACATTTATATTAAAGAGCTATGGTTCTTTTGTTGTGTCTTCTAAAAAATTACTACATAAACAATGAAATAAACGTGGGAACTGTCAAAGTAACAAGTAAACTTTTGCTCATATCGATTGTCAAATTCTTATTTTTCAACTGCATGACTGCACTAATTCAGTCATAATCTCTTCAGGGTCATGTTCATGGTTAAACATTTCTTCGAATAAAAGATTTATTGTCTTTTTTGTAATAATCAGTAATCGCAGTTTTGGTCTTGTATTTCACCCCAACAAAAAAAGTTTTTTGGGGGCGAACCGCACAATATCAGCTCGGTGAATATTACAATGATTAGTGGAGGTGTGTTTGGTTTAGACTGCACTAATTACTAAACTCTTTTGCTGGAACATTTTGGTAGATATATATGTACCATTTGCTCGGTATTCAAGGTTTGCTAAGATTTAAAATTAATGGTTTTACTGTTGTTATAAGGAATATTACTTTTGAAGACATACTGTGAAGAAAAGGTAGGTAATATAAATTTAATGATTTTGCTGCGTATTGTAAAGATTTCTCGCGCTAAAGCGGATGTTGGTGACTTCGCACAATTTCATCGTTGTACCCTGATTGTTTGTTTGGAGCATTTGATGAGTACGTGTTGTTCACAGATGTTGTTGTGTTACCCTAGGAATTAAAAAAGTGTCATTAACACTTACAAATTTACTCAGTTTAAGCATAAGCTTTTAAATTTCCTTTTTATTTTATTCTACTATAGCAAATGAAGTGGTGCTAACTGCTACTATACTGAATATGCATATCACATAAGTAATTGGATCTGCATGAAACCTCAAGGACATTCCTGATCAAAACCAAATGCGATACATAATGAAAACGGTGGTGTGACTCGGTCCTTATCCCAACAAAAGTTAGTGGGAACATTGTTGTGGCTTGTTCCCCATCCTAATTAAAGGTGGTGGGAATATTGACTTGGCTCCGTTCCTATCCCAACTATAGATAGTGAGAACATTGGAAAGGCTCGGTCCCTATCCCATCCACAGTTAGTGGTAATATTTGTGATGCTCGGTTCCAACTAAAAGTAATGGTAATATTGATGTGGCTCCGTTTCTAGCCCAACTATAGACAGTGGGAACATTGGTAAGACTCAGTATCTTTCCCATCCAAAAAAGTGGGAACATTGGTGTTGCTCGCTCCCTATTCCAACAAAAGTTATTGGGAACATTGTTTTGGCTCGGTCCCAATCACGACTTAAGTTATTGGGAACATTGTTGTGGATCGGTCTCTATCCCAACTTAAGTTTGTGGGACAAATGATATGACTTGAACACTATTATAACGAAAATAAGTGGGAACATTGGTGTGGCTCCATTCCTTTCCCAATTATAGTTAATGGGAAATTTGATAAGGCTCGGTTCCTATTCCAACTAAAATCAGTGAAAACATTGGTGTGGCTCGGTCCCTATCCTAACTAAATTTAGTAAGAAAATTGGTTGGCTCGGTCCCTATCACAACTTAAGTTAATGGGAACACTGGTTTACCTTGTTTCCTATACCAACTAAAGTTAGCGGGAAAATTGGTATGGCTAGGCCGTTATTCTTACTAAAGTAAGTGGGAACATTGGTGTGGCTCAGTCTCTTACCCGTCTAAAGTTGGCGGGAACACTCGAGAAGCTCGGTCCCTATCATAACTGAAGGTAGTGGACAACAATTAGTGGAACTAGTGGAAATTTTAATGTGGCCATATCGATAATTTATAAATTAAAATAACTCAAGTTTTTCTATTACCAGGAAGCATTCTTAATCATAAAAGGTTAAGTTTTCTGGGTATATAAGTAATTTTGAGGCGACATTCTACATTCATCTATTATTAAGAAAAACCGACACCATGTTGTTTAACAACACCAATGCCCAATACGTTACACATATTTTGTTGATCAATTATACAATTGCACCTTTCTATTCATAGGTACGTGAACTCTCTGTACAGTCGCAGTCCAATTAAATACGCCACCGCTGGCAATGCTGCCGTCATCGCTGCCGAGGCTGGGGACGTCATTACCGTACGCGCCCACAACAAGAACAAACTTTACGGCGAGGCAGATGAGGTGTACTGCACATTTTCTGGCTACCTACTGGAGCCAAACTAAATAGCGATTATGGATGGCTAGTTTGGACCGGAAATGAACATTTTAATCAGTTGAACCTGGTTTTGTTAAGTTTTTAGATATAAGGTGATATATTTTGTAGTTGTTTTCTTTGATTAAAAGGATGTGAATAGCGCTTCCATTTAAAGACGATCGCGGTTATTAGCGCGGCGCATTCACACTTTCCATTACGAAGACAGTAGTAGTACCAAGTAGAAAAATTAGGGTAAAAGTGCTTTAAAATTTGGGACTGAGTTTTCGAATCCCGGTGGGGGCACGCATGGTCAACTCTTTTTCAATTTGTTGACTTTGACAATTATTTTGGGATCACTCTACCAGATTACAAGAGAAACATGTTTATTTTTTATTTTTAATATGTGAATAAATTTAAAGTGTGTGATTTGTGCTGAATTCGTTACCTGGTATATCAAATTAAAAAAATAAAAACCATTTGTTGCAATTATTTTATACTTTACAGCATCAACCAAACTACTTTATAGAAGAATTTAGGAATCTCTGAACTAAATCGCTTAACTATCACGAGCTCGGTGATTTTTAATAAAGCACAGTAAGCAGAAAAATATGACAATCAGTCTTAGACGTCTTGGGTTTGTAAACAATTACTTACATATTTGTGACAGTTTGAGTCAAACCAAACAAGTAACATGTTTTAATAGTATAACTAATGCTATGATTTGTTTCAAAACACTTGTCATAAACATGTTCAGTAAACATGTGCAGCAAGTCAATTGTTGAAAACCCGAGTCTTTGTCATATATTCTTATGATTACTAAGGTATGTGATCAATTCTTTCAATTAAGCTTTAATTTAGTTATAAAGAATTTTACGTTCTTAGAATTGATAAACTTCTTAACATATCAGCATCAGGGAGAATTATGTTTAAAAGGTAAATCGAGAAACTTAATAATGATTAAAAAGTGTGTTTTTGTGGTTATTATTTTATTGTCGTAATTATAAGTATATTAAGACAATTAAATGCATTTCAATATGCGGAATGTATATTATTATTATTATTATTATTATTATTATTATTATTATTATTATTATTATTATTATTATTATTACCATTATCATTATTATTATTATTATTATTATTATTATTATTATTATTATTATTATTATTATCATTATTATTATTATTATTATTATTATTATTATTACCATTATCATTATTATTATTATTATTATTATTATTATTATTATTATTATTATTATTATGCGAAGCTAGTTTTCTGTCAGTTTTGATTAAGAATATATTTACTAATAAGATCAAGCAAACGTCTAATATTATACAGGATCATGTTCTCAATAAGAGTTGCATATAATCAGAACATCCGGAAGGGTTTAGACATGTAAATTGTACCGAAATATGTTTAATTGGAGTTTGTTCATTTCTCCTTTCAACGTCTAGTAAAACAATTACATGTTATTACACATAATTATGATTTATTTCTTATAACCATAAGATTGTAAAATGTAGACGGTACTAGTATGAGTTACCGTATTTAGATATTGCTATTTGTTTAAATATATTACCATCTTAATTAATTGTGATTCGTTCGCAACAAATGTAAGTTATTTCACGTTAATTATTTAATTGTGCATTAAATAAACCATTATAAGTTGAAGCTATGGTGATTTTAAACATTTCAAAGTATTGTTTTAGTTCATTTGTATTCATCTTCTCGTCACATCATTTGTTAACATTGTTATCTTATAACATTACTAAGACCTTATAGCATTCTTCAATTATATGTAGTGTTATATTATATTCTAATAGACTGTGTATCTTGCATTTACTGTTATGTGTCATTATACCCTTCTAAAAGTAGAATAGATAATCTTATAATGTTTCAATGTTTGGTGAATGATCTATAATGCACAGGAGCACGCGAACTACATTTCACCTTCAATTAAATTAACTGACATGTTTACAAATTACGCATATAGCCGTTTTCAGCTATGGAAAGTTGATTTAAATTACTATAATACTAAAATACTTTGGGCCATAGCAACAAGGATTTCCATAAGAACCCCATTTAAAATGTTACTGGGATAATTTAAATAATTTATGGAAATTGCTTAAGAAGAACTGTTAAGAAAACATTTCCGGTCACTAAGGGTACTGCAACTGAATGGTTTACGTATTTTAGTCGGCTACAGCGGTGCATATTTTGTAGAAGATGAAAACTTGTAGAAGATGAAAACGAAAGTTGGCATTGTTACTATATCAGTTTAGAAAATACCCTAGACAATAACCTAAGTGCAACGATTTCACTGGAAGAAGTTAGGAACTCAATATCAAAATAAGCTAATGGCAAAAGATTGGATTTGCGCTCAATTCTTCCAATGTACAAAATATATCAAAGCCCCGTTTCTATGCTGTTTATTTAATGAAGTATTTGAGACCAGAAATTTCTCAAACACATGGTGTGAGAGAATCATATGCCCAATATACAAACCAGGTCCGTAACATGATCCGGGTAATTACAGAGAAATTTCACATTCATACAGTTTGAATAAAATTTTCTTAAACATTGTTAGGGCTTGTCTTAATAATTGGACAGAAGAAAAGAGCAAAAGTTGATGAAGCTTATTCAGGTTTCCGAAACGAATATTCAACTGATGATCATTTATTCTGATTACAAGCAATGGTTTAAACATATCTGTCTAAGCAAGGTGGTCGGTTATGTTGTCTACATGAGGATTTCCGTAAGGCCTATGATAAAAGAAACGTAGGAAGCTGTTTCAAAGGTGTTGATGGGAAAATATATTTGTTAACATGTATCAAACGTTAAAAGCATCGGTAAGGGCGTAGGCAAATGCAATAACTGACTTCTTTCCATTTAATATTGGAACCCGGCTAGGGTATCTATGTAGTTGTATAATATTTAAACTGTTTATAAATGAATAACCTTAATGCTACGACAACATTGTAAAACAGTGATCATTATTGATAGCTACATCTAGGGGCGTGCCTGGGCGACTTTTGAGTATACGCACTATTCCTAGAGAGTCCGGGGGCGTGCCCCCCCCCCCCCCCCCTCCCGGACAGAAATAGGTCAAGTTGGATTGATGAAGATTGTGTAGAATTAGAAAAATGTTTAAATTACATGGATTTTTAAATAATAAAGACAATTAACTGGTAGTGCCTAACCCGGGTTAGGCGACGATTTAAATTCGCTTTTAGGCGTTTTTATTTTTTTCAATTTTTGGAAGCAACTGTACGCACGTGAGTAAGTGCGTAAGCCCAGGCACGCCCCTGACATCCCCGATATTTTGTGTGTCATGTATGTGGACAACGTAACAAACTGTGCAGAAACCGTTGTTAAGATGCAGAAGCAACATAATATTGTTGATCAATTTTGCATACTCTTAAATATCGACATTAAGTTAGACAAGTCAGAAGTAATATCGGAGGTATGGTTAGGAGAAATGAGCAATGTTGTTTGTGAAAATTTAGTTCGCGTTACATCCTGTTGTAAGTATCAATTGATTGTAATAGTGTGCAATTTATGCTGAAGCAAAATGATTCCTGGTATTAAATGAATGTATTATCGAAAAAAAATCAAAGCGCTCAGAAGCACTGTTCGGTTGATATAAGTTTCACCCTGTACGCCATAACAGGTGTAAACTCAATGGTCAAAATTATTCCGTTGTAAATAAATGGAAACTAGAAAGTATTAAACGGCAAATAAACTTCTAAAATATAGTTTATGTATTGGAACAGAAGTAAAACCAGAGTCACTAACGTCCAATAATAGAAACTTAAACATTCAATATTTTCTATATAATTTTGCATTTAAACTTACGTTAAGTCCAAAATAAATGCACATACATGCTAACGGATTCGATAAAAAAACTAATTTATAATTAAGCTCTTACGCACCTGTGGTCTGAATCTTAAAATCCATAGTACGCCACTCCCCTTATGCATTGAAATTAGGTATTTTATTTTTTTGTGAAGAAACGTCATAGTTAATTGATGTGATCAAATTTCGACAAAGAATGTTGTTCTAAGATAGGGACACATCGGTTAGTTGATGCATAGGCTTACTTGTTCGGATGTTTGTATTTGTATCCTCACCAAACAAATCTACATATCAAATATAACTATCAAGTAAACTTATCAGCCTAAGAGGAAAGTTCCTCAACTGAAAATGGCAAAAAGTATTCTTATTCAACCATATTATTTGATTGTTCATCTGTGGCCAACTGTCACTTTTGGTTTGAAAGTCAAACATGTGTTAACCCACAATAAATAATGGATAAAATTAATGTTAATCATTTGTGAGCATGTTTCAAACATATGTCTTAACTGTTAAAGTCGTTTTAATGTAATAATTAAACTCTTTTCGAGTAATATAGGCCACCGACCCTTAATACAAAACATTAAGTTACACCACAGTAAATATTGCAGTCATTTAGTTATGAGATTGTGCACATGTATTTTATTGATTTTTTTCCATACAATAATTTTCAGGCAACAGTTTGTAGATACCTACACAAATGTGCTATATTATTTCCATTTGTTGCCCTTGTATTTTCGTTTCGAGCAAGGGTAGCGCGTAATGGAAATGTTTAATATATATTATATTGTAAATAGTACAAACGAGTAGACAAACAAGTTAATACAATTAAAGGCAAGATTATGATGCATAATTTGTGTGTTTATATACATTGTTTATATACAATGTTGTACTCTACTTATAATTTATCATTCATAACTGTAACAGTGTAACTATTTCATTATCTACATACAAATGTATTGTAAAAATGTTTATACTATGTATATTTATGCATAATTTATATATATTGTAAATATGTTCCACATGGGTCAATGACCTTCTTGGATGTTGAATAAACTTGTATAAACTTGTATATGTAATTGTGCCCTCAACATGTATAAGTCTATGATGATTCAGTAGACAATGTGTATTTAAGCAGGAAGTAGATGCACAAGTACTTCTTGTAATACAAACAAATGAAAGCACGCATGAATATACACGCCCACACATCCACATACTCTTTCTTTTACACGGGCGCATAATCACTTCCAGGCTAGGCTTAGAAAGTAGTTTATGACGTATATACACAGTACTTTTAATGACTGTTCATTAGCAAATTAACTAACAGGGTATAAAAAGCTCGTAGAGGAGTGTCTCCAACAAGCCAGTTTTCATGATAAGTTCGTCTTAATTTGTTTAAATCTTTCACAATGAAAAAGTACACGATATTCACATTCTAATATTTTTACATTTATTCTTTCATCGTCCATGTTTTCTTCAGATGATATTCCAAATTTAATATTGTTTTAATGGAACAGTACGTTGTTTTCATATTGTGAATTTAATCAAATAAATTGCTACAATTAAATTAGTCAAATGAAGCGCAAGTATTTATGCTCAAATCCTTCAAAGATTTACATTTGCAATCTTGGGCAGATCTTTGGTATGTTGGTCCGGTTGTTTATAACTAGTCAATATACTAATAATTTTTTCTCATTGCATTTTACCAAGAAAATAATGGTAGTCAATTGATTATGTCGGACAATGACTTGAGGAATATATACCAAAGAAAATGTTAGAAATGGTTTAAACTTGTCGTATGGATTTTCTTAATGGCATGATTGGGTTCTTTTTATTAATAGCAGTCACTTACCAAAGTGTTAGCGTGATAAGCGAAATAAAGCATTTCTATTTATAATCTTTAGACGACCGAGGAAAGCCAATATTTACGTTTGCCTCATACCCGTGAAAGCGACTTTTTCTTTTTGATGATAGTCTGTTGCTATGTTTTGGCTTCAGATTTCCAATTTTGAATGGGATATTTTGGTGTGAAAAAGAAGCTAAAACCACATGGAATTAAAATAAAGCAACACTCTTTAACTCCTACGCACAATAATGGACTGATCTACTTTTACCGGAAGTACATATTCCATTAAACTTTCGAAGTTACCGCCTGGCAGTTTGGCGGTTCGTGCATTTTATGAAGCAGAACCTTCTTAGATGCAAACCTTGACCATTTACTGGGCCTTTCTGATTGATAATATATGACTCTTTTCATTTATGACGGTATAAGGATCAACTGGGTCATGGTGAAAAAAAATCCACATTGTCGATATTTACTTTAAATTATAGAACAAACTTATTTATTTAAACATTGCTTTGAAGTCTTATTTCTTGGCCTTGATCCCTCGATGAAGAAAGATTGTCATTTCTCAAAATAAAATTGGCGGCAAAAAAGACAGCACACAAATGACATTACTTGCAATTCCACTAAAAAATACGACTTTTTCACATACATGTAAGCTTAAAAATACTAAGCTTTTTAAAGTAAATTTTGTCTGTTGACTGCTTATAGGTCGAAATGAAGGTACCTTACTGTATAAAGTTGAAGTGATCTTGATTCATACCCCACCACCACCACCACCACCACCACCAAAATTGTCTGGATCCGCCCCTGCTTATCAGACTGCATGTGTTGATGTTTATCGAAGGTTGAATCTTACGTGTTGGTGGTCGTATCAGATTGAATGTGTTGATGGTATTAATTAAACAGCAAACCGTGCGCGTTGATGGGCTTATCAGACTGCATGTGTTGATGATGTTTATTGAAGATTCAACCTTAAGTGTTGGTGGGCTTAATAGACTGCATGTGTTGATGTTTTTTTGAAGATTGAACCTCGCGTGTTGATGGGCTTATCAGACTGTATGTGTTATGCTAACTAGCGTTTATGGAGAGGACTCATCATCGGGCGTTTCGTACCATATAGCCTACTTAGGTTTCGTGGTTTGTTTTGTGTTGAACTTAAATAAATAGAAATACATTGTTTTTGAAGACACTAAAGACTCATAACACTTAACTGAAGCAAATTTAATGCAAAATCACCAAATATAAAACACTGATTTTAATATCTTTTGGATCAGACCTTACGTGTTCGTGACAGTGTATAAATATTTATAAGGAGGCGAGGCAATCATACCATCGCACCTTACGCATTACATTTAATCAAGCCGTACTAATTTATATTTTAAAGCTAATTTATTGCGATATCGTCATAGATATGTAATGATAAATAGATGTAAGGAATTGTGGTTATCGGAATTATCAGACCGTACGTCTTGGTATAAGACCGTCTATACATATTCATAAAGAGGGCGTTGCCATCACGCCATCGGTAACCGTACGCATTTATACACATCATACCGCACTGATTTATATTAAGCCCCTACCGTTTAAGTATTTAAATCGACCGTATGTATCAATCGGAACACCTCAGACAATTCACGAATGATTGTCCCGAAGACGGAATTAACAGAGGAGTTCCCATTGTGTGTCTTATATCTTACCGCACTAATTAATGTTAAGCCTCTACTAAAGATAACGACTTTTTTATTATAACTTTGCATCATAATACACAGTTATGATGTTCAATATAACAAACTAAGCTTCACAAGAAATGGAAAGAGTATGTTTTGATTATTGTTTAACGTATTGCCTATATTAAATAAGAATTAAATGAAATATTCCATAATAATGAATTTTCGAGGTAAAATTACATAAAACTTACCGACCAACGGCCATAACATTAACAAAAACATTGTGACAAAAAGATAAATTTATTTAAATATGTTTTGAACGCATTTATTATCTTGCATTGCTTGCAATCTAGTAAAAGTATTTATGATTACATTCTGATAGGGCTATCTGATTTTACTTTATACATATGGATATTTAGGATGGACCACTGTATTATCGTCGTACTTGTTTGACTCAATATCAACCCACATTACTGCTCAACTGTTGACTACTTCATGTTTTACACCATTTTTAATGCAAGTGTCGTGAATATTTATGTCATATCCAAACAAAGGCTAAGGTAGATTTGCATACACCATTACTGCTGAAATCCGCTTAATTAGTCATATCATGTGTAAAAAGGAATTAGCATGTTTAACATGTCCTGAAGATGGAGTTATTGATTTTTTCATTATAACTTCCTTGTGAATGTTTATATTACCTTAAAAACGAGGCTAAGGTTCGCTGAATCTTCTTTGAGAATTGTGTATAGTTTTGCCAAGATTGGGATATAATTTGACTTCAGAGCCTATGTAGTCAGAACCGGTAATTGGTTTTGACTCTAAACCACCTTAGAGTTCCAATTTATGTTAAATATGGTAGATATACTTGAAAAAATATTTTGTTAAATAACTGCAAATGATAATTAAGACTCAGAAACACTGCCTGTTTATTAAAATTGTGATCTCTTATGTCATCCAGGCAAAGGACATTTCCATATCTGTTAATCTTGTTTGTTGTTTTTTCCCTGCTAATCTGCTGTGCACTGGTGGTTCTACCCACACATTTTTCTGAGGTCTTCCTCCACCACAATAGCTGGACGTCACTATAATGACCATAAGTGGTCACTGTGATGTTCAAAACAAAGAAACAAGTCTGTTAACAAGCATATGGTCAACAGTTGACCTACATAAAATTCTCACAGAAGATCTCATTTATGCTTTTTGTTTATGATATTGTTTGTAATTCTAGACCTAGATATAAATAGAAAACTGTCAAATTATTAATGATGCGGACAGGAAGACCAAGACAAAGTTCAAACAAATTTAGAAACTCTCCATTAGGAGCTGATCAACATTGCCTCAAGTGTGTACAAAAAATTTGAGCTCTTTTTGAGGCGTCTTTCATACTTGCAGGAACTTGCAGGTTATGTCACATTAATTTTCATTTTAATGAGGTAATAATGATACAACTAATATTCATGAGAAAATGTTAAATGAAATGGTATTTTTTATTTTTCAGCGCTGCCTTGGAAATGGCTGGTCTTACAACACTCTGGAGCGTGCAACTCGGACAGGACAGCGGACATATGCCCGAACCCTGGCAAGGAAAGTAGAATGGCCACAGCCAGTGACTTGTCCAAGGCCAACTCATGTAAGAATTAATGTAAGAACATCAATGGCTTAAAGGTTGTATCCGACAGTTTGCCTATATCAAATGCATGTAACAATATTAGCTTCCTGTTTATGAAATTTAGGCATAAATTCTGCATGACCTAGTTAAGTAAAGACAATTTTGAACACTCCCTATATTGTTAGACAGTACAAATTGCAAAAAAAAATATCACTCTAAATGTTCATTTTATCCAAATCTATAAAAAAGCATGATAGTGATCTCTGTTAAAAATAAGTACTGACATCGGTGCGGACTACCGGATGACAATAAAACATGATCTAAAAATAGGTATTGACATCAGAGCGAATTACCTGAATTACTGTATAACGTGATCTCATAAGTAAGTTGTCACATGGTTTGCCTTTCTAAAAGATAGCTGTCTGCAGCATGGCTTGGATAGGAAATATCTGTTAACAATGACAAGTGGGGATTTAAGATTCAATGTACACGCAGATCTGGGACATCAATGATCAGAATTTGGCAGGACTTATTCAGGTACAAGGACTTGGATATTTGAAGAAAAAAACTTTGGTCCAAACTGTCAGATACCACCTTTAACACATTTAAGGGTTATAGTCCACTGACATCAGTTCTTGTATATAGAATCCAACTTCAGTGTTAGTTTTCCCACACTGTAAAAAAGATTTGTAAATATAACACAAGTGCTACTAATAGTAGAGAGTATAATGGATCATCATTATTATGTCTAAGAGAATTAATGTAAAAGCATGCAATTCATCCAAATGGGATAATGATATAACCATGACATTAAAAAACTTCTCTGCTAACTGTATCCCAAGTGCACGTCTTTCAGCTCATGTTTATTGTAAGAACTTGTTTTTGTTCAAGCCAAACACTTTGAAGTTGGTAGTAGTGGCTTCCCTCCTAACGCTCAGGGCTAAGGGGACAGCATTACAACTGACTCGTCGGTGTCAGTATAATGGACCGGCCGGGTTCAATCCCTTCGCACCTCATAAGTGCCCCTGTGCTATAATGATAGAAATGTCGCTGCACAGTATCGGCAAAAATGCCGGCAAATCCCTCTTTGCTGACAATTTGCATTTCTATGTGATACAATTGTATCAGGCTTTACTTAACTTAATGAAGCACTTTGTGGCATCCAAGGTTTTAATTTCAACTCTCCTTTTCTCTGCCATATTAAGTAACTGACATATAAAACATATAACAAAGATGTGGACTTTTTTTGTGATAATGTATAAAATAATTTATTTAAAGACGTATCTAAAAACAAAAAAGTCCATTTAGTTTAAATTAAAAGCAGTCTTATCAGTGCATTAAATGGATTTAAAAATACCTTCTTACATCAATTATGCTTTTATGATTTTAACTTCATTGGTTTCCTTTACTACAGGAAGATCCTCTTGTGTACACAACACTGGACCAAGCATTCTCTGCCATGATGACTGGCCTCTCACAGTCATCAAAACAGTGCAAGGTAGTTTTTCCTTTATTTATTTATCTGTTCTTGTTTTTTCCTGAAGGTTTTGAATATGAATTGAATTGAAAAACATCACTGACACAAACAGTCAGACAAAGAGAGATGCAATTCAAATATTATTTTGTAGATTTTAACTTTTCACTCTTTGAATCTTTAATTTCTAATGCATGTATATTTAACTTGTAGTTCATAGTTAATATTAGTAAGAATATTCCTTATAAAAATCTGTATGGTTTAGACAGATGAAAAATAACACCAAAGCAGTTTTAATGTCGTACAATTTACTAAGCTCTACTCAGACTCGTGGCCATGTTTTGTGGCTTTTTGAGACACAGTGTAAAATTAAATCCTGAAATCAAAGATGTATTCAGCACAAATAGTATGGCCACACAACAAAAACAATTGGCTATACTTGTAAACAAATGCGTGGTAAAAATCCTACTCTCTGTTTAATAAAGTTTTTTTTTATCTTTACTTCAGCGCTACCATCGGAGTAACCCCCCTTTAGAACAGCAATCTCAGGCAGTTTATCATTGTAAAAGATTTCACTCTCAGTATTACACAAACATCCAACGTTTCAGTCAGGTGAGTGTATACTGTATGCTAAGATAGGGACTTTGATACAAAGTACGGTTTTAATAGTTGTGCTTTGTATCCATACATTTATATGAGGTGTTGTCAACTAAAAGCTCACGCAGTACTGTCTAATTGTGCTACCATGTGTCATGTGTTTTTTTCTTGCCACCTGGTCCATAAGAACTGTTAACAACCCATGCTAGTTGAGCATAATAGTTATCATCTTTACCCAATACATAGCATCAAATTTTTTAGGATTCAAAAATAAAGGTAAGGAATGCAAGACTCACAAGAGTTAGCTATCTTAGGTGTCTAAGTTGTCATACTTTTTAGACTAATTGAAACAAAGACTTTTACGTTATGAGTCCTTCTAGAAATCCGGCAGAATGTTTATTTCTTCAAATGCCATCTAGAAATCCGGCAGAATGTTTATTTCTTTCAATGAACTATATTAAAATTGATTACCTTCACTTGTAACGGCTGAAAGTTTTCACAAACATTTCCTCAATAATGCGTTAGTTTGTTTATTGTTTGTTACATTGCGCCAACACATTATTGGTCATATTCTCAACATCCTGCAAGTTATTGGTAGAGAAAGACCCCAGACATATCTCCTGGTAAAACCACCAGCGCACCGCAGGTCAGCTGGAAGACCTTTCCATATGACAGCTCTCGCCCAGTCCGGGATTCAAACCCTCATGGTGTGTGGCTGAAGAGTCACCAATTCTAACTGCTTGCTAACAGCAGGACCCCCTTAGCTCATCTGAGTTTATGCTGAGGGTGAGCTATTGTGAACGCGCCACACATCTGTGAACATTTTTAACCGACATTTCCTCTAAAACCGCTGGACCAAATTAAGCTAAACTTTCTCAGAAGCTTAAGTAGGCAGGGCAAATGAAGTTGTTCAAATAATTTTGATGAGTCAAAAAACGTGGGACGTGGCCATTTTCTATATATGGCTAAATAGAAAAATCACCCTGTCAGAAACTGAAAGACCTAGAGCCTAGGTTTGTGGTATACACATTCTCTGGGTAGCCCTGTATGAAGATTGTCCAGATAATTCTGATCCACCTAAAAACATTGCGGCCAGGGGTGTGGCCATTATCCATAAAAGGCTACTGTATATGGGAAAACTATAAAAAAATAAAAAAAACTTAATGTCAGAACTATAAGAGCTAGACCTTTGATATTTGGTATACTTGTTGTTTGGGTGGTCCTGTATCAAGTCTTCTATTTTAAGAACCAATAGAAGGCGCAAAGAGAAGAGTGAATCATTTAATATTTATTTCATGATTTGGATAAAAAAGTGAGAAAGACCACTGAAAGAATAGCCTATCATAATCTCTCTGGCATGAATTTTTATAAAAAAAATGTTGATTTCTTTGTATGATCATATTTAATTTCTCTCTGTAGAAAAAGCTGTACTTTGACATCTCTTGTATTGTAGTGTTACTGGTTCTTGATAAGACATTGGGGATACATGTATCTTAATTTTCTAAATCAGTTTGTGTTTTGTTTTAAGTCTCAGAAGAAACAGTCAGTGGATGTGCAAGCGCCCCCTGGAGAGTATGATGTCAGTGTTGGCGCCTGGGGTTCTGACAAGCAGCAGACATACCATGTCCATGTGGATAAGGGAGAGGCAGTGGAGCTAGACTTTGTCTTGTGAGAAGATATAATGTTATAATTAATTAATGTTATAGATTATGATATCTTTTGATATTTTAATGTTTACCCGTCTTTTTTTTTGGTGAGGGTTGGATGGGTTTAACTTTCTAACCTTATTCAGTATACCAATGTTTTTAAAGCACTGAAGAAAAATGATGTTTATGTAGAGGCAACTTTCTGAATCTATGTTTTTTGTTAATCTCGGGATTTTGAATGGAATATTTTAGGAGCTATTTATTTTGTAGTTTTTTAAGAATGTTTTAGGAAGATTTGCTTCTTTGAGACTTGCTGCAATAATTTATTTTATTTTTGATCTTAAGGTATAAATTAGATTAAAAATATCAACTTCCTTGTTTCTATGTTCAAACATTCTTTTGCAATTAATGTTAAACTTTTTTTTTTTACAGTGTTGCAGATATGTTGTATAGTTGTATCTGCATCCTTGTTGCTTAGCTTAACATTATTGTAACTTCATAATTGATATTATCTTTTGATGTTTCCTGCGCTTTTGTTATTTTTGATGTTGACACATGGACTGTACAACTCAATTTGCCACTCAAAGCATATATCTGGATATTTACTTTTTGTTTTATTATACTCAATAATTTTTATTGTACTAAAATTATTGAGCATCAACATCCAATTTATTTAGATTAATAAAAAATTGAGCAATTACCTTGCTTTAAAAGATGTATCATTATTTTATCTCTTTTAGTTTTATTTATCTGCTTAATGTTATAATGATCTTCAACTCAGATTTAAAAGATTTATCCTAAATTCATTTGTGTTTAAAGTCTGGGTCACTGAATTTTAATATGTCAAGTCTTTAAACTTAAACTTGTGTCTAAAGTCTGGATTACAAAATAGTTATCAACTCCTGTGAATACTGAAATTATTCAAGCTTGTGTCGCAAGTCTGGGCTAGTGAATGATAATCCAATTATTTAAATCATTTCCTCTTACCTTAAATTGCTTGATTTCTCAGCATCTGGTTTGTCTTGCCATCTTTGAACACAGCAGTTGTTTTATGGTGCTATACCCTTTTTTATAACTTGTGGTGCTTTGCTGTTTGTATATTTTATTAGATTTAGGATATTTGTATTTTTTTTGGATGTATTTTTGGATGTTGCTCACTAAGACTTAAAACATTTAAACATGGTAAGATGTTTATATTTTTACAGTGTTATTTAATTGGAGGTAAAAATGGTTAAAACTGACCAAGTTATCCAGATGAAGCCTTCTTCTTTAAAATATGAAAAATATAATGTAAAAACTTATTACTTAGCATTTTAAATAACCAACACAATCACAGAACAAAATAATGAACATTTGCTAAGTAATATTTTTTTTAAATTCCTTTGATTGAGAATGAAGAAGTAAATGTTGGTAAAGTTGTTATTTAATTTATTTACAACATCTTCCTTTATAATTGAACTTTGATATTATTTTTTTTTTCTTGCAATGTGTTTTCTCTTTTTACATAATGAAATGTAAGTTATCTCTTAAATTTTCATATACTTTATATGAAAAATATTTTTGTTTTCAGGATTTTAGCAATTTTACTAAATATTTTTCTCATTCCATCAAGTGTATGTGCGTTTTGAAGCAATATTTGCAAGCTATAAAATTATATATTTTTACCACATTTATCAAATTCCTACCAAAAAGGTAGAGAACAAAATCATTTTGTATATTGAGTAACATCCCTTGTTACAATAAAGTGGGAATAGCCAGTGTGCATATATTAAATTGTTGTTCCATGTAAATGTTTAACATGTGTTCAATTTTTCTAGTCAGGGCAATATTTCTTTGTTATTTTTTGTTGTTACCCTATAATAAATACTTACAAAGATTTTAATGAAAAATGCAAAATAACCTTAAAAACCTGTTAAGCCCAGAGTTGCTTAGGCCTTGGCATATAATATTTGAGCTTGGAGCTGTCTGTTCAGGATCTGCACTGTTTGCTGTTACATCTCTAGCAATATGTGTTGTTACTTATGTATTTAGTTATAAGCAAATAACTAAACATTTCTACAGTTCATTAACAAATTGTAACAGAAGGTGGGTTAAACTTTTTTAGTCTTAATGGCAAAACCAGACCTGGCTGTAAGGAATTGTATATGATATAGCAGCTGTTACCTTTATGCAGACAGCTGGGTATTTTTACTGAGTAACTGCTTTACATTGAAGACTTCCTTCTCATAAAGTTTCAAAGCATGTTTGCAAAGAATAATGATTAATGATAATAAAACAAGGTCTACATACTTTGCTAAGAATAAAGTTTAATGATAAAACTTGCCTTTGCTTATTTGTTGTACTAATTTTGAGAAATTTTACAAAGAATTCAGATTTGTGATATATTATCCCTATGCAATTATACTTGTTCAAGGAACTGTGCAAAGAATGAAGATTTGTGATGCAATTTTCCTATGCATATTTAATACACTTATTTTTTCTCAAGATAAAAACATCTTCCATTAAAAGTGCCAAGTTACAGTCTCGGGATAAGGAGCTTTCCTGGCCTACCAGACTTTAAGATGTATGATATACTTTGCCTATGCATATACAAGAAACTAACACCTTTCTTGTTTAAAATAGTCCGCATAACCTCTTTGGATGTTTGTTTTTCCATGGCCTTTCAAAAAACTGTTTCAGTCATTGTCATTTGTTTTTCACAGATATTTAATCTTGTTTTATTCTTATACAACCTGCAGCTTTTCGCTGATGTACAGAAATGCTCATATAATATATTTTTCTTTTTTTAATAAAAATTGTTATTTTTCATATTTTGTATTCATTGTTGTTTTTTTCTCCTCTATTATATATGTGCTAAATAATAACTCAGGAATTCAGTTTGATTTTAAAGAAAAGAATGTAAAGAGAATTTATAAGCAGTCACCTGTCCCTTGTTTCTCTATATACAAAGAGGATAGCATGTCACTCAGAATGTTACTACCTTTGAAAATGTAAAGACAGATTGAACATGAATTAAAAGTTAACACTAGAACTTCGCGAGTCGGATGTGTCGCCTGACGAAAATTTTGTTAGTCGACATAAAAAATGATAATTAGTTTTTTGTTGTATAGATATTAGCAATGTATTTGCTCAAAATTCACATATAAAATAACCTTTTAATTGTCTCATTGCGAAAAACATGCACAAGTTATGCCCTTTGCAAGAAATGCACTAAAAATCAATCAAATGGGAATAACTAAAAAACGGAAGAAGGTAGAGTTACCCTTCTTGAGCACTGTACTTTGAGTCATTGCCAGAAACATGCATACCAAGTTTGGAGTCATTTGGACCTACGATGACAAAGTTAGGCTCTGGACAAGAAATGCTAAAAAAAAAAAAACAATCAAAGGGGAATAATTCAAAAACAGGACAAGGTAGAGTTACGGTTCTTGTGTGCTGCACTTAGAGTCATTGCCAGAAACATGCATACCAAGTTTGGAATCATTTGGACCTACGGTGACAAAGTTAGGCTCCAGACAAGAAATGCTCTATAAAATCAATCAAAGGGGAATAACTAAAAAACAGAAGAAGGTAGAGTTACCCTTCTTGTGCACTGCACTTTGAGTCATTGCCAGAAACATGCATACCAAGTTTGGAGTCATTTGGACCTACGGTGACAAAGTTTCACTCCGGACAAGAAATGCTCTATAAAAATCAATCAAAGGGGAATAATTCAAAAACGGAACAAGGTAGAGTTAAGGTTCTTGTGCACTGCACTTCGAGTCATTGCCAGAAACATGCATACCAAGTTTGGAGTCATTTGGACCTACGGTGACAAAGTTAGGCTCCGGACAAGGAAATCCGGACGCCGCCACCGACAAAGTAATTCCTATATGTCGCCTTTTCAGGCGTCACAATATGTAAAAGATAGTGCAGTTTACATTTGCATGAGCCATGAAAATAATTAATTTTAGGTATTGACGAAAGTGTTACTGAAAAAAAACACAAAAAAAACAATACTTACTAGTAACATGTATTCAATTTCTGCTTAATTAACTTTTTTTTCTTCAATTCTTATCTAAAATGTTCACTTGCTTTACATACTCTGCAAATGGCCAATTTCGGAATACAAAGGCGACAAGAAACACAGCATTAAGATGGTTTCAGATTTAATATTCATTAAAACTAATTTACAATTATAGCAAAAAGAGAATAAAAAATAATATACAAAGCATACATAACATTGTCTATACAAAGAACTCTCAATGGAGTAATCAACTCTCAGGCATGACTCCAGTTTGTGCAAATACTTGTGGTACTACATTTAAGATGTGTGTTTCTTTACTTCAGTATTTATTTTGTAAAATTATAATCACCATTAATAGTCATAACAAATTATACACTTAAGCACATTTAGTACAAGGTAAAGTGAATCGTATTACATCAATTTCTATTGCCATAACTCATTGTTCATTCAAACATTGTGAAGCATGTCTATGCTATGTCGATGCATGCTATTATACATTGTAAGTTCATATATGACCATACATTATAGGGTTAAAATACTCTTTAAGCTTCATACCCTATAAAGCTAAAAAAAAAAGTTGATTTGTTTAATAGAACATGCAGAACTAATCTATTTCTGGCCACATTTGATCTTTTTAACCTTGAAATTGGATAAAAATGCAAAACAATAAAAAATAGATGATATTTTGAAGGGAATCATAACCACATCTGATTTTAAGGAAAATGGCCTGCTTAATTAAGTGTTCAATTTCTTTAAGTGTAAAATAACATAATACACACATGTTCATACAATGCAGATGCATATTTAAACGTTGCAAAATCAGCCATGGTCAAGTATTTAATGGTCAATGTATGTTCATACAATATAAATTAAAACATGTTAAAAGTGTGTATATCCATACATGTCCTTACAATGTAACTGCTACTTTCAACTAATTCAAACATGGTCAGTTCTCACGATCCATGTCTATGCATCACTAATTTATTCACCTCCATATAATGTAAATTCAAACATTTAAAACAGTGTAGTTCAAACATGTTATTCTAATGCTGATGCATTACTGCTTGTACATGTTTTGGTTTTTATGTATATTTCCAATCATTAAATTTTGTATATAATAGCGATCTGCTAACTTAGAAAACTTAAAAACTAAAAAAGTTTATAAAGTTTATTACTTGACAGATAATGTTTTTATCAACAGATTTTTAGTTTCTCCCACGAAAATGTTTTCAAAGTTTTAGTTTCTCATAAATACACTATCCTTCAAAGAAGGAAGATCCACAAAGTGTCCATGATTACATGTTTTTCTAAAGCCATAATTATTTTCAATGGAGATAGTTGACATTCCTAGGTAAATTAACATTCCTTAAACTTTAATACCTATCTTTGATCAAAATCTTTATCAGTAGTTTCTTTCTTCAGCAGTGAGTCAGAACCCAACCACAGCCATTTCACTGGTCAATAATCTACATTACAACAAATTAAAACACTGGACATTCAAGTAATTAATTTTAATTGGTCAAAAAAAAAGATGACAGTCAATCAGAATGCTTGAATTGACACTTGAATCTATGCTCAAGATATTGTCAAGAAAAGTACTATACCTACCACAAGTTTGCATCCTAGCTAAGTTATAATAACTTACAATAAAATAACATGCATAATCTGAGAGATTGACAAAACATAGAAAGACAGTCAAAGGAACACAATGGTATCTCTTTACTATTAGGGCCCTGTCCAACAACAGCTGGTTATATTGTTAATTTTAAAGAATCAGCATAACTGATGCATTAAGTTAAATTTTAACACATTATAAGATAAAACACCTAAAAAGTTCTCAAGAGAGTTTGAATCACCTTGACATTTCAAGAATAAAATAGCCTATTATTTGTTTGTATACCATTTGGTACAATTTACCTTGTAAGTTTGAAAGTATTAAGAACAGACCAATCATGAGAAGTGAATTGATACACCCCGAAAGATGCAATGACCTTAAATGACCTTGACTTTAAGGGTTGCACTTGCAAATGATATGCAGGATATACCTTTAAGTGTTTGTTCGTTTATTGAGTTTATCTTCCCACCGCATTTAAGTGTATTTAGTAAGAAGATTGTGATTTCCAGTAGAAAATGGCAATTATGGCCAGGATAATATAAAGCATGAGTAACCATTTATATGACTTTAATCTGATCTCGACTTTAAGGGTTGCACTGGTAAATTAATGATTACACACCTATAAGTGTAGGTATGGTGGTGCAGTTTGATTAAAGTATTAATTTTTGGAAGTTTTGATCGAGAGATGACAAAGGGATGGGTATGCAGATGGAAGGATAGTGTGGCTACTATATGTCACCCTAATAGGACAGACAAATTAAGACCCTCTGTTGGACAGGACCTAATTTAAAATTGGAAAAACAAGCTAAAACCCACAACACTTTAACAAACAACATCTGAGTTCAGTTGATTTCAAAACCTTTTTAACATATTAGCACAACCAATATAATAAAATATATAAAATCTGCTATATCGTTCATAATAATCATAGCGTTGTCTACAATACAATTTATTGGTGTCTAATAGCTTAAAAAAATAAATTCTGCTTGATAGCATCTAGCTTTAACAAATTTCCTCAAATCTACTTTAGTATGATAGTAAAAAATTATTTTATTTAAAATGCAAATCTATCAATTGCATGGTACAGACCTCATATTAGCAATCATTATATCTCTTCCAAACCTTTGCAAAATGGTTGTAAAAAAAAGCAATTTAGAAAGATACATTCTGACATGTTTAGCTCAAGTTATCAAACAATTCTCAAACAGCTGATGTGACAAATTTACTTGAACTTAAAACCTGAACTGTGAACCCAAGGACCAGTTTTTAAGCTTAAAAATAGTCTTATACTATTTTGATTGATCAAACTGAATGTCAATTAAAATCTTACCAATCACATTCTTGAGGAACACCTCATACTCAGGCTAAAAGATTTCTTACCTCAACTTCTGAGGTTTGAAGTTAAAAATAAACACATTGACCCTGAGTTTAAGACTGCTCTCAAACATCTGATTGGACAGTTTTAAAATGTACCAAAATCAACCAATCAAATGCTTAAGAATGGTGATAAACTTGGGCTCAGGGAGTGGGGGCAAGGTTCACTTCAAACCCAAGAAGCTGAGGTGAGAAATCTTTTAGCTCCAGTTAAAAGACGTAATTCCAGTTGAAAAGGCTTTGAGTCAGCTTGGATTTAAATTTATATTCTTATGTATTAATTGTGCTGAAACAATTTCAACTATTGGTCAAGATTAATGTCATTCAAATCTAACCAATGAAATGCTTGATAAAATCCAAATAAACCTTCAAGACCACATTTTTTATTTATTTTATTTTTTGTAAATTGCGTTTTGAGATGGTTATCATCATTATGGTTATTTCAAGCAAATAGACCAAGTATCTGGAGTGGCAGAACCACTGATGCATTACATGTCACTACATATCTTTCTGAGATATCTTTACATAAAGGTTTTCACCCAGACTGGAATTCAAACCAGTTTACATGGCAAAACTAAAGGTTCTAGTGTTATACCACTGACTTATTATACCATTCTACCACTGACATCCTGTCGTTTAAAAGAAATTTGTTTTCAAGACCATACTACATCTACCATGACTACAGAGATTCACAGCTGCATAGAAAACAATTAAAATAATCACTCTCAATACACACATACTATAATATATACTGTGTGAATATTTATTGTCATGTTGCCAATACCGGTACACTCCAAAAAGATTACATTACAAATATTTTTTAAAGACATGAATAAAATAAATGTATAAACTATAAGTAAATCATGGTGATAGTTTTTCCGAAGAACGTTGAGTTTTTCACAAACATTAATGAAACATAAACTGCCCATAGACAGCATGCTAATTTTTTATCAATGCTTGAAAACGGTAGTATAAATTAAATTACAATTTAAAAGGGGGGCATAACTCTGCCAAAATAATTTTAAGGTTACCTGCCCTTTGGAAATGGTTTCCGTTTTAATAGAGAACTCGTATATCAAGCTGGAAGCCTTTTGAAGTCTGCGGGTTTTCCAGAAATTATACTTTTCACTAAACCTAACCAACACAGAAAATTTTAAGTCAAAGAAGAGGCATAACTCCCAAAAATTAATATCATGGTTACAAGCCATTTTAAAATAGGTTCCATCTTTCATAGTGAAGAAATGTTTGAAGTGAGTATTTTTAACGTTTTCGGAGAAATCAAATTCAACAAGAGAGTTAACCGATGCTGATGCTGGCAAGAGGTCCATGACAACAGCTCCACTTTTATTCTTTAAAAAGTGGAGTTTTAAAAATACACATATTTGTGACTAAATAGCTTAAGCTGTTTCACATTTCTTAAATTTGGATCAAGCTAGCACTCGCAAAGTATAATTTCATCCAGGCCAAAAAATTCAAGCAAACAAATTGAATAAACACGCAAAACTTTTCACAATTTTATACACATTTCTTTTACATACTCAAAATTTAAATGGACTAGAATTCACTGATACTGTAAAAACACCTGACAGCAATAAGAGTCTTCAGCTAGACTCTACAGATTATATCTTTGAAATTTTTGTCTTTTCTAAAAATATTTTACCATACAAGAAATTAAGTCATACTTTGTATTTGTAAATAATATGAAGAGGAATTGGTAAATGTATTAAGTGAAAATTTGAAATAACCAGTTTTCTTGTGAATTTTTGGTTATTTATCAGTATTTCTACAAACAATCTCATTTTTATCACACAAAACAGAATTTCATTGTACATCATTTGCAATACTTTTTTTGTGTGTTTTCTTTTGTAATAATTATATGTTGTTTATACAGATGTCAAAGTATATTTCATGTGTATTTTTATCTGTTTTTGTATTTGTACATCATATTTGGGATTATTTATTATCATAGCTTAAAAATGATTACAAGAAAATGTGTTAACATGACACAAATATGACTCTAACCTCATGTATATAATGGCAGATGAAATGAATGCACAAGTATGACTTACAGTAAATGAACTTCTAGTCTGAATCAGAAATCTGTGTGTTTATGATTTACAGAATGCTTGACTTCATCTGAGCTATCATAAAAAAATATTTATTTTTTTTTAAAATAAAAAAAATACCTTACATCTTAATTTCAGCAATTGTTTAAAAATATTACTTTTAATAAACAATAAATGTTATTAATTTCTTGAAAAATGTGTACACCATATGTTGAGTGGATGCAGTAATATGTGATTAATTGATAATCCTTTTTGCACAAAAAAGCCAGATGTTCTCAACTTTAAAAAAAGAGAGACTGCGGTCAAATTTTTAAATAATTATAAGGGGCATAACTCTTCCATATGATAGAGTTTTGACCCATGTGAATTAATAAAGGCTTTATTATGAGTTCTCAACAGACTTTATATGAAATTAGGAGCTTTTATTCTCTTCTGACTAGTATCCCCATGAAACTTCAATGCAATTTGTAGACGACACCTGGCCACCAGCTCAATGTTTGTTAATTGATGTTCATTGTTGCTGTTTTTAGAAAAAACTAGCTTAACCCTTTAGCTCATGCATATGCCATTTTACGCCTTTTGGTTTAAAACAATTTCAAAGAAAATCAACAAAAAAATAAAGTGAAATTTTAAAACCCTATACATTTACTATGACTGAAAGGGCTGAATAATAGATGACAATATGATGGGCAATGAACACAAAAGTAGACTTTCAACAACTCAAATGGTAATAAGTTATATTTAATTCATTTAAACATAAAAAAATAAAGTTGTACAGCAATATGCCCAGATATTAATTGCATTTTTACCAGAGAAAGAAGTAATTATTATTGCATTCTGCCTTGTTGTTGTTTTTTGTTACAAGATTTTTTTTAATCTTTTTTAGAAAAGACCTGTTGAACTGTTTATTTTGTTTCTTGTGAACCAATGAACTATTATTCTAATTATTGCTCATATTGTTGTATAAATTTGCTTTTCTCTTAAGACTGCACGTTAATAATTCATGTTCACACCAGATAAGTAAAAACATTAAGATCATTCTTATAAAAACTAATTTACTTTTAAAAAAAGGTGATGAAACTGACATCTTTTTATCTTAAAAGAGTTCACACCATGGCTTTTATTTAAATGATAAAACCACATACTAAAACATCCCAAGCGAAACATCGCACAATGTCTATTTCACTTCACCTATTTATTTTGCACCAATATTTACCTGATCCTTATGAAAATCAGTCAATTAAACATGAATAGGATCTATTCAAATTGATCTCCTCAATTTGATCTTTTTGTTTACCTGCCGATATTACAGTTCATTTAACAATAGGGCCATGATGGCTCTATGTTGCTCATCTGAGAATCGTAGACATGAAGTTATTTTTTTGTAAACCACAAAAATTGTAACACTGTCAACAGAGATTCACAAAATATCAGTTGGACAATCATTTTTTCATCAACCGTTTTTGGTTTTACATGAAGTTTTAAAGTTTTATTTTAAATGCCATATATGGAAAATGATCACACCCCTAGAAACGATGGCATTTTGGATGGATCTTTTTTTTTTTTAACTTTTTTTTATAAAGGAGCATTCAAGGAACATGCATATAACAAGGATCTAGTTTCTGACCAAATGTTTTACAATATATCCATATATGGAAAATGGCCATGTACCTGGTGGCCATGTTTTTTTGACTGACCAAAATTATTTAAACAGCTTTTCTTTCCCCATTCCTTATGAAGCTGTCTAATGAAGCTACAGATGCTGTTTGGCTGGATTTGGGCCAATTATTTCAGAGGCGATGCTCTTGAAAGAATGTTGATGAAAGCAAGATGCCAGAGGTAGGTAACCATAGCTCATCCTTACCATACAAATGTGTATTTTGAGTAACAAATTGTTAATTATTAATCCTAAAACCAAAATAAAGTGGAAGTAGTGTATTCTTGAATGATTGTGAAAAGTCAGGATCAGGTAAATGTTGCTGGATAATAACAATAAATAATGCCCAAGAAAAAATATACAACTCCAACTTTTGATACCACTGCCAACTTCTTTAAGTTTTTGGTAAGACCAGAAACCAAAATAAAGTGCAAAAATGTTGGGCTTCATCTTGTATTTCTCCGACAAACCTTATGATACAAGCACACATTTGAATCTGCTTAATAAGAAAATACAAATGGGTACGAGCAAAAGATTATTTTGCTTGAGAAATAAAGGATAAATTTATTAATAATCCTCATTTTTTTACACATTATCTCAACTTCTGTCAACAATTTTTGTACAAGTAACATTATAAATACATTAAATGAGCTTTGGAAAATCCTGCTAAAATTCACAACAAAGCATAAAATTTCATATGCAAAACCCTGCATTTCTTTTATAAAAAAGCATTTAGAAATCAAAACAAGATCTCATTTTAAAAAAATTATAAGTCCAACTTTTTAAGGCCTTTTTTTCAAAACATGTTAATACTGTGCATATTTTCAAAGCTTATTTTTCACACGAAAGACTATTTAAGTTTTCTTACTAATAGATCATGCATATATTTTTTCATTAAATCTAGCTGGGAAAGTTCCACATTACATTTTCACTACAGTCACACAGGTTTTGGGTAATTTGAAGCTTATCACTAATGCACCATGCATAATTGTTTTTATCGATACAGTCGAGCGAATTCACGTATTGCATCAGTCACATTCGTTACTTTCTCTGCACTAGTAACAGATTTATGAAAGTCAGTTAATTGTTTGTGAGTCACAGATATTGCACTGCCAGTGTTCTCAGTTGGTAGTCCCTTCAATACGTGTTCCAGCCACACACAGAATGTCTGAAAAGAAACATTATAACAATCTGAAAAAGCATGTACCAAAACTTGGTGTGAATGGGATTTGCTGGCATTTTTGCCAACACTGTGCAGCGACATTTCTATCATTATAGCACAGGGGCATTTATGAGGTGCCCAGGGACTAACATGAGCGGTCCATTACACTGACACGCCAACGAGTCAGGTGTAATGCTATCCCCTTAGCCCCGAGCGTTAGGGGGAAGCCACTACGACCAACTTTAAAATCTTTGGTGTGACCGGCTGGGGTATGAACTTGCGACCTTCCGATCCGCAAGCCTACGCTCTACCACTTTGGCTACGGTGGCCAGTAAACTTGGTGGGATTTTCAAACCTGCAATCTGCGATACATACAAAGACACATACAAACTTATCAAGTTAGCTGAAAGTCTTCTTGACAGGAAAATTTAAAGAAAAAAGTAATGTCACCTGAAATGATATATACCCGGATGCAACCATCTTTAATAAGACAATGACCTCAATGACTGCACATGTAAATGTAATCAGTGACCCACCTTTAAGCCTACGTCTGCAAGATGGTGAAGTTTGACTGAAGTATTGTAAATAATTAGGAAGTTTTGGCAGAGACACAGAAAAAAGATGGACCTGCTTACAGATTGGTAGTGCATCTGCTATATACTGCCCTTCAGGGGTATAAAATGACTAAAATGTTAGTTAACAAACTGCTGAATTAAACCATTTTTTTTTCTTCTTCACTTCCCTGATCATAAGTCTCATTTTAAAATTCTAACACCATAATGCATTTTTTTAAGAATTATGGGATATACCGATATTAAATCAAATTCACAATTGGCATTTATTATTTCGCATTTATTATCATTTCTATTTTAAAAGTATACATACAGGTCTATCCACCAGCATGATTTCGTAGATCACATCTCCGATGTCGGCACACATGTAGGTTGGTAGACAGAACAGTATGGAGTGGATCAGACTGTGTATGAGAGACTGCCCATGCTCGTGTAGCAATGTCTTCACTAGTGAGCTTCGGGTCTCAAAATCTTCACGGTCCTGAAAGAGAGTATTCATGCTTTTGTTTTTGAAATACATTGCAGGGACAAATTATGATATAGCGATATACACCTACTTTTACTGGAGACAGTGTCCACTTGAAGCAGATATAGTGCTGCCTCCACAGTGTATAGCATGGCATGAACACCTGGCGGGATACCACACCCAGTCACATTATCCTGACACTCCGGTACTACTATTTGTTGTTGTTTTGTTTTTTAATATATTTAGAATAATCAGGAGGATTTAAATGTTAATCTTTGCAGTTGATCAAGAGATTTGTATTCATCCTGATGAAAATCAATAGTCAAAACTACTAAATTACATGATGACTGACATAAAAGATGTTTGTTTGTTGGGTTTATCGTCCAACCAACAGTATTTCAGTTATCTGGAGACAGTGTCCACTTGAAGCAGATATAGTGCTGCCTTCACTGTGTATAGCAAGCATGCCATGAATACCTTGCATGATACCACACCCAGTCACATTATCCTGACACCGAGCCAACCAGTCGTGGAACAACCCTTTCATTTGCTTGAGTGTTAGCAAGGGAGCTATACCATTACTATTTTTAACATCTTTGGTGTGTTGCGGCCTGGGATCAAACCCGGGGCCTCCTGTACATGGACGATATAATAGATGACTTATTCTCCCATTGTCCTTCTTTTTTCTTCATTATGTTACAATAAAGTATATAACCCTCGTTCTTTTTTCTTCATTATGTTACAATAAAGTATATAACCCTCGTTCTTTGTTTTCATTATGTTACAATAAAGTATATAAGCCTCGTTCTTTTTTCTTCATTATATTACAATAAAGTATATAACCCTCGTTCTTTTTTCTTCATTATGTTACAATAAAGTATATAACCCTCGTTCTTTGTTTTCATTATGTTACAATAAAGTGTATAACCCTCGTTCTTTGTTTTCATTATGTTACAATAAAGTATATAACCCTCGTTCTTTTTTCTTCATTATGTTACAATAAAGTATATAACCCTCGTTCTTTTTTCTTCATTATGTTACAATAAAGTATATAACCCTCGTTCTTTTTTCTTCATTATGTTACAATAAAGTATATAACCCTCGTTCTTTTTTCTTCATTATGTTACAATAAAGTATATAACCCTCGTTCTTTGTTTTCATTATGTTACAATAAAGTGTATAACCCTCGTTCTTTGTTTTCATTATGTTACAATAAAGTATATAACCCTCGTTCTTTGTTTTCATTATGTTACAATAAAGCTTACAACCCTAGCAGTCTGTAACTGATAACTTACATCTTTGTTTGTTGCTGCCTTGACGAGCTCTATGATGAACTTCATGACCGAGGCATTGGCATCCTTGTGATCCAGAGAGCAGGCTGCTATTGCACAACACAGGACAGCTTTGGCTATAACACTCTGTAGGAATGGTAATGGCGCCCGCTGTATGAATCTGGTCAATAAAAAAATATTTACTTTAGAAAGAAGTTTTATTTTTGCATAGGGAATTACTTTTTCAAAACTTACTGACACACAATTAAAAAGTCAAATGTAATCCTGGTAGCTATGAACGTTCTTCATCAATATTTTTTTAATAAATAATTTAAAATTTAAAAGTGGAAGTGTACAGAATTTTTTTCAATATTAACTATACTACATCAGAGTAGTTAGCATAAAATTATTTAAATACTTGCTATTTTATTACTCTAAATTTGTATTGAATTTTTGTATATTGTGTTATTTTTCTATTTAGGTTAATAATATATTGTGAAACTTTTCTTGAGTAATGATGACAAACGAGAGATTATTAGTATTATTGTTGCATATAATTATTGAGTTATATACTTATATGTTGTTATGTGTACATCTGGGCCTCATGTATAGAATAAACAGGCTATTTGTCATCCAACACCAACTCACCTGAGACTTAATCTAAACAGATCATCAACAGTATCCGGGTGGTTCCGCAAACCATTTTGTTCTTCCAATATCTTGAATGTTGGACCACAGAAGGCCTAAAAAAAAAAAAAAATAGATTAACCCTGTTCATCAATATAGATTGGGAAGTTCTTTTATTATATATTTATCCCTCTCAACTGCACCCCTTCCTGGGAAGAGCAGCACTAGGGTATTAAGTACTTGGAGCAATGTGCAGTAAAAAGTCTTGTTGAGGACTAATATCATGTGATCTGTTCTGAAATTTGAACCCAGGACTTGCAGTCCAACATATTAGACCATTTGATCACAGATGCTTCAAACAAGTTGAATGTTCAAATATTCCATGTACAGTTGAGTCTGCTTATTTGCAAACATACCTTTCCTGATAAATTTATGCAAATAACTGGAATGTGTATTAAACAAAAAGCAATATAGTACTATCATTGCAATGAGCATATTTTCTTTTCAGTTGCCAAAAGATTTTATTAATAATTATTAACACCCAGCCACTGTGTTTCTGCTCTTTTCAGAAATAAACTTTAAGTAATAGGAAGTGAAATAAATCAGCATTTAATATGATGTAATTGGCTTTTACATTACATTTTACATTTGACTAGATTAACCAATTCACTCATGTTTAGAAAGAGTTATGCCTTAGTACAGCACTATTTTGCCAAGGGAGAGTAATGCACAATTAAAACTTTATTTAGTTATCAATCGTGTTGTGTATGATGCCATTCACTGTTGATATTTGTTAACCTTTGCGAAAACCTCTGAAATTGGCAGTAGCCTTTAATAGAGTAAACCAAATAGACTGCTAATCATCCAGTTAACACAGATTAATAACCCTGTTTGCTAATTTCCTGGAAAAGGTGCACCAGTGATAATTGTTTTGTTTTTGTTTTTTGTTACATCGCACCGACAAAATTTGGGTTATATTGGCGAAGTCCAGCTAATTATTGGTGGAGGAAGACCCCAGACTTATATCTGGGTAGAACCACCTGCACACCACGGGGTAGCTTGAAAACCTCCCCACATGAAAGTGTGGCTCAGGAACTTTAAATCAGCGACTTTAACCACTCGACCAAGGGCACCCCTTCATCAGAGGTAAACTAATTAACATTACGCTCGCGGGTAGATTGCTCCGCCCACCGAGTCACGTGACCCACTATCTGATAACCTTGGACATCTTATCGTCGATCGGGTCAAATACTCTATTGTCAACGGTCCTACTAAACATTTCAAAAGACATGCAAAGACACACAGAGACATGCAAAGACACAACAAAGACACAACAAAGACACAACAAAGACACCACAAAGACATACAAAGACATAAAAAACGATTTTAATGTATATATGTATTCATATATTACATAATATATATCAACAATTCGTTGATAGGGGCATAAATAACAATAAACATGTGTCAATACAATTCACATCATCTCCAATGAAAATATTATTGTATGTACTAAATATTGTGTGCGTTACTTGTATGAAATATTAAATGTAAGATATGAAAATTAAAACATAAATTACAAAGCATGACCAATGTATTATCGTTTGTGAGCGAGATATGTCAAATAATTATGACTGCTTTGAAAATAAACACAATTAAAGCGATAAATGTTTTCTATGTTTTGTCGGTAAGAAAATTGAATAACACAGGTGCAGTTGAAAAGAATGTGTTGAAAATTGAAGTGGTTATTATTTGTCTTGATCAAAACATATAATTAACACCTAATGTGGAATATCCATAATAACAAAAGCGAGAGGTTTAAAAATTAAAGCAATACATTTCGCACCTATGTATCATCTTCCTTGTTAAAAGGAAAGTGGAGCAAACTTCAATAATTATTGCAATTAACACCAGATTTGAAATGCTATTAAATGTAATGTTATAGTATACTCTGCACCATATTTTAATCGGATGTTAATCCTCGTAGGACCCATTGTCAACAAACATGGCTGCCTGTTTAAGCGATCTACCAGCAAACTTTGGTGAGCATTTTATGCTAAGAAAATCGTCACTTCGGCAAAGAATTCAAGCCAGACGATACGCAAATGAATCTTACATTCAATCAGTCAGGTTGACTTTTAGATCGAAGGAAGAAATTGATGTTAATTCTAGTGTTTTTCGATCACAACGAAAGAGCGAGAAGCCACACAGTGTGCACATGACGATCGGCCTAGATTCCGTTACAGACGCATACTGTTCGTGTAAATCCGGGTAATTTTCATTATTACATTAAATCCACGATTTATAAATGCAGTTAACCTTTGATAATGTGTTTATTATTTTTGTTACCATATATCACAACGAAATCGTCCGATGTTACTCAAGTTAAAGGGGATCTATTTCTTTGATCTGAGTAGAAGTTACTGCAGTAGGTCATAACAAAGATGGAATATATACATATATATTAAAACGAGAATGCGTTAGACGATAAAAGTTGTAATTTCCGTCGACTTTTTCAACATTCAACTGGTGGTGTTCACGATTACACGATTTTATCCATCTTTTACATTTGTCCAAGTTACGTTTCGGCTTTGGAAATGGAATAAAAAACGATGCCGCCTGTCAAACGTTCCGGATATCGACTATCTGAATCAAAGAGACCCCACTGACATCTTTTAACCATTTTCTTCTCGCTTTTTTGTTATTAAAATCAGAATTATTCCTCCGTTTCTTGGTCAACGAAATGCACTCAGTTTGTCCAAGGAAAATGGCGACCGAAAACAAAAGAATCACGTGACCAAATGGAGCGCGCTGATTAGCTAACGCTAGGCGTCTTGTCCTGTCAATCAAATTTCGGAGTAATGTTAATTAGTGAGCTTCAGCAGACAGGAGAGAAACAATGAATTATGCTTATAACTGAAATTAAGCGGACACCTTACACATAAAGCTATTAACTTTTTATCAAGATTAAGATGCACATAAACGTTATTCAATTAATTAGAATAAATTGTACTATCAACAATGTGTCAATACATTTTCAATAAAAAAAAAGTCTAAAAAAAACAATTCTTTCCAAATTTTAAGATATTCTTCATTACCATACTAAAGAAAATGTTAATACAAATCAGCACATATACTACTGATTTATTTGAAAGGTTGGAATACCATTGATTACTTTAAGATGATGCTTCTCTACCAACCTGGAACATGTCTAGCAGTCCCTGTGTGCACTCCTGGTCTGCTCCGTACTCATCCACGAGGATACTGCCCAGATACAGGAAACACGAGTGTGAATGGACTTGATACAGGGTAACCATCTGGAATAAATGGATTCAAGATACATACAGATGATACTCAGCTTAATCTGTGAAAGAAAAATTATTCGCATAAAAGCAAATAGTGTAGATCCAGATCAGCCAACTCCTCCTGGGAGCTTTCTAATCAGGATCGACACTTTTAGCTGCAGTCTTTATCAATTGTAACCTTTGCAAGGAGTTTTTAGCAGATGGCTTTTAGAATTTAGTATGGGTAATTAAGTAATATAACACTTAAGTATCAACATTAATAATAAACAACAATGTGGGTTGATCTCACATGTTAAACTGTCCATTGTGGTATAAGCAATTATAGTTTTAACCTGAATATATTTTCTTATTTTCTCACCTTCAATACTTTAAATGTACACTGTTCATCAATTTCTTGACTTGTTAAGAAAGGTTACATATCATATGTACAACTGAAGTGGGATTTGAGGGGGGGGGTTCAAGATTTCAAGATTACTGCAAGCTGTTAAGAATACATTTAAACACTTTCTTGAAAAATATGTATAAGTGTATAATATTGTATTAAAAACAGCACTATTTTAAATAGCACTATTTTTTTATTGCCAGCATTTTTGCCAATATTACTGTTCAGATCAAAGAAGTAAATACTTGGTTATATTTCATACTAATAATATCAAACAGAAACCCACCTGAGGCACGAGAGGAGATATAAGGGGAGATGAGCTCTTGCCAAGACATCTTATAGCAAACCGTATACATCGGCAACATCTCTCGACGATACGTACATCTGCCTGGTACTTGGTGCAGGCTTGAGATAAGACAGGCCAAACCTGCAGCAACACAAATAGTTGCTAGTATTCTCAATTTTGTCTTAAACTGTACAATTAATAGAAGTATTATTACCGTGTATTGCTTGTACTTAAAGAATCATCTCAATGTTACCCATGCAAAGTTACTATAGTTTTAAAAAACATAGCATATTGTAGTGGAAACTATTGTCATCTTAGAATTTTTATTTCTGTTCTAAATCTGATATTGTTCTTCAATACAATAATAAGATAATATGAAAATATTCCAACTTTTGAAACTCAAAAGAATGTGTTTTGAAACTGTGGATTTAGTATTAGTATATATACCCATTTGTTGATAATGAAAACATCCTTTCTTGCTCTAAGTTAATTCCTTTTCTAAAAGGAAAATCGTTTTGAAATGAAACTAGGGGAGACACTCCACTCACCTCTTGTATCACAGGAAGGCAGGGATGGACTTGACCATTGGTCACAGTTGGAGTTGTGTACCTGTTTCCATGGAAACAAAGCAGAATTGTAAGGCTTTAATTCTATTTAAATGCACAGAAACACATGTAAGACTTCTGTTAAGTCTACGTTAGTATTTTAATCTTCCAGTGTAATGATGGTTAAAGTAAGTTTTAGGTATGTAAATGAACATTCAGAATAATACATTGACAAAACCATCTGATATAAAATTGGTTTAGCTTTTAGTGTTAAAAGATAAATCAAAGCATTAATGTTGTTGTTTTTTATTATAAGATGTTATTGTTATGATATATTTTCAAGATTTTAAGACTTGTCTTTCTTCCAAAGTATGCTTACTTTGGTAAAATTAAGTAAGAAGGACCAATAAAGCTTATATATATGGGTTTATTTTCAAAACCCTTGATGTTTTTTATAGTACTCAAGTTTTTTGCTTTGATTTTTTGTTTTGTTTTTTAAATTCCCACATCAAGTCCTTTGCCCCAAATGGGACTTGAACCTATGCTGTGATAGGCTTTGCCATCAGACAGATTACAATTTGGTGACTACCACTTCAGCACCGGTATCCCGCTCAGTATTTCACCTGCACAGTTGTAGAAATAGTTCTCGTATGCATGTATACTGATGGGTCAACAAAAGACTATTCTAACAAGTTTTTTCATGTTTTACAGAATGTGAAAAGTTTAATAATTTTTTTAGTAGCAACTGAAAAAAATCTCTATACACCTTGTATTATAATAAAGCAATTTTTTGGCATTCATTTTACAGAGTTATTTCATCTTTGGTAAGTAGATGTACTTTAATTGCATTTTTTTAGGAAGAATAGTTTTGCCTCTGATTGAAGTTAGAATAGTCTTCTGTTGACCGATCAATGTCTTACGCTACAACAAATGTCTAAACCGTGCAGAACCAACCTAAATATAGCTGCCAGTCTGTCTAACCAAGGGGTAGGGTCATCAGCACTGCCTTGTTTGGGTTCTGCTGAGCCGTCTGCTAGAAGCTGAAGTGCGGGACGGAAAACTTTATTGTCTTCTGCTTGGATTGATTTTTGTTTGCTTTTATACAAGGCAATGCCACAAGTATGGTTGTATTGGTTACATCTTGCTATAAAAATGAGACCAAATAACTAGGTCTAAATGGAACCCACCTGCACACCCCAAGTAAGATGGAAGACCTGAATACAAGTTCTTGCCCTGACCATAACTTGACTTAACATGGAAAAGTTGTTGATGAGTTAAAAGTTGGTTAAATGGGCACCTTCTTTGTACAGCTATAATAAACTAGAGGACTTTAATGGGGACTTTTTATCTAAAAACATTCACACAGTAAAAGGTAGCAATTCAAAATATTTCACGATCCATAGAAAAATTGAAACATAGACATGTAACATGTACATTTTTAACCTTTTAACAGTTTGCTTTTGAATAGTTAAAGGCAGATAGCAACTTAAATATTCTCCTTTATATCTAATTTAAAAATTATTTTAACAGGTAATAGACAAATGCACTAAAAACACAATCACTCCTTTTAAATGACTGTTTCTAAATAAGAAAAACACAATAAAGGTCATTAAAGTGTTATCTAGATATCATAGTTATTGGAAGTGCCCAGAAAAAGGTCTATTTTAAGTCATCAGCGCATTAAAGGAAAGGTAAAATACCTATCCTAGTTTACAACCGAAGCAGAACTCGAACCCACAATGAGAGGCAACAAGTAACAAGCTGGCAAATCTAACAGCTCAGCCATGGACGCCTTCTTTTTATGGCTCTTAACTCATTTCTCTTTAGATTCAGATAAAGATGACATTCTAGAAAGGTTTCAAAATGTTGTATAACTAAAAAGTACCTTATTCAATGCAACAGTTTGAAAAGAACACAACTTTCTCATTCCCTCTGCACATTTTTCATTTGCCAAAGTGGCTAGGATTGTGGCTACACCTGCAACACAAGAAGAAACAATATATAATATAACTTTTCTTTCTACAAAATTGTGCTTCATATTCTTTAGTTCAGATTTTTTTAATCTTAAGGTACAAGTCTCCTGCTATAATAATATGATTTCATAATAATTTGTTTCCAATTTTATGAAATTGTTTGTATTGTTTTGATTTCGACATACATTGCAGCAACTATTTATGATCATTCTAGCAACGTCCAGCTTTTTGGCAGAGTAAGACCCCAGACAAATGTCTGGGTAGAACCACTGGCGCACCACAAGTCAGCTAGAAGACTTTCTACATTAAGTCCCTCGTCCCGTTTGGGACTCGATCCCAAACGATGAGAGACTGAACAGTCAGAGGAGTTACAAATCGTCAACTCTACCACTACGCCATGACATCCATCATTACAAGAATATTTATTGTTTAATTCAATTTTTAGTGTTATTTTCATTCTGTCAATAAATCAAATATACTCAAAGTTATATATCGAAGGGATAAAATTAATAATGTAACAAAAACATCATCCAACCTTTCAAAAGACCAGTTGCGACCTCATTGGAGATGTTGAAGGTATCTACAGACTGAGCTATCTGTATGAGACCATCACAATGGGTCTTCAGGTGATCTCTACAAGTAGTGGCAATGTTCTGTAGAGACGTGGCAGCCACAGATGCCAGACGAGACTCTTGGAGCCCAGTCAACAGGTACTGTAATACTGGATCTGAATGAAAAAGGGTTAAGAATATTTGATGGCATTATAATTGCATTTTAAAGCAATCTTCATTGTAACCAGTTTGCCCGTAGCCCGGGACAAGAAATTTGGATTTCAGGCAAGTTAAAATTCCTGAATGCTTGTACGATAGGGCAAGTGATTTATTGTTAACATTTGTGAAAAATGAGGAAAATTTTCCCATGTCGGTAATAAAAGCAGATCGGTTAAGCCATCTTTAAGCATCTTCTGTATCACTGAAAAGCTTTTTTGCGTGAATGCCTGTATGCAATGAGTCAATTGCGAAATTGACGAAATAGTGATTTTCTATTGCAACAACATAACATTCACACAAAAAAAATCATAATTAAATTTTCATCTTAAAATTAATGTTTATATGTTCATAGAGTAATTTACTCTCAGATATAAAGCAGACGCTCTGCCGATTGTCCTACCATGTTTGGCAGATATAGTGGTGCCTTCACTGTAAATATCATGCTGTGAATAAATGGCATGATTAATCACTTGGTCATATTGACCACATTGTCGTTACACATGGCACACTTGTCATGGACCTACCCTCTCAAATTGGGAATAAGCATGACAGCTATTCCACTACCATTTCTTCTGACTTCGGTATATAGCACTCAGCTCTTTTTAAGTGAAAACTAAGCAACATACTGCACTAAAATGGCACGAATAAAATTTTAAGTACTCTATAAATCCTACCTATAACTTGTGGATGATTGTCTATCCATTCACAAAGCTCTCCTATCAGGTGTAGAGTTGTGTGACGGACAGCAATATGTGCCGTGGATGGTATAGATAACACTGCCTGGACAACCTGGGGCACTACCTCGTTCTCATCACTGAAAATAAGGAACCATTTGTACAGATTTATATTGTATCATTTATCCACAATTTTAAATTTGCATAAAGGCATACTGATGAAATAATAAAACTGTAATATGTGCTGTGGTTGATACATGGTGCACTACCTTGTTCATATCTACAAAAGATTGTTTGTTTATTGGGTTTATTGTCCCACCAACAGTATTTCAGTTATGACAAGATGGTGTCCACTTGAAGAAGTGCTGCCTTCACTTCGTATAGCATACCGTGCACACCTGACATGATACCCCCCCCAGCCACATTATCCTGACCCCGGGCCAACCAGTCATGGAACTACCCTTATATCTGCTTGAGCGTTAGCAAGGGAACTATACCACTATCAATTTAATGACAATGGTATGAAGTGTCCCGGGATTGAACCCGGGGGCTGAAGCTATCTACAGAAGAGTGAGAGATAAAGAACTGTATAGACAATCTGATGATATTATTTTTTCTTCATTCCAATGACAATTTTGATTATAGTTGTGATATCTAGATGTAATGGATGGAAGAGATCGCAGACAGGTCAGCTGTAAGACCTCTCAACATTCTCCCTCTCCTAATACACACACAGTCAGTCTTCATGAAAGAAATTCAAAAACACCGGAACTTTGGTCCACAAAGCTGGCAATATATACTAGACCGGACCAAATTGTACCGGACAAGTACGATTTTAGCATAAAAGGTTGGTAAGCTAACTGAGATGTTACATGTGGTTGGGTTCAGTAAAAGGTTGTAAACTGTTGTTTAGTTTAGTACATATGTTTTCATAATAATTCAGAATTTAACTGTTAAAATTCAATCAAACAACAGAGATTTTTGTGGATTCAGGCCACGGTCCACTAGGTTTCATCAAAGACTGAGACACTCTGTTCTAGACAGGTTTATTTTCTGACCTTGTATCTACAGAGAGTTTATCTGTATATCTAACTTACGGCAGAATGTTCTTCGCCACAGCAGCCATGATGTATAGCGATGCCTCAGAGATATCCCAAGATGCATCAGATGACTGGCTTTTCAAATTGGTGAACATCTGAAAAAATTTGTATAGAACTGATTCATGTATATAACTGAAACAAATGCTTTAATTTACAATCTTTTTTTATACTATTTACTCTTTCATTTATAACTACTGTTTCCATTTTAAATGTTCAAATTGCTGTACATTTGAAAACAAATTAATTTTTGTGCTGCATTTTAACAGTGACAGGAATAAAACAGTTTCATCTGCAATCATGCATTTCACATGATAACTTTGAATTTGCAAATTAGATTTGCAAAAACAAGTGCCATTATCACCAAAAATATTTAATACATGATGCCATTGTGTTGATTTTAAGCAAAAATAAAGGCATAAGCAATTATCATGTTTTATTAGATGTGAAGATTAATTTATATCAAGTTGTATCACAATTAAATTAAGAAAATTGTGTCTTTTCATTTGTTTTCTACATATTACTGACACGCAACAGATGCAATGTGTTGAATAAAGCAGGTTCACAAACCTATCACAAAGTTTATATTGGTGATTATTCCTGAAAATGAAGTAAACTTTAATCAACTTTCAAGAAGTTGTTTTAATAAATGACTTATACTTACATGTGTAAAGCAGGTGGATGAACCAACAATAAATATCACGTCTTTGATCAACTCGGAGACTCTCATCCGGAAGTCGTAGAAATCATCTGACGTATCCAAAATACCTTCCTGCAAAATGGACAATGTGCATACTATAATTAGAGATATATCATTTTTTTAACAATCAAGCCCATATCAACTGCGAAAAAAAAGCTTTCAAGTTTGAAAAAATACCCATATAAACTGCAAATAATGCGTTCAATTTTAAACTCAAATCCATATCACCTTCATTAACTGTTTTTAATTTTCAACTCAATCCCCTATCATTTGCCTAAAATGCTTTAATTTAAAACTCAAACCCACATCACCAGCAAAAAATGTTTTCAATTTAAAACTCACAACCATTATCATATACATAACTCTTTTAAACTGAGACTAAGAAAAAGAAAGATGGTTTGTACTGAGGTTAACTAGAATGGCATTTACTCTTAAGACAAAAAAAATTTTTTACTATTTACCTAACAGCTCATTTTAAAATCTTGGTATCTTATCAAGTCTTAAAATAGAGTAAGCAAGGAAAAGTGTTGTTTAAATGTTTTCAGCTTTTTAAACATAACGGAGAAACAAGATTTATTAATTTCAACTGTTGTTGAGAAAATGAACATCCCTAAAAAAACACACAAAAAGATGCAACCAAAGATCTAAACACACAATCATTCTTCACACAATCGTCATCTTTCACAACAAATAACTAAGTGACGCAAAAAAGCCTTAGTTGAAAAGTGAATCTTTATTATTGCAGATTATAATATCAGTAATGAAAAAAAATAAACTAATTACATGGTCAGGATCCATCTGACAATGATGGCATAGAGCAATGATGAGTCGCTGAATATAAGGCATGAAAAGCTCGTTTAGATCTGACTGATTCTTCTGGAACAGCTCCTCTGACAATTTGTACCAAAAGTTGAATGTCACCTCTGCAACCTACAAGAAAAACATTTATAATGTCTGTTTTTGCTTTGTTTTGTTTTTGAAATACATTGCAGCGACCATTTATGAGCAGTATAGCAACATCCAGCTTTTTGGTGGAGAAAGATCCCAGACACATGTTTGGGTAGAACAACTAGCACAGCGCAGTAAGCTGGAAGTTCCCCTCCCTGAATGTGACTCTAACCCATGTGGTGAGAGGTTAAGCAGTCAGAGGAGTTACAAATCGGCAACTCTACCACTGCACCATGGGCACATTATAGAGAAATCTGCTGACATGGATGGAGGAGGACCCCAGACAAATGTCTAGAGAAATCAGTGCATAACAGACTGGCTGTAAGACTTTACATTAAAGTCCAGACCACAACAAGGACAAAAATAACTGCATTTACTTATCAAAATTGCAGGAATCAAACTCTTCTCTTAAATAGATTATTCTGAAGAAAAAAAACATGCTTACAACTGAATATCATTCTTTCTGAAAACCAGCTAAAAAATATAATTTAACTTTTTATACTTAGTATTATTTTCCAGGTTACAGTTACCATTGCACCAAACATACACTACATCTAAAAAAATTCTTAACTTATAAACATGCAGACAATTTTTCAGATATTATTATTTATTATTATTCAAGAAACAGTTCTAACCACAACCTGCCTTATAAACATCTACATAAATAAAGTTTTAAAGTAAATAGGTAAAGTCAAATGTAATTTAAGAATTAATTGAGATGGATGTTTTGTTTTTGAAATACATCACAGATAGCTATTATGGTCATTATAGCCATGAGTTCTTTAGAAGCAGATATAGTGCTGCCTTCAGTGTAAAGCATGCCATGAACACCTAGCATGATACCACACGCAAACACATTATCCTGTCACCAGGGCCAACCAGTTGTGGAACTACCCTTATATTTGCTTGAGCATTAGCAAGGGAGCTACACCACTACCATTTTTAATGTCTTTGGTAATACCTGGAGCCCACGCTCTACCAATTGCACTACCAGTGCACTACCAGGTCCGGATATTAAAATATCAATTAATGTAATTAAAAAATATGTTACATATACAAAATTACATAAAATCACTTACCTCATATTGGTAGTGGCCAATACACAGTAACAAAAGTTCCAAAGTTTTAAAATCTCCTAGTCCCTGCAAAGGTGAAAAGATGACAATTGTAAAAAGAAAAGTTATTATCACATGATTTCCCTAGTTTTCTGCTCAATATACCCATTATACATTTTTTTATATCACATACCCCACAATAGGTTCATATACTATTACTTTTCCTGAACATGTTTAATAAATGTTTGTAATAAATGACAGATCCTCTATTTCTATAAATAAGTCCATTTTTCTTCATAATTGAGTTTTAGTTTTATAAAGTTAGCTTAACATAATATAAAAATGTGTAATACCTATCTACTCATATAATCTGCTATTAAGTCGGAAAGGTAGGAAATTTACCCATGTTAAATATTTTCAAGGTCCATTCATTAAACATCAGGCCCTCATGTGTTGAATTTAACAATATGCCTCGAAGATCTTATTACAATACTACAAGTATACAACCATGCCTTCGACATTCAGCATCCACAACATATTTTCTTTTCACAAGTTATTTGTTTTACAAATTAACCCATCAAAGACTACAAGCAGAAAAATATTCTGACCAAGTTCTGTGTAGATAAGGCTCAAAATAACTCTATTAGGCTGTTCACAAAGTTATTCAACAATGTGACCCAGTGATCGCACATGCAAGCAAACATTCTGAACAGATTTTAAGATAAACTAATAAATAAACATTCTGAACAAGTTTGGTGAACAATAGGCCATAAATGTGAACTCTAGTATGTACAAAATATTTTTATATACATTTTTTAATCTTTTTTAACTACTTTTTGACCCCACACAACCTAGTTTAGAACACATCCAAGATTTTTATGTGGACATTCTGACCAAGTCTGGAGATGACTGGATAAGAACTGTAGCCTTCAGAGTGTTCACAAATAAATTATTGACAATGGATACTTTGTTCAGGTGAGCTAAAAATGGAAGGAGCAATTGTAAATGACCTCTCTTATACTTCCTAAAATGCCCCTATTGGGTTAAAACCTGTGCAGTTAGGGAGAGTACAAAGTAGCCGAGTCGATTTTACCTTATTTGGTGCTACAATCATAACTTGTAAAAATGATTCTGCCATCTCTGTGAATATTCTACAATAGTTCAGGGATCTGAAAAACAAAATAAAATGAAATAAAAAAAATGTGTCAGTTATTGGTGGAGGAAGACCTTAAAATTATGCCTGGGTAGAACCACGCAGATTAGCTAGAAACCTCCCCACATGGAAGTTCTCACCCATGATCAGGACTAAAACCCACTGGGGTCAGGGGCTGAGGAGTTGTAAGTCAGCGACTCTACCTGCTCGCCAGAGGTGCCCCCACATAATGGTAAAGCAGCTAGTTTTATCATCAAGTCTTAAAGTTGAGTTAAATACACTAATCTTACAAATATGTGAGGTGCTAAGTAAACATACATTTAAATGCTTATATATTTGTTGATATTAAAAAGCTGTTACGATGTATTCTCTCTTTGATATCACAACAACAAACTGTATCTTCTACTGGCTAACCAAAAGTCAGCTGGAAGATAATCCCACATTAAATCCTTCATCCCTAACGGGACTTAAAACCATCGCCATGGGTGCCCTGTCTTGGCTAATATAAGACATTGTACATGTTCTGGGTTAATGGGTCGTTCTCAACATAATGCACAACCCCGAACAAGTGAATAACCTTTATTGTTATATTGTACATACTTGTCTATATCTTCTTCTACAACAGACATATTGTAGGCATCAGTTAGCTTCAACACTGCGAGAAACAGTGCCTCTGCCTTCCTGGGGTGGGCCTGAAGATCCTGCAAAAAGACGACAATAATTGACTGTTAAATACATGCAGACATTAAGAAAACATCATGATAAGTTTGATACTAATGGCTGGCTCAAAGTTATATTTTGTTTTCCTTTTAAATATCATTAGTTTTAAACATCTTTAGCAAATTGTTTCACAAAGATTTGTGTACATTGATCCTAAAATAACTAGATTTTACTATAGTTAACATAGAAATTTCATAAAACTGTCCACGAATTTTTAAATTTTTAAAACTCTCAAATACTCTGCATTTTCAGTTGCAAGGAAAATGACAGATTTTTTTTTAAGCAACCATTTACAGTGCAAGTTAAATGAGACAATCAGGCTGAATTGGTGGATGACACAATTCACTAAATACAACCAATACGAACACAAATGAACCAATAAACTAAATTGGCAATCAATTACAAAGACCCAATATTATTATCAGATTTTACTCCCCTTAAAAATAAGTAATGATTCCCTAACCTTCAAGTTTGAAGGTATAGACATATAAATGCATTGCACAATCACTGATGATTATTACAGCAACATCCAGCTATTTTGGTGTAGAAATACTCCATACAATTGTCTAGGTAGAACTACTGGACCACTACAGTTAGCTGGAAGACATTCCCACATTAGGTCCTTGACCCCGTGCGGGCGTGAACCCATGGCATGGGAGACTCAGCAGTCAGAGAAGTTGTATGTCGGTTCCTTTACCACTATGCCACAGGTGTCCCCAAAACAAAAATTATATAAAAATATCATACTACACCAAAGGTTTATCTTAGAAGAGCTGTTTGTTTTTTTTTGCTACACCATGCCAACCTACCTCTACACAGTACAAGGCATTACAGATGCAGTCTGTAGCAGCTTCATGTAAAGAGCTTGGACATTCCTTGGCAATCTACATAGGAGAACAACATTTAAAATTTGGATAACTGTATTATCAGACAACACAATGCACACAGACAGACAATATTTCTTGAATCAGTACGGTTTACTGTAGCTTCTTGCAACATTAAAAAGTAAAATTATTTTATCAGACCCAGACGGGGTGAACGTTAGTTGATTGTTTGGATTAAGGACCCACTAAAAACCTGCCATTTAATTCAGAGATTTCAGTCAACACGAAACATGCTAGTTGACTTTCAGTGCTTGATATATAAGGACAGACCTATGTTTCTCATGAAGATGCCATAAACATGTCTTAATATTGGTGACTTATGTATAATACAGCCAGTGATTTCTGTTAAGGGGGCAGTTTGGTGATCTTTGCCAGGGGCGCCTCATATTTTATTGTCTGATGCTGACAATTGGCCACACACTAGTAAAGCATATGCAACATTTTGGAGAGGATTCTGGCAATGATTTGAGAAGTTGCTACAGTGTCTTTTTCTGCTTGTGAACTTTTTCGAAGTGCATTTCGCTAACAAAGATTTAACAGGACTGTTTTGCAAGGTGAGATACAATGTCAGGTGTTCTTGGCAAGGTATCACAGTGATGGTTGCACTAAACCCGATTCATCTGACACTGTTCCAATGACTGAAAGAGTATTTATATTATTTTAAAACCCAACTGATGATTACACTAACATATTTTAAATGGAGAAAAAAATATTATACAGGAATGTTTCTCCAAAAAATTAAGGTAACATTTTAGATCGGTTTTAATCATTTCCACTTTTGTTTATTTGTATTGTCTGTTTGAGTTCAATTTGACATGGACACAATTATGATCCTTATTCAGCTATTATTTTCAAGGAAGCTCTACTCACTTGGAAAAAAATGCCTAGATGTGGGGTCAAATTTGCAAATATAAGGGTAGTTCCACAACTGGTTAGCCCGGTGTAAGGATAATATGACTGGGTGTGGTATCACCAGGTGTTCACGGCATGCCATACACAGTGATGGCAGCACTATATCTGCTTCAAGTGGACACCATCTCCAGATAACTGAAATACTGTTGGTGGGACAATAAATCCTATAAACATGCATATGAATTTTAACAGAAATCTGTTCAAAATAAAAATATGTACCAAGGCATTGAATGGTGCCATGAAGAGAGGAGCCTCAACTATGGACTCTGGTATGGCTTCAATGTTGTACCAGCTGCTCATGCACTTCAGCACCTTGGTTTGAATCTTGGGATCACCATTCATAGATTCTACACATGCAGACTGGAAATGCAGAAAAGTGGATACATTATAATACTATGCAGAAATGTGGCCGATAAATATAAAAGTATGGAATGAAAAATATATATTAAAAAAAAAAAGAAAAAACCCAAAATTATAAATAATATGAAATTAGAATAAATCTTGATGATGAGGGGGTGGGGGATGATGATGAGGAGGAGGAGGATGAAGATTGAAAATATCTTTAAGTGGCTGAAAATGTATTAGGCTTTACATGTTCTATTTTTTTGTGTATTTCAAGACACACTTACAACCAAGGTTGACTTTCAACTGAAGGCATGCCCATGTTGAGCAATACATTTTCCCCAGGCAATCTTGAAGACCTTCTAACATTGTGTTCATCCCTTTGCACCCATGTGATGTGTGAGGTTTCTTTGTTGTATACTACAGAGCAAAGGACATAGCACACCCTTATATCTAAAGAAGCCATACCAGCAGATGTAGGACTGTCTCAGCTGATGCCTGCAACTCCCCTGTCAGCTCCTTTCTTCGATTATGTCCCAGTCTTAAGGACCTGCTGTTTATCTGGAAAAAAATCAACCTAAAGCTGTACGTCAAGGTCTAACAAATAACCCCAAGTGCACCTTGTTTGTAACTTCTCGACTCTTTTACATCAACATCTGAAATATTCTTAACAAGGGCAACAAAAATAGCAGGTGCAAAGCTTATTAAGGTAAACAAATTGTCAAATTTCATAAAATTAAAGCAAAGCTACAGAAAAAGCCCTGACAAAAATTTTTGACAGACAACCTAATTACAGTATCTTCCCCCTCAAAAATTTGTTGAGAAGCAGTATAAATATTTACCTTTGAATAATTACAATCATACAAGGTCATCCCCTAACTGTGATGCAGTTGGGTTGCCTTATGTCATGATTTTCCCAAATAAGACTGGAGAAAAAACTTTGATGAAGTAATTTCTTCAGGTTGTATTTTACATTCTATTAAATGGCAGGAGATACTGCATGCTGTAACTGGTCAGTAGTATGTTGTAACTTAAAGCAACTAGGTCACAGATGACCAAATACGGAAAGATAAATAAGATAAACTTTGTTAAACTAAAATGTCTAACAATTTAATATATTGATTACATCATGAGATAAACTTTGAACACGCTGTTCTAAAAAACAAATTAAATTTAGTTTAGGAGAATCTTCAACTATTATTAGCCATTTTAACATCAATCATTAATGGTGCACTGATTACTTCTATTATGACATAAATATGTTAATCAATATTAAATGTGAACGAAATAGTTCTAGGTGCCATGTACCTAAACCATATTGTAGCCAATTTGCTTTAAGTGTAAAATTTACTTACTTCTTCTGGCAGGACAGTAAGGACTTCTAACAGAAATGGTAGTTGCGCCTGGTTAGTTCCAAATCTGAATTAAAAAATGGTTTTTAGTCAATTATAGAATTAAGATCATAGGTTGGACAATTCCTTCATTTGGACAAAAAATCTTAAACCATTTACAAGTTCGATTTCGAAACTTTATATGGTGAGAAAACTTTTAATAAATACATGGAAAAAAAATCATTATTTTTCAATTATTCAAAAACAAGGTGCTATGGTGTTAAGTTTTTTCTAACATAAAAAGCAACTGCACTATTCATTTACATTGTTGCACTTTCAGTAATAAATCTCTTTATAAGTGGCAAGTGTAATACAAAGGAATAAATGTCTATTCTATAAACAAGGAACGAGTTGAACATCTTTTAATTTTTGGATGCAGGAAGTTTAGCCAAAAAGTACAAATATTATAAGTCTGAATGATCTTAAGTATGTAAATAATAAACAAAGGTAGAGTTATGGTCCTTGTGAACTGCACAAACATACATGTTCTTTGGACAGGTAAGTATAAAAGAAAAATGGGAGATAAAAATGCTGGAAGAGTTCTTATTTTGAGTACACTGCATTTTAAATCAAAGCCAGGTACGTGCATACCAAGTCTGAATCCATCCTGGTGTTATCAAGTTATTATCCTGGCAAGAGACACAAAGGGATATCACTAAACCACTGATGTGGGTAGAGTTACTATTTCTGTGCACCGCACTTCAACTCATCACCAGACAGCTATAAACATGTGTGAACCAAATCTATTCAGTAGTTTTCAAGCTATTTTACAAACAAAGCAAATAAACAAAGTGAGATAGCTGAACGACTAACATTGGTACTGTTAAATTTCTGAGCACTGCGCGCATACTCATCAAGATCAATTCAACCTTCAAGTTCAAAGTCAATTTGTTTTGGAGAAATACTCCTGACAAAACTATGACAGAATGACAGTGGATGGAAAGAAGGATCGACAAAGCAGCAGCTATATGCTCCCTTTGGACAGCATAATAAAAATTTAAATATGAGACTGAAAAAGCAGTTTAAACAGATAAGGACAAGAAAACACATGTTTATTGTAAACAGAATAAAGAACAACTTACTTCTGCACCAGGTCTGGTACTGCACTTTTCCATGATAACATTTGGAGGGCAAGGTCAGCCAGCGCCAAACTCAGCTAGAAATAAACAGATTGAATGTTATCATCAATCAGGTCAATTGAGTCTGTATGTTTTAACTTTCACCACCCTGAACCATCCACCAATATCATATTTGAGTGATAAGAGGCATATTTTATGCCACCTTGCTCAAAGCTATCAAGGCTTAATAATGAAGGCATACATAGATGCATCTAATTTTGTCTTTACATCACCTGTAAACACTACACAGTAAAAATTCAAACACTGGAACAATACTATTTCATAATTAAAAAACATGCTTTTTAGTCTGACTAAAAAGCCTTACTGCTGGTGTTTAGCTTGTGTGTAGAAGAAAATAGTGTCAGATACTTAAAAACAATTAGGTGATGATAATAGAAACACAACAACATTGACAAACCTGTGTAACTATGACCGGGGCAGTTTCCGTGTTGATCTTGCCAGCATGTTCTATTAAAGAGTCTCTTAAGGACTGAAACAAAACATCAGTTTGAGAACAAGAGGTAACCTCAGTCAATTCTGTTTTTTTCATATTTAGCATATCTATGTGTGAATACATAATACTTTGGTAAGGTATGACCAAAACGGACTGAATTAATTTATTTGTAACGAAATATTATTTTGAAGATGCACACAAGTCTAAATTAATATGCGGGTAAAGGTTAAAAGAAAGATAATCTTCAGAGTACAGTTATCTAACTTTTCATTGTACTTGTTTACTATTACATCTTTCTACTATATAGTTTAGTGATTTGATAAGGCTATGTTGCCTTATTTTAACTTCGGGCTAACAATAATTATTTCTGTCACTTATCAGACCTCAGTAAACATTCATAAGGTCATTGCTTTTTGTGCTGATAACAATACTAAATGAAAAGCTATGGAATTAACATTCTGCTGTCTCTTACCTGGTGCACATCAGCAGGAAGCTCATGAAATGCATACTGGATCTGAAAGCATGATGAAGACTCCAGGTTTACTAAATAAAACATACAGCTTTATTTAAACATCTGGGTTTTTTTACTTTATACTGAAAATAAAAATAATACAGTGTTCACTCTAGCTTTACTCTGAAGGAGGCTCTCCTGGTACATGGATTCTAAAAATGGGGGTCCTACAGATGAAAGATATAACAATATAATAAACATTTACCTTAAAAAATAAAAGCTTATTGGTAATATACATACTCTTAAAATCTAAAACTAACACTTGCTAAGACCCTCCTCCATTCTCACATGAGATATCAACACAAGCAAAGCAAATTTTTGCTTCAAATCATTTTCCATAACATCACAAATTATATTATGCATTTCCTCAGCAGCCCTACGAATGGTGTATGGATTTATCATCTTAATATAATGACTTCATCATGATGCTTCTGCAGTTTCAGGTTATGATGTGAATCATACTTCAATATTTACTATTAAACAAATCAATACAAGGATCGCAGAACAAATATAAATATTGTTTTATTTTTCTTCAAATGTAATGCACGACTGTTACCAAGTTAGATGGTTCCAGTTTACACTGGTAATTGAGTGTACATTATCTTCCCATGACATGTAACGTTCAAGAAAAATATGTTTTGTTTTTGAAACACATTGCAGCGACCAATTATGATCATAAGAACGACGTCCAGCGATTTTGTGGAGGAATACCCCAGACTTGTGTCTGGGTAAAACCACTGGCACACCGCCAGTCAGCTGAAAGACCTTTCCACATAAAGTCCTTTGCCCCAATCAGGAATTGAACCTACACGGCAAGAGGCTTAGCAGAGGAGTTACAAATTGGCAACTCTGCCAATATGCCAAAGGCACCCCTTGAGAAATTTGTGCAACAGAGTTAAACTTATTGCTTGAAATACATGTACATGTTTCGTATGTCAAAGCATGGTTTTGATCAGCGGATGCCTCTACTTCAGGAATTGATTTAAACCTTTATTCTTTTGCATTTTGTAATGATTTTGTCCAAAAGCAATAATGGACCCAAACGATGCCTTGGGATGCAACCAAAACAATTTTTTATCTAGACTGAACAATGCAATTGAAATAACAGATGATTAAAGTTAACTGCTAAATAACAGAAAGACATAACCGAAAGCAACCAAAAAAGTAACAGAAAGAAAATGACAAACTCTCTGAACAAGGAATAGTAGTTAGATAGTCAGCTGGTGTAGTTAGAATTTTAAAGCAAATCAATGGAAATAAATTAAAGTCCGTCTCTTACCAAATAAACTTAATGCATATAGAAATAAAATATACTTGTGTATGTATATATCATTATAGCTTTACCTTTGTTCTCATGGTCTGGGCTGCAAAATAACATGACTCCAAACTCTGGTGTGTCGAGAGAAGCTGGTCTGCTATCTGCCATGCATGAACCTGGGTGATATAACAGTAAAACAAATTAAACAATAATAACAATGTAACATAATGAGTTAAGTTTATATAAGTGATGTTTATAAAATATCTTAGACCTCATATTTCAAGCTTTACCCATATCAAACTCAAGACTCCATTAGATTGGAAATATATTTAGGATGAAAAGATTTGGTTGCCTGTAAAAATGAATCGGGGTTAAAAAATAGAATTTAAATTAAGAAAATGACCGGTATTTTATAAAGAACACCATCAAACTCACCAAAACTCACCAAAAATAAAAGTCACTATATTTCACGTTAAAAGATGAAAGAAAGTTAAAGACATTCAATGAAAACATTTACATACGGTAGTCCTTACTCTCATCCTTACATAAGATGAATGTCCCGAAGTGGTCATTTACGAAGTGACCGGTAACCATGGTGAGCAACCATGATGGACAAAATAGAAGCTATAAATATAATATTTGTTATTAAGTTTGGTGGGCTCAAGTCACTATCACAGTACAGATTGCACTTGTTAGACCGCAACTGGAATATGCGTCTACAGTTTGGTCACCACACACACAGTGTAACATTAACAAAATTGAAAGGATCCAACATAGAGCAGCCCGTTGGGTCAAAGGTCAATATTCCCCTTACGACAGTGTGAGGACTATGCTTGACGACCTAAAATGGGAGACACTATAATCCAGAAGAACCTCTGCTAGACTATGTATGTTTTTCAAAATAGTCCATGGTTTTGTGGCAATTTCAGTCCCACCTTATCTAGTACAGCCATTGAGAAGAACCAGGCACATGCATCCATTAACATACAGGCAGGTTCACACTAAAATTGATATTTTTAAATACTCTTTCTTTCCTCAGACCGTAGTATTATGGAACCAGCTACCATCCACCGTCGTTTTGCAGCCTGATCCTGATCACTTCAGACAGGCTATAAACACCCTTAACACTGCCTAGACAGCAAAACACTGTTTTTAACCTGTTTAAACCTGTTTTTAACTCTTTTAACAAGTTCACCCCTGTTTTTCTTTGACGTCTTCTTGTCATTTAAAAACTTTTATTCTTGCACTTGCACGCGCACCTGCTAGTAATACCCGAAAGGGGCGTACAGCAGTATAAATAGATAGATAGATTGTTGTATGTACTTCAGACATGTAAAATTACCCCTGCATAAAGACAGTGTGGAAAGAAATTTAAACAGACCTACATGAAAATCAAAAGAAGTAAATAAATTAACTTCGCTTAAAAGTCCAAAAATAAACTTTAAAAATGTCACTTATCTTACTAATATATATGTGATTAGTTTAGAAGATTAACATTTTATTTAAGGAAAAATAAACTTAAAAAACCATTCCATATACATTCAATTTAAATAGAAGTTGATCTTACTTTAATCCTATGAGGCATCAATTTTTAAAGGGCGAAGAAAATCAAAGCAATGACAGATTTGCAAGTCTGACAAAAAAAAAGACAAATAAGGTTACACTTACTGATCTTTGCAGTTCGCCTAACCACACAGACGCCTTTTCCTTTCCAACGACATCAGGATTATTATACAAAGCCTGAAGAGCTTGGTGTACCGTCTCAAGAGACGGCGCGCTCTCCATTTTTTTCAACAAATTGGAAAGATTTAAAATAAATAAACCTTTAACAAAATTTCTTTCCAAAACAGGAAGTGTGGTTATCAGACGGGTTCATGTCAATTCTATCTCAACTACAAAGAACCAGTCCTACGATACATCACACTAAATGAAAAAATCTGTTAGTTTTTTACTCTGTTGAAAACGAGTAAGCTGTGATTCTTCAACAAAAAATATGTCCTTATTTGATTTTTAAAGCGTTAAAATTGTACACGCTTATATAAATATCATTCACATTAAGCATTTATTGCAGTGTTTTTGTCATCATCTTATTAAACTTGCCATAAATTCGTGGAAAATGGACACTGGCCAGTAAAATCAGTGCATTGTTGTTGTCTTCACATTAGACAAAACCAGTTCACCTTACAATAAGAACGCAACAATTGTCCAAACTTTAGATTTTTGCTGTTGCTAAATGCTCGTACTTATTTTGTAATATTTAGTGTTGTCTGTTTCTGACTCTCTGTCCATGTTTCACGTCGTGTATATATTACGAACGTTGAAAGAAGCGAAAGTAAAGTATTTTCTTATTTTACATGCAGTATTCCTCAAGTTAAACGACCTTACAAGCTTAAGCAATGGATGAAGACGGCTTACCAATTGTTGGTCCAGGCATTGATTACACAAAGGTAAATAAAAAGAGTGGTTATAAAGTCATGACAAGTCCAGCATCTTTCGCCCCTCCTACTTTTCATCCTAATGCTAAGTTGACCTAACTTGTCTTCACTGAAGACTTCAGTGAGTCGGTCCTTAGCCACTCCATAAATCCTTTTATATTTAGTAGTCTTTAAATGGGTTAACTTTTTTATATTTTTGACATTAGTTATCAGTAAGAGTTTTTCATTTAAATAAGTGCTTTCAGTAAAGTCTTAATTTTTGTTGCCTTTGTGAAACTGTATCAGTATACATTTGAGAACACTAAGCATAGTTTATTTTATGAATGCATTTGACTATGCAGTAATGACTAAAGAGCAAAGTTGGTTTTAACACAGGAGCCTTCATGCCAGTCATTTATTCAACAGGATACGTCTTCCAAATTATTGGCTGCATAATTTATCTAATATTTACTTTAAAGGTAGTATCAAACAGTTTGGTCAAAAAAATCTCAAATAACCAAGTGAGTCAATGGTAACTCGAAAGATCTTGCAAAAATGCTGTTAATTGATGCCAAATATCTGTGTGAACAGTATAAAACCACTTTCGTCATTACAAACAGGTGTTTTCTATCTACAGAGATAGTTATTTTTAAATTTAAAAAAACATGTGACCACTTACTTTTATAAAATCATCCATGAAATCCATTCTGATGTTGATATCTATTTTTAGCAGTGTCCACCATGATTTTTATAGAGGTGGAAAGACTGGACATTTAGAGTAATGTACAGTCTAACAATAAAGTTAGTCTTTAAAATTATCTTTATAAAGACTAAAGTATAGGTTTATGCCAAAAGTATGACCAAATGCCCCAAAGCAGAGGTTAGATATTGGTACATGTATTTAATGTAGGCAAACTGTTGCATTCCACCTTTAAACTAATTGCCAAGCATCTGTCCTAGACAAACTAGCACCTTACAATTTATCCAATACTCCTTTACAATACCGCATAGTCCTTCAAACCTGTTACAACTTATAGCTGATCCAAACTTAATTATATACTTACAAGGATAAAATAATTGTCAGAAAATTAGCCCCAAACTTATATAATTGCTGTGTGTCTGTATGTGGTATGCTAGCACCCTGCGATTTACCCAATACTCCTTTATAATTCTTCATACTTCCACATTGTACAAATATCAAAGAACACATAAATCTTGGTCATAGAAATACTATTATTGCCATAAGCATAGCTATTTACTTATATAAATGCTGATCAACCATATGTGCCATGCTACAGTGTAGCATCCTACAAAGTATCTGTTACTCCCTTTCAATATGGCATACTTCCCCATATCATATACAAGAAAATTTCTTGTCAAATAACTAAACGTTTTATTCTAGTACTCAAATGCTAAGTGTCCATATGTGCTATACTAGCAAGCTTGGATTTACCCAATACTCCTGTACAACACCCCATACTGCCTCATTTGTCATTGTAATAATGGGTGATGGACATTTCTCATTAAATCATACCGTTCGCAATAGCTAAGGTGATAGAGTGTCGGCTTTCGGATCAGAAGGTTGTGGGTTCAAACCCCGACCGGGTCAAACCAATGACTTTAAAGTTGGTAGGAATGGCTTCCCTCGGGGCTAAGGGGACAGTATTACGCCTGACTCGTCGGTGTCAGTATAATGGACCGGCCGGATTCAGTCCCTGTGCACCTCATAAGTGCCCCTGTGCTATAATGATAGAAATGTCACTGCACAGTATCGGCAAAAATTCCAGCTAATCCCATCCCAATACCATTTAATCATTGATAAATCATAGCCCCTTATTACCTGTTATACATAGCATGTTTCATTAGTACACCAAGCCCTTAATGCACCCTTACACCCTTACATAGTCTGGGTGGCAGAGCAGTAGTAGCTCTCATAAAATAACTCTGGTTTGCCAGGTTGATAGTGGCAAGAGGATGAGAGTCACATAATTAGAGTGCAATCAAATAAATGAAACTTGTCAGCTATAATCAACAAGCCAAATAATCATCACAAACATTAATTTAACCCCAAAAGTTGTACATAAATTTTTAGTTAAAATAACCAAAAGTCAAAAGCACAAACATCATTGTTTTATATACATATCAAAATAAAAAGCTTGTTAAAATGCAAAGAACCAACTGTGCATTTTCTAATTTTTAAGATTTTTTATATTTGGTGGTATCATTAGGCACCATCCATTGAAAAGGTACATTCCAAATAGACACACTATACTGTGAACTTAGACGTACAATGCTGTATAAATATAGACAAGTTTTACTCATTAAATATTGGAATAAACTAGTAAAACTTGATCGTCAATCAATATTTAAAGCATTTAACATATTGAAAAATGATGCTGAGAGGGGAATAACCTATAATTACACTTCTGTACTATTAAACAAAGATTATTTGATATTTCTCAACAAGAATGGGCTTCATCGATTAATAACTCTAGTCTGCTCAACACTTACTGTTCACTTAGCACATGAGTTACTTTTTGCTATGCTACAATAACTACCGACGTCATGAAAAGGCACATGACCATGTGGTCATCATGTGTGTGTATGTTGATATCATACTCCAAAAAAACGTTTTTCACATTGTATATGTAGCAAAATCAAAACAAACTTCTTTATAAAATTTGAACATTCCTTAGACTTTATCGTACAATAACTATAAAAGTATGAACATTTACCGCAAAAAAAGAACTGTATTAAGATCTCAGTCAGACCTTGTTCGCCAAGGCATATGTCCTGTTTTTTTCGCGAGGTAACTGTATTCTAAAATAGAATGTGATCTCTGACATTAAGTTTTGCATTGGTATGTGAAGGACAGAACCACAAAATACCTCTTCAGTGATTATTTAATGTATTGTGTCCATTAAGTCAATCATAGTATTACTTATGATTTAAGTATTCTATGCATTATTTTCACTGATCTATTTTACTTTCTTATGAAAGCGATTTTCTTTCTCTTTAGATTATACATATTTTTTTAATTTTAAGGTTATTTTCACCAATTATTTCGGTCTAAATTCTAGCAAGATGTTACCTCTTATTCATGTACCAAAATATATTCCTATTGTTAAATTTGTCTGAGTCGTTTATCATTTTTTCTTCATTTTTCAATTTTCTTCTTCATGTCTTGCCATATCATTGCATGTGATTTAAATTTTTAAGCTCAATGTATGCTGCTATTTCTAGTGATCTAATTGGTCAATTTTATTTTGTCGCCGACCAATGAAATGTTTGATAATATGCTACAAGAGATCAAATTTAACTAACAATTGGTACATACGTCAGCACACTTACATGGACACAAATGCAGCTTTGCAAGTTAAAGCAGCTAATAAAATTAAAAACAACCTCTCAATGCTTCTAATTCTCACATTAATGACATATTTCTTTTGGAAAAACAGATTGTTCCCATATAGTGACAATCTAGCAACCAGTTGTAATTTTTGAATTAATTATATATAATTAAAAAAAGTATTGCTTTTGAAAAAGCAAGATTTTAAACTATAAATAATTGTAGTGAATAATGACATTGCTATAAGTATAAGCAATATTACACAACCACCCTCAGTTTATCTGCAAAGTGTGGACTACCTCCAGATCTTGGGAACACTTTTTAAGATTAGGGGTCAGAATGTAATGGACATGCCCATACAAAATGTTACATATTTGTTTTGTTAATGTGTGATCAGAATAATGAAAAATAATAGTTTTGCTGGGTTTTTTTTGTTAGTTTTTAATAATTTTATGTGTTAAAATCATAATAATAACAGTCCCAAAAATAAGACAACAAAGTACACGATTTTTCCCAAAACTGGAAATTCACACGTTTATCTATCTTGTCCTAACAGGCTAGGGCTGCATCTCCAATCCCTTAAAAAAAAATCTGGCTAAGAGATTATTGAATAATATTAAATAAACAGTATTGAACAGTTATATTTGTTACTATTCTTGTAGTGATAAAGAAAGCACTTATATACTACTGATATTCTAAAAGCATGTCCTTGCATTCATACTTTGACCCCGGCTTGTTACATTATGACACCACTGAATTTCATTTTGACTCCTTAAAATTTCAGACCAAGGGTTATTGAACCCTGGGGAAAAAAATCTACTGAAAACCTTGCTTTTCTGAGCAAATTTTTAAAAAATGCCAATTCGACCAACTTTGATGAAGTCTCTTACAGGTGTGTGGAGTATGAATAGGGCATGAAACATTCATTATTTGGTTATTGTGCTTGCTTTTATGTTAATTATTTTCCATGGATCAGAATTTAGCACATTTGTCTAAAAATCATGCTTCCAAGTAAGTAGTAAGAGATTAGATAGCCCACGTCTTTGACATTATTTATGTTGCTAGGGGGTAATTGGACCAGGATATATCAGATAAGGAGAAAAAATGATGTGTAAAACAAGACTTGTATGTTTATGTTATGTTTCTCAAAATATTTTAGATATAGAATATCTAATAAGAACTCACAACTATTAGTACAAGATTTGGTGGTTCACATCAGATGGATGCTTTCTCACTTTTTTTTTATGTATGCTGATATGAAAAATAATATACTTACACCAGACTTGGTATTGCAATCAGCAGAGCATGGGCTACAAGTACTGGAGGCCCCAGGTATTCATAGCATGCAATACTGAAATACTGTTGGTGGGATGATAAACCCAATAAATAAACAAACAAAAATAAACTTTTACAAGCATAAGTTTCAACAAAGGGTAAATTAGATTAATAATGATTCAGACATGTTTAAGACAGAGAAAAAAGAATGTATGATAAAGTGAGGAACAAAACGATGTAACAGTAAGAACAAACTATGTATCTATTAAACACATTACAAAAGAATTAGATCGAAAAAAGTTTTACGTCTTCATAAGAATTCCAACCAGTAGTTAATCCTAGCATGCAATGTTTTTCATTTAAGGTTGAGGAAAAATATTATATGAACAATAGTATGAGAAACAAGAAACATTTTTTTTAAAAAAACTTCTACAATAAATTACACAGTTTCATTAAAATAAAAGATACAACCAAAATAACTCGTATGGCCAGAAGCCATGTGACTTTTTTGCCTCTCACTGTGTGGGTTTGAGACATGTTCAGGGCTAGAACCGTCATATGGGTAGGTCTTCTAGCTGACATGCGGTGCACTGGTGGTTCTACCCAGATATATATCTAGGGTTTACCTTTACTGATAATTAATTACCAGTAGACATCACTAATATGGCCATAATTGTATCGGTGCAGTAGAACAAAAGTGTAACTCCCCTTAGTTATAAACCTGTTTTCTAGTAGACATAAGTTCTCGTACACCACAATGCTTTAATAGCCAGATTGAAAGGATGTAAAAGTTAATGTTGATATTCGATATATTACAGCCACCTATTGCTTAATTAATAAATGTAGATCAGGAGCCAAAAACAGGTACCCATTTCTCGGTCTCAAACTGTACATTGTCATGCAAATGAGATTTAAAAGCTCTTTGAATGAACTGCTTTAGTGCCTTTTTAGAGAAAAAACAATGTATCATATCTTCTTGATACATCATACTTTGTTGGTGTAATTTGCTGACCTTTTTAAAACTAGTCAAAGCAAGACTAGTGAGACTGATACACACATTTTGTGACTATATCATTAGAGGTTATAAACATTTATACATGTTTATACATAAAATTTATGTTATTATAAAAAATACAATCATCACTTTTTTATGCAGTATAAACATATATTCAGTTTGTTTGCCAATAGTTTTTATGTAACAGTGAGATGTGATTCTTTGTTTTTCATTAAATGGCAAGAAACTCAGATTTTGTAGTAAAAAGTTAGTTGATTTTTGTTCTTTTTATTGCAGGTTGAATGCATCAATCAGAAGCGACTGATAGCTTTTCTCAATCATTTTGTCACACATACAGCAGGATTTTTGAACCGCTTTTCATGTGTTTGTGAGGAAAAGTTGGAGCATCTGTCTCATAGATTACAACAGCTGGAAGTTACTATGAACCTTCTGGAGGCAAAGGTAAAAAGTATGAAAGACACATGTATTATCATATAATAAGTTAAATGTAGGAGGTGTCTGTGGTTTATTTTGTCTGTATATTATCATTTTATCAGTTTTAACTCCCGATGCAGGTATTTACTTTTAGTTATCTCACTTTGATAGGATATTTTTATTTACATTGTTTGATATAAAAAACCTTCAGGAAAAACAAGTTTCGAGCGCTCCACAAACCAAGTTTAAGCACCCCAGTCGGTCCTTTTGCCAACTGACCATTCCAAGGCAGTAACTTTTTTTCTTTTTGTGTGTTATGTCTTGTTTCTATGTTTTTGTCACTTTTACATTTACCCTGTTTGCCTTTGTCTAGAGGTAGTTTAGATTTAAACATCTGTGTTAATTCTTATAGGACCTTTTCTTATTTACCTATTGATGGGTAAAATTCGCAACCTCAACCAACTCATCAGCCTTTCACTGCATATGTCCTGGTCAGGGCAAAATCTTCCATGAGGGGAGGTCTTCCAGCTGACTTCCGGTGGGCCGGTCGTTTTCCTTAACATTTGTCAGGGATCTGTATCCACCAACTTTAGCTTGAGGTCACTATAATTATGACCATAATTATGTGGCTTGCAGTATCTCAAAAACAGTTCAAATTAAAATGCAAATGTTAATTTATAGCTTAATTCTCAGATCTTACAATGTCTATCTCAACAATTTTGAAAATAAGAAGGGAGCTGTACTACATGTGTTCTCCTGTCCTGAGAATTAATGTTACTGGGGACAGGACCTACATGCATAATCACTTATCATATGGAATTTTGCTCAAGCTCAATTTTTTTATTGCAGATTTGTACATATTATATGTTTAACATTTCATTTTATTGTCTTAATACCACAGCTTTCCAAGTTGATAAAAATGCCAAATGGTACATTATGTCCTTGTTAGAAGTTTTCTTCAGAGTAAATATTTATGATTGTGCAAATTCTCAACCGAGAAATGATATTGCATTTGAGGCATGATCTTGTGAGGAATGTTGCTACTATGGTCTTAGTAACCTGATTTGTGACTCATCAGTATTTGTCCGTGTGAGGTCCAAATTGTCCTTAGCTGTTAATAAAGTTACTTTAAGGCCTTCAGGCTTACCTGTGGAACATTAAATGTAACAAGTTTATTCTCAATAATAAACAGTGAGATGATAGTATGTTAGCTTTAGACCAATTTAGACTCCTTACACACAAAAAGTAAGATTTATTTCCTTTCTTTTAGATATTGATCTTTATGTTGAATTTCTGGATAGTTCATGTAAAAATATCAATATAGTAACATTCCATTATTAAAAAAGCAGTGTTTTTTTACAAAATTTAACTTGTTACAGAAACAAAATTAAAAGAGATAACAGAAACATGCATGTTTTAGAGTGTTTAAAAGATAATTGCTCTATCAAATTTAGATCAACTCTATTCCTGGATTTGAAAGCATGACAGCTCCTTCAAGTGCCCCAGCAGCCCCACCAGCTGATGGACAAGCCCCGCCCATTAATAGTGCAGCTCCTCCTACTGCATCCACAGCCCCTCCCCCTCCTGGGGCCAACACTGCTCCTCCACCAGTGAGTATAATTCACAAGTTTATATTGTCTAACTTATCATCAGTCCAACATATTACTAAGTTAAATGAATAATTATTATTAAAATATCTTTCATATTATTTTTATGTCACTTTGTTAAGAGTTTGCACCTTTTTTTTTCAGTTTGCCTTTAAATACAAGTAGTTGCACTTATCAATGGTTAAACCTTGTAAAACAGGATGTTACACCAGTTCAGCAGTGTTTGAGTCACAAGAGTCCTTATACTTTCCGGTACTTTCATAGCAATGTTTCTATGATTAAGGTTGTGATTGTTTTTTGTTACATGGCACCAACACAATTTTGGTCATATCGGCGATGTCCACCTCATTGTTGATGGAAGAAGACAAGTGTCATGTCTAGGTAGAACCACCGAGGCAATGTGGGTCAGCTAGAGTATGTATTTAACCATGATTTTGACCTACTTTGTAACAAAAAAAAAAGACTGTAATGGCCCCAAAAGTATATGCAGTTTGGAACATTGATGTGAAATCACTTCATGGTTCTATGTTGAATATTTTAGGCAAATAAATTTTGCAATTTTAATCAACAGACAGGACTTGATTTATTTATATCATAATTCCAGCCTCCTGGTGATGCTGCAGCTCCACCTCCACCTGCAGAGGTCAAAGTTGAGAACCCTGTATCGAAGGACCCCCGATACATGAAATACTTTAAAATGGCGCAAGTCGTGAGTAATTCCCTACTTTCATGATAAAAGAAGGATGTGTTGTTGTTTTTCTGTTAATGTTTTCATGCATTTTTTATACAAGAAACTTATTATTGTCATTATATACATCTGCAACAAAATATGAATGTATGTGCATATTGTCATTTGAAAACTGTAGTGAGTGAGTTATGATCATTTTCACAAACAAATAATATATTGAATTTAATTGATGCAGGGGTTACTTGCATAATTGAACAATAAACATTTTTTATCTGGCTTGAGTTCTGTACACACAGCTGCTTTCTCACTCAGCAATTATTTTCGGTTTTATCGGGAACAATACCACCAATTTTCAGTGCACCTTGTGCTATGATCTGTACTGGTGTAGCCATTGTAAAGTTCAGTGAAGTATGTCTTTAATCGGCTTCTGTATTCAGCAAGCAATCCTTCATTAGCATTCTTGATAATATTTTGTTAACAATAATGGAGTTATTTCAGATAAAAAGTTTATTATGTACAAGTCAATGGGATAAAAATCAGTTGGGCGCCCAAGTGGTTAGAGTTGATGACTTAAAACTCCTTAGCCCCCTCACCGCGTCGGATCGAGTCCCGGTCGGGGCGAGACCTTTCATGTGGGTAGGTTTTCCAGCTCACCTGCGGTGTATAGGTGGTTCTACCCAGACATAGTCTGGGGGTCTTTCTCCACCAGTTTTTAGCTGAATGTCACCAATATGACCATAATTGTGTCGTTCTGATGTAACAAAAAACAAACAGATATAAATCATAGATTTTAATATATAAAATAAAAACCAAAAAATATATATATCCTATATGAACTATAGTTCTGTTACTGTACTACAGAATGTTTATAAAAAATATTTACTCCAAATATCATTTATTCAATATAGCATGATTGAAAAAAAAAATGAATTGTGGCTAAATCAGATATTTTTTTTGAACAAGAAAATTAATGAAACCCCATATTGCAGTAGGCTACACAGTATGTTAATGGGAGCCCATAATGTACTTTGTTGAATTTATAAGTTGTATTAGCTTCAATTTATGCTCTTTTTTAAATAGTCACCCCCTGTATTACTTAAGTGTATTTTTCTCATTGTCACAAGTGTAATGAAAAACTAAATACATGTACACAATCTTGTTAAGGAACCCGATATAAATATTTCTTCCTCAAATCAGACTAACTTTCCTTATTTTTTGCTGTAATTACTGGCAATAATGACATGGTTGTGAAGTTTAATGTTCTAATTTTGTTGTAATTTTTTCCAGGGTGTTCCAGAGCCAGTTGTGAGAATGAAAATGGCACAAGATGGACTTGATCCAGATATGTTAGAGTATGTTATATCAAATTTAATATTAAATTGAACCATTTGTAGGTAAAGCTAGAGATTATTGCTGGTTTTCAGCTTGCTTGTTATACACAGGCGAAGGTGCCCATTGCAAAGTTGGTCGCTGACTTGTAACTCATCCAAGTCTTGGTCTGAACGCAAAAGTTTATGTGGGAAGGTCTCACAGATGACTTGGAGTAGGCAGTGGTTCAACATTTGCCAAGTATCTTCCTCGACCAACAATACATGCAGATGGACATTACTATAATAATACTGGACCTGGTAGTGCAATCCGTAGAGCATTGGCTCCAGGTACAGGAGGCCTCGGGTTCGATCCCGGGCCGCGACATACCAAAGTTGTTAAAAATGGTAATTGTAAAGCTCCCTTGCTAATGATCACGCAAATGTAAGGGTAGTTCTATTACTGGCTGGCTGGTGTCAAGATAATGTGACTGGGTGTGGTATCATGCCAGGTGTTAAAAGCATGTTATACACAATGAAGGCAGCACGATATATGCTTCAAGTGAACACTGTTTCCAAATAACTGAAATGCAATTGGTGAGACGATAAACCCAATAAACATTACTATAAAAATGTCTTATAATTATGTCTATATGGTGTGTTTACTTACAAGTTTCAGTTGAACATTATAATTCCATCTTTTACCCTTATCTAACTTTATGTTTCAGCCTGTTTTATGCTTCCTCAAGTTACATGTCCTAGTAATATGATATCTTATTGTCAGTCAAGGAAAACATCCTTTTATTTTGCACAATACATTATGTAAAACTGCTTCCTGTGTGCTAAATGTCAGTTTCTACATAATGCAAAAGTTTAACTTTTCCTGCATCTTTTAGTGTCTATTAAGCAGTGCATTAATTCTGTTATCTACTACAGTACATTGGTGTTCTCTGAGCACCCATAAAGTGAAGATATATAGATCACTCATTCAGACTTTTACTACTTCTGTATCTCACTATTACAGCCATTACTACTTCAGACTTTTACTACTTCAGCCTTTCAATACTCCAGCCTTTCACTGATTCAGCATTCTTGCACTACTTTCACTACTCCAGACTTTACCTACTTAAGCCTTTCACTACTTCAGCCTTTCACTACTTCAGCCTTTCACTACTTCAGCCTTTCACTACTTCAGCCATTCACTACTCCAGCATTTCACTACTTCAGCCTTTCTCTACTTCAGCCTTTCACTACTTCAGCCATTCACTACTTCAGCCTTTCACTACTTCTGCCTTTTACTACTTCAGCCTTTCACTACTTCAGCCATTCACTACTCCAGCCTTTCACTACTTCAGTCATTCTCTTCTCCAGCCTTTCACTACTTCATCATTTCACTACTCTAGAATTTCACTATTTCAGCCATTCACTACTTAGCCTTTTGCTACTTCAGCCTTTTGCTACTTCAGCATTTTCCTACTTCAGTCCTTCATTACTTCAGTCTTTCACTACCTCAGCCTTTCACTACCTCAGTCTTTCACTACCTCAGCCTTTCACTACCTCAGTCTTTCACTACCTCAGCCTTTTACTACATAAATTCAGGTACTAGCATGGGTGAAATCTCTCATATGAGGAAGTATTTTAGCTGACCAATGGTGCTTTAGTGATTCTACCCAGGAATGGATCTGGGATCTTTTTACTTCAATAATACCGGTAACTAGAAGCTGCTGTGTATTACTGTGACTTATTCACCAACCATTCTTAAGCCTTAGTCATGACTTAAGCCCAAGTCACAATTTTATACCAACAAAAATGAGCTTATTTATGAAGTTTCATTGTGATTTTAAGCTGAAAGTAGTAAAGCTACATTGTCATGCAAAAATACAGAAATGTACCTAAATACATAATGATGATATTGTAGATTGAAATCCATGACTTGAGCTATTCTTACTTACGATTGGTTGGTGAATAAGGGCCTTAATCAGAAATATGTAAATATCAGAAATTACCACCCTCCCAAATTCTATATAAATAAACCGTTACACTGGCATAGAGATAAAAAGCAAAATTTAACAACATTAAAATGGATTAGATTTGTATGAAAATATCATTAAAAAATAAGTATACACAAAATACTAGTAATGGATAAAGCCATTTTAGTAGGTCTGAATAATCCTGTGGAACTAATGTATCTGCCTATGAAGGAAGCGAAAAATGAATAAGAAAAAAAAAATGAAAAATCATATATTTAATGTTACGTTGCAGCACACCTGATGCACCAGCACCTCCTGGTGGCAGCAAGGATCCAGAAGATGATGACTTTAGCGACAACCAGTCAGATGACAGCGATGATTTCGACTGAGATTCAATTTATATTTGTACCTTTACTGGACCACATTAATTATATTAATTAATAGACTTGTGCCAACTACTTCAATATTTATTTACTCAGGGGTATTGTCCATGCAGAACATTGGGGGGGGGGGGGGGTGTCTCACTTTAAAAATGTCTTTTTCGTGAGAAAAAATGCAAGACTAGAAAAATATCTTGAGATTGCCTTTTTTACATTCAACTTAGGTTAATTTCTTTCTCTTGTGAAAATATTGTATACCGTAATTAAAAAAAGGTTTTTTTCTTGTAAGAAGGGGGAAAAAAACTGTCTTTATGGATACATCCCTTGTGCTGTTAAGTCATATTTTTGAGGGGCTGAGTTTGAGTAATTTATCTTGTATATCTGTCTACACTGCATACTGATAAAAATGGACAGTTTTACTGTAATTTATCTATGTTGTTGAACCCTGCAAAGGAAAGGGTAACTGTCAGTCAAAACATTTTTAATTTTGTATTTTAAGAGTTTATTCAATGGAATTATATAATTCCAAATCCAAAGTACTTTACCGTAGTATTTTACATATGCTTATGTCAGCAAGTAATTGAATATCTTTGTTGAGTCGGGGTTTTTTCCTGAAGGTAAAGCTACTTTTTTGTTGTTGTTAATGTCCTAAAAAATAAAAAAACCTGTTGGATAAAATGTCGGTCCCATTTCTGTGATGCCACAGAAAGGCTGCATACAGCCGTTGCATCGTCTGTCAATCCATGCATCTGTGTGTCCATTTTCCCCATTTCTGTGTCTGTTGCCAACACGTTTTTAGTAATTCACAAGTTAGGCATTATAAATATTATTTGCATTACTTAAATCTAGGTTCATCATCTTAAAGATATATGTGATGGGGTCACACATAACATTTACAAGTGCAACCATTTAGGTCAAGGTCATTTTTAAGGTCATTGCATCTTCAAGGGCATATGTCAATTCCAAAGACATTTCTTGTTCTACTTACAATGGGCATTTTGCAATACTAATATGTCATTTGCCAAGTTATTTGCTATATTGTTTGTAAGCTGTACAGTTGAATTGTTAAAATGTTTAAACTGCAGATGTTTGCTGTATATTTGTTTGTGTAAACAGATACATGTAATTATATGTTATGAACAAATCTATGTAATGTTATTGATTTTTGGCATTCCATTCATTGTCATGAACATGTGAGTACCTCTTGCCTTCTGCTGTATAACCATATTACGCCTCAAAGGATCCTGTCATTGTTGGTTTATTGCTACTCCAAGAAAAAATTATACCAATGCAGGGCCATTTGCAGCTTAGCAGTTGATATTCCTGATTATTACCCCATAATTGATTCCAGTTTAGAGTCCATATTGACGCAGAATTTCTAAACCAAATAAAGCTTTCAAACTCGCCTGAAGTATATTCGCAAGTGCGGATGCAGTTATATAATGTACTTTAAAAGGTGTTCGACTATTAATAGCTTTTTCATTTCTTAGTTTGTTAAGATGATAAAAGTAGGAAGTTTGTTCTAAAATTAAATCATCAATACAAAAATATACTTGCAGAATCATACATTGTTTACCTTATTGGGTTACATGTATTATTACTATATGTACTATGACTTTAAGATTCAAAAACATCAGAAAGATACTTTTTCTTTTTCATTGTTATGCAAAGAATAATACTTTCTTGTTTGTTGATTGATCCTGATGCTCTTACTGTTAGTTACTGGCTTTAAAGACCGGTCACAACAGTCAGGTGGTAGAGCGTCCGCTTGCGGATCGGGAGGTCGCAGGTTCAAACCCCGGCCGGGTCCAACCAAAGACTTTTAAGTTGGTAGTAGTGGATTCCCTCCTAACACTTGGGGCTTAGGGGACAGCATTACGCCTGACTCGTCAGTGTCAGTATAATGAACCGGAGAGGTTCAGTCCCTGGGCACCTCATAAGTGCCCTGTACTATGATAGAAATGTCGCTGCACAGTGTCGGCAAAAATGCCGACAAATCTCATCTCATCTCGAGCTTTAAATCAAATTAATTACCTTTCACAAATGAACACAGATTAAGTGCTGGCAGACATGGAATTACCTTTTGCATGACAATTTAAATGGTCAGGGTTTTAAGATTGAAACAGGAAAACAGTTTATTGATAAATTTAGTAGCTGTGAATATGCTAGCAAGTTCAAAAAAGGAAAGAGGCAAAAATGTAAAAAGAAGCCGAGTCCATGACAATGCTTGCATGACAGGGCTAGGGCAAGGTTACTTTCCTTAGAGCCATTTGAATGTTATTTTGGACTTTGACAGTCAATATTTGACCAGCAAGTTTTAATTTTGTAAATCTAAGGAATTTTTTTAAAACTGTCTTCAACTGCTTCAAGGAATAAATTAACTAATTTTGTTTGTATAGCATACTTTGTATATAGTCTTAAATGTGGTATCGGACAGTTTACCTATATCAAATGCATGTAACATGTTTTTCAGTTTCTGGGAATTTAGGGATGATTTCTGCATAAACTTATGTTTGAGTCTAAGTATATGCGATTTAGAGTATTAACTACATTGTAGGTTAGTAGAAATTGCGAAAAAAATATCATTGCGAAAAAAATATCATTCGAAATGCTCATTCTTTCCAAATCTATAAATAAGCATGATGGTGATCTCTGCTAAAAATAGATACTGACGTCAGCGATGGATGACAATTTCAAAGGTTAGTTGTCACATGTTTTTCTTAGTTTAAAAATAGCTGTCTCTGCAGCGTGGCTCAACTAGGAAATTCCTGTTTGCAACAAGTAAGGATTTACGCTTCATTGTTCACATAAATCTATGGCGTCAATGAACAGCATTTTGCAGGACCTTTTCAGATAAAAATGTTTGGCCCAAACTGTTGGATACCAACTTTAAGTTTGAGTTAGAGAATTCATCATGACAGAGCTAATCTTTTGACTGAACTAATCTCACAACACTGCCAATCTCTTATTTTTAACAAAAACAATTGTAATGATGATCTTAAACAAGGGCTATACATAGATGGAGTGCTCTACTTTTCTCAGTTCTTGTTAATATTATATAGTTTCCAAGTGATGTCATAGGCACTGATAAGATGGTTTAAGGCAACCATCTTTGAAGGCAGAAGCTAATGCAGGCCGAAATCAGGAAATATTAATGTGCTGTATTGAACTTGCCACTGTGATTTTATTTTCGTCTATTTTACTGAATTTTGTATCAAATTTAACAGCTTTTATGAAGTATTTTAAATATCAAAACTATATTTTGATTTTCTAAAAGGTAAAAAAAATACAACCAGAAAAGATACATTGTTCATTTTGTTTAAGGATGAGCCAATAACTTTATGTGTTTTAATTCTTTATGCATTTATCAATTTTAAAGTATTGTATTCTAAAGATTCAATTTCAAGAGATTTCCAATGGTGTATAGCTTGTAATTTTTGGACTACAAATGAAGAAATTACAAGAAAATAAAATTAACGTTTCTATACAATTCATCTGAAAATCCCTTGAAGTTGCCATCAAAGATTGCTGCCAAGATAAGGGATCTTCACTGATGTGGAAACTATTTAGCTGTTCCTAACCTTAACGAGACACAGAAAATTGTAAGTCAAACAAGGAGCAAAATTGTGCCAAAATGAATTTACGTGTTACCTGCCTAACAAGATGAGGTCTGCTTTTGGTTTTTTAATTTGAAGTGAATGTGTTTTGACTGCTTTCAAAACATGGACAGAAACCTTAGCAGAAAATTTTAAGTAAAAAGGGGCACGACTCTTGACATTAAAATTTAAGGGCTACCTGATCATCAGAGAAAGCTTCCTCACATTGAGCAAGTATTCAAATTGAAGTGAATATCTAAGGGTTTTTGAGGAATCGATCTTAACAGAAATATAAACTCCAATGCAGCAAAGACAGTCATGACAAGAGTTTTTTGTTGTTTTTTATTTGACAAGATGAGCTAAACATAGAAAGACTTGTTCACTTTTTTATGAATAACGGTTCTCAGCATTGAGCAAACTTTTACTGTTTAAACTTTCACTGTATGTCATGCAAATCTCTATGTGGCAGGTATTTCAATTAAATAACTTCCAAAAGAGTTACATCCGTCTTATTAAAAAACAAATCACAATGTTCTAAACCTTATCATTAGTTTGACCAACATTATTTACTTTGATGTGCTACCAGTAATTTGTCCATCAACTTTATCAGGGCATCATAAAAATAAACACCACATTATTTTGCATTTTTTTTATTCATTTTTCAAGCAATTGTAACTATTACAGCACAGACCTTTTGAATATTTCTAAAAAGTTTACCTGCATAGTTTTAAAACAAGTTTATTCATTTTTTTTCAATACTAACAAGCAGATTCTTAGAAGTAAAAGTTAATACTAAATACAAGCACAATAATTAGTGGAGAGTTAATGCGGACAATTCACAAGTTGGTATAAACATGACAATGTCTTTTTTTTAGCGTGCACTGTTAAATGTGCAGATAGGTCTGGCAAGACATGAAAGTCTGAGAGTTTGTGTGACATGCACAACAGGGTCTAGCAATCCAAGAATCACAAGTACTGTCTTGTTACAGACGAGGTATCTAGCTAAGGAGTTTCTGGTCGTAGTGCCACTCTCCGAGACCCTTGCCGACGCGGTTCAGGTTAGTGATGCGGTCGGACAGGTCCTTGATGGCTTCCACTTGCTCCTCAAGATACTCACCCTCAAGGAAGTCGCACATCTTGAAAAAAAAAAAAAATTAAAAATTTGATGAAATTTTTTTAAAATGTCAACAAATTTTTATTACAACAGGTTTTTAAACTTGACAAAGACTAAATGATACGACACCTAGACAAACCTTCCTGTCATCACAGGGCCTTCCACAGAAATTTTTTAAGGCATCCTGGCACCCTATGCGCGACATGCAAATTCGCGCAAAATTTACATGGTTGATATGTTGCATCTTACAAATGTATTAATACATATTTAGCACAAAGCAATATAGTATTCTAAGTTTTTATTGTATTATTAGAATGCAGCACATTTTGAAAGCACACTTCACAAAACTTACAGAGTCAGTCAATAAAACAGGCCACAATTGCTGCAAAATATCTAATATTAGTCCACATAGACAGGTCTAGATTGCAGACCTTCTGCTTTTGCTATCATGCCACACTTCAACACATGTGGAGAAGTCAAATCTCTACATGTGGAGAAGTCAAATTTCTCAATAGCAGGCCCATTTATAGAAATTGACAGGAGACTGTTAAGCACTTTGTTGCTTAGGCTGTTTCTATGTGAACAGAACAGAACATATCTTTATTTCTTCCAAGCATACAAAGTATACAGCATGGAGAATTATACAATACAAACAAAGATGGGTTATCAGAGGTAGTACAACATTTAGAGTATGAATCTTTTTTAAGGATAGAATGCTTAGTAATATTTGAAGTAAGGGGCGGGGTGGAAAACGTAATTAGGTAAATTGAAAATGAGCAACAGTTTTTTAGGATAATAATTTTAAAAATATAAAAATATTAAAAAAATAATAAAATAATAATAAAAAAAAAAAATAATAATAATAATAATGATAGTAATAACAATAATATTTTTTTTTAAGTTATTGGGTATGTCGTTGCTGTGGGAGATACGATATCAATATTAATAATAAAAATTTTGTTAAATTATTGGGTATGTCTGTTCTGTCTTGATCCGCTTCAGTGTAAGATCAAGATCAAGATCGACCTGCTCTTAACAATTGCTTTTTGTCACAAGTACCGTAATTAAAAACCCTAAGTCTTCGGTCAGCTTTAAATAATTGTTTTTTTTATTGGCCTAAAACTTAGGGTTACAAAAGAAAATAATTATGAAAAACGTGGCCGAAAACTTAGGGTTTGTCCGCGTTGCCGACTATCCGAAAATTGGTACAGTATACATGTGGTTTATGAATTCAAATGCGTAACGAACTTACTGTATTTCCTAAAATTAGAATAAATCTAAATTATAAGCCTTATTTTTGTATTTCATGTTGATAGAATGTCGGTTGATTTAGTCTTATGCGACGGCGAGATCAAATATTCTCAACTGGATAAAACTGCGGACTCGAAAGTGTTAAACATCGGACAAGTTTAATACGGGCTACTGTGTTTGTTAACACCTACTCTTACATGCTTTTGTTCATCATTCAATAAACATTTCACACCTTGTTGTTTGTTTCTTACAGCGATTGATTATGTTAAAGTCAACGTCGATTGATTTTGAATTAATTTGAATTTAATTATAAGATTGAGGCTAATTATCATAATTAATGTGTACGCCCGTCACCCAATCAAACGTTTGTATAACGTTTTTAAAGCAAATAATCTTCTTTTCGATGAATTGAGTGGCTAGAATTTAGTAATACTGTTTCTTTTGGATGTATTTTTGAGAAAAAGAAAAATACTGGCTGGTTGAAAATAGTGGCCGAAAACTTAGTGGTACAGAAAAAATTGCCGAATTTTAGTGGCCGAAAACTTAGGGTCATTTAAATAATTGGTTAAAAAAAAAATTGACCGTGGCCGAAGACTTAGGGTGGCCGAAGACTTAGGGTTTTTTACGGTAAATAAACTTAATATGCGGATATACATTTTAAGTGATATTATACAGTTAACTTTATCGTATACGCATATTTGAAGTCGTTTTCACATATCGTCAATCCTACGCGGAACTATTTTGCGGAAGCACAATTACCCTTAACAGGGGTGAATCCTGCGTCCTAGTACAAGAGATGACTTTTACGGAGTGACGTCATCATCTATGTATAGAATGCAGCAGACGCTCATTAAATATTGTAAAGAGTGATCTTTATCAGCAGACGCTTAACAATATTGGAGAACACGTGATATCAGCGAGAAAGTTACATAATTGGACATGTTTATTGACCTTGTTTATTGAATCTTGAAAGCATCCCGGCCAAGATTTATGGCATACCGGCAGATTGTAAGCGTCCCGCAAATGACAGTTTAGAAATTAAGGCATCCCGGCGCCGGTATGCCATAATTGCCTGGGGAAAGCCCTGCATCACTGTCAACCTTTTTCCTAGAACAGCTAGATTAACCCAAGCATAGAAACTATCTGCCAGAATTGTTTGGGACAAAGCGCTGACGCCACTTTAAAGAACTTCCTACAAAAAATGTTATCCCAACCAAGACTCGAACCCATGAAGAACCTATAGAAACCATTATTAAATACATTGGTATGACATATTTTAATATTTCATTAATAATAGTCGAGTGAGACTTCCTGGGTAGAACATGTACTCATTTAATACCTGTAGCAATGTGCAGCAAATAATCTTGGCCAAGGACTAATATCCCCCGATTTTATAAGAGTCTGAACCCACGACTCTTTGATCAGAGTCCATTGCCCGAGCCATTAGATCACGATTGCTCAAGTGTCAATTAATGAATTTGTTAACTTGATCTGAAACAGGTGAAATGAACATCTGCCAAGTTTTCTTTTGATATATTCAAGTCACTTCAACACAATTGAAGTAATTGTGGTGCTGCCTGCTGTAAATGATAAGAGTCAATGACTGCAGGCTCAAGTCAATTAAGAAATCATAAATGCTCTGAACGTACCTGTGCATCACCATGGGAGTCCGCGACCTTGTGCAGTTCCAGTAGAGACTGGTTGACTGACTTCTCCAGGTTGAGAGCAGCCTTCATGGCATCCAGGCCACTTCCCCACTCATCACGGTCGGGCTTCTGAAAAGGTCGGTGGGTACAAATTATAAGATTATTTCCAATTAACATGTTATGTTATGTTATGTCTCATCCTTTAAATACCTACATGTTGCTAAGACAAATTCCTCAAGCCACACACATTAACAAAAAGGAAAAATGACTACCGCAGAAGAGCAATCTTGGAACTAAAACATGTAGGTACGACAACTAGGACTACCACATACACAAAGATTTATTAGAATTTTTGCACTAGTTACTGAGATGTATGCCTGATAGTACTGGCTAGACAAAATTGTAACCGATGAAGCTGACCCCTTAATGATAGAATAGCTCAACTCATTCATGAAATAGTTATACTATCAAAAAAATCAAAACGACTTACAGAGATGGGTTGGAGGACAATGCGTCCACCCCTCTTATTCTGATACTTCATCAGCTTCTCGGCATGTTCTCGTTCCTCATCTGAGGACTCCTTGAAGAACTTGGCAAAACCCTTCAGTGCAACATCATCACGGTCGAAGTAGAACGACTGTAACAGAGAACAAATCCAAAATTTTAGAACGACTGTAACAGAGAACAAATCCAAAATTTAGTAGACTAATTAATAGACTCGATCCGCAAGCTGACGCTTTACCACCTGAGCTATTGCGGTCGGTCTGGGAGTTGGACTTAGCTTTGTAGTTGCTGGTATCATCATAACAGAGGGGAATGTTTTATGTTAATGGGATAAATGGAGTTATAAGCAAATGAAGGGTTAATGTTAAGTTTTTCTCTTGATCTCTGGTCATTATAATGACAACAATTGTGTTGCAGGGATGATTTTTTTTTTAAAGTAATAACTAAAGTAGCTCTTCGGCATATTGTCACATTATTGTAATAATAATAAAGGTATGACAGCAACAGAAATCAAACATAGCAAAGTGATATACATGGACAGACATAACAATAGCAAACCAATGCATGTGTATTACTCATAAAAAATGCCTGTTCGAAGTTCCATAGAATTATTATATGGAAAGACATACACTTTTAATAAATAAAAATTTATTTTCTTTTTTTTTCATCATTAAAAATGATAAATGACTTGACATTGTCAAATCGAAGCTGCATGTGAAGTTAAGTCAACTAGTCAAGACTGAATTCACCTTTCCGCGAGACTAAAAATAGAGTTTAAGCTCCGCCCCCTTGCCCACAAGCAACCTGGTTTAAAGTGACAGATTTACAGATTATCTTACAGATCCGCGAAAATAATTTAATTTGATATCTCCCAAATGCAAAGAGCTTGTGATGGAGATGTTTAGATGAAGATTAAGACACTTTCACCCAATGATGCATTCATGACACAAAATTATGAAAGAAAGTTGTTGCTGGCTACAGCGAGATTTTACCATTCGATACAGAAATGGACAAGCCTCATCCAATAAACTAAATTAAGATGCAAACAGAGAAGCGATTACAGCAACGTACGATTCCATGCAAACCACAAACAACAAACAACCCTTTAGCTATTAAATTAACCAAAGGCTCAAACAGTTTTAAATTGATCGCTTGTCAAAATAATTGTTTGTGGGACAATGTGTAATTGAGAATCAGCATAACGCAGGTAAAGTGTCAATTAACGTGATGTGATTGGCTAATTCCATGCTAATACATGTGTAATATCTATTTTTAGATCTCGCGGAAAGGTGAATTAGATCAAATGTGACATACAAATGTGATTGTAAGAGTTTATGACCAGAGTCCCACTTTTTAACCCCAATGGTTGTTGTTATAACAAAGCTTTGTGTGCTGAATGATATTTAAATTTTAACATAAAAGAATTTGTAATAGGCCTTTCAATAAGTTGGCTGAATGACAAATCAAGCTACGTCATAATACCTCTCTGGGTCAAAATGCAGGTCTCTGAACTGGTCAACATTGGTCAATATGAAAACTCAGTCAACTGTTTACATTTCAGATTACGTCACATTGCGGTAAGAGCTTATATAACACATTACATAACTCATTACTAATTAGATATATACGCTACAATACTCATCAATACAGTTTGCGATTGCGTAATCTGGCAACGCGTTGGACACCTCGTGATTTCAACACGCTCGTTGCACGACGCAGTATAAGTTACGACCTTGACCTTTCAGTGTAACTAATCAATACTATCGTATGAATCAACAAGTTAAGGTCACAGAAATAATCAAGCTTTGAGAAAAAATAACATAATGAATGATATAAAAATCTTACGACAAATTCAAGACTTTGCGCAGGCCAAAAAGTACGAGTCACGCAAAATAAAAATGGCGACTTACCATGGACTGGTAGACATAGCTGGCGTACAGCTCCATGTTGATCTGCTTGTTTATCCCAGCTTCGCTGTCCTGATGAAAGTTCTGACGGGGCATTGTCTCAGCCATTTTGTTCTGGTTTATGTTTGGTGGTACACACACGTTTGGTTAAACAATTTAAGATGGTAAAAAGAGCGTTTGTTGGAAATTTTGGCCGTACGTTCACTGACGCAGCAAGACAAAATTATCCGATTGCCTGCACCGTGAATTGATCCGCCTTTTATAGCCTATTGATGACGTCACACACCTAAAGGAGGCTCCCAACGGGTTCAACTTTAATCATTGTTGACGTTGCAAAATTCGACATAACAATAGATACATAACAAAAGATGTACTTTGAAAATTGTATCTACATACATCAGATAAATGTTTGTTTTATTCTTACTTTAAATACACGTTTACATGTTCATTTGATTGTTAGTGTAGGAAAAACGCCGTATTTGTTAGGGTTGTGCGATTAGTAGCAAACTGTTTTGTTTTGATAACTTTAATAATAATAATAATAATAATAATAATAATAATAGATCTAAACTATTTACAGATCTGTGCACCGTTTCATCAATAAGAATATAGGACAAAGTCCTGTGAGCATTGCATCATAAATCAACATTTGAAAAGGCACAGGACACATGCATTCACATGCAAGCCAAAGTAAAACTAAGAATACATCTGTGATGGGTAATTTAACAAAAAGTGCAAACCCGACAGTTACCGAATGGGGAAGGTCCGTTTGCAATATGGACCGACCGACGGGTTTACAGAGCTCTTACCTCGCACTTCCTGTTCTGTTACTCAAATGCGAGCAATGAAAAGAAAACTGATCTATTTTAATAAAAAAAAATGATGTTTTCTTCGATAAGTTGTTACGAAAGTAGTGACGTCATTGAAAACCAATGTCCACATAGTGTTTAGAAGAGAGAGGTATTATTTCGATTAGAAGAACTACACGAAAATTGTTGATTCTTAATGAATTTAATTGTGTTCTATCAAGAAAAAAAAACATGATCAAAGAAGAGTAAATGGTTGTAGCATCCTGTTTATGTGAATATGGAATTGAGGAACCGAAGTCCAATGTCCATCAAAGGAAATACACGTAACAGTTCTTATACGATGAATTATATGACAACATAGATTACATGCATGGGGAGTTTTTTTACGACCGGCACACTGCTCGAGTAACATTGTTGTGATCATGAATGAAAATATATGACTAAATCCTATTGCAACATATATCAACATTTAAAAAGGTACAGGACACCGTATTCATGTGCAAGCCGACAGTTACCACCTAGGAACGGTCAGTCGGCAATATAAACCGACCATGAGTTTATGAACAGGCCTGGAAGATTCATCTCATGGATATCTACATGGTACAGAGGCTAACGCCAATCTAACGGCTTTCATTGAAACACACATAATTTGGTAGTCTGGGGACTGAAAAGAGGCCCTTGGTCTTCTGACGGAACTGCACCATATACATTGTTAATTATGTGTCTGCATAAAACGTCCCGACCCATAGGTAGACACAGGAACGCCTGTGAAGATGCAGTAAAGTCGGACACAAAGCAGTTTAATATCTTCCTAATTGAGTGTATTACGCCTTTAGAAATTATGCCATTTTGACGCCAATGACGTCATATGTTTCATTGATTTTACAGTCAGTTATCTAGATATTTTTTGTGTATTTATACTTGCAGTTTAATACCCTTTGAAAGTGACATTGAATTACGCCAAATTGAATGCGCGAAAGGACTAGTGACTTTGAGTTATGACAAATATTGATTTTATTAGTAAGGGTCGCGATTCTACTACAATATTATTGCGTGTGCTTAAAACTAACACGTACATAGTAAAAACAAACAAACGAGAAAACACATTTTCTTGTCGACATGGCACCCTTTTCACGTGGAGTGAAATTTACATTTAAATCGAGTTAAAAACGACAGGATTCCATTCTTTATTTTTATTTTATTTAAATATTTTTTAATGAAATCAAATAAAGATTTTGGGAAAATGTTCAGAAGTTATACGATTAAAACGGTGAAAACAATGTTCGCAAAATGTTTGTCTGTAGAACAGTATACTAATTGTTACAAGTGCTTAAAATGATCCGTCAAAACATTTAAAGTAAAATATATTAAACTTAATGTTATTAGCACACGTCAGGACTGCTAACGTACTACACGTTATTTTAATTAGACTTCATTTCTTGTTATGGAAATAAATGGAAGGTTCAATGCAAAGGCATTAAACCTGTAAGGTCGATTTCGATGTCATCGTGGAATAATTAAATGTATATACTGTTGTTAGTGTAATTGTGTTGTTTCTTGATCGAGAGATTGTCTTGAAGCTGCTACCGAATTGCTATCCTAGTTAATTGTGGTTATGTTCCAATTAACATGTCTATATATTGTGGTTGCTTAATTTGGATTGACAAGACATGTTTTTATCTTTTTTTGTTGTTGTTGTTATTGTTTTGTTTTTTAATAATATTTAGTTGTTGAAATCGTATTGTTGCTTCTATCTTCCAAATACGTAACACATTTAGGAAGTCTGCAACTATTTGTACAAATGATCACAGCCATTTTGACATGTTACGACACTGCCATCATTATTCAACATGAAGCTACAAACAACATCTACGACCGAAACGTTCCCTGAAATACCCCCTTGGAGCCCCGGCGTGTTCCGTAAGATAACCTCAAGGTTGGTAATAAATCCAGATACTCGAATATAGTCATGTGAATAGTCGCGTGACACATCTAACCGCTTTCATAACTAGTCGTGATCTTAACCTCGAGACAAACTAGACCTTTGCAATAACATTTATGCACATAATGTTGATTTATTTATTAATTTTGATGAACGTTTTCATATGTATAAAGAGTATATACGGGTGAAGAAGGTCAGTGCCAAGATAAACGGGTAGGCTAAGCATGGTACAAAATAAATTAAATTCTTAATCGTACACGGTACATGTCTTTCTAGATGAATTGATGAATATTTGGTGCTATTATATGATTGTCGACAGACTTGCGTGGTATTATATGGGCCCATACGCAAAATTGAAGACTATATACATGTATATGTCTATGTGGCGCCACCCAATTCGCTACAACTCGGATGACGGAAATATTCTACTATCCGAAATCGGCACTCGCCGCGTTACTCCGAATTTCTGCATCATCGATCTAAAGACAGTTGTGTGATCGAACCGTTCATTACATATGTGCATCGATTGCACCAAAGAGACAGATACGATGTTGTTTAATTTGATTTGTTAATGACTGATAAGTTGTCAGTTGGTCGACATGCCAAAATAAGACAACTAGGTATTTAACTAATTTCAGGACTAAATCTGTGTTTATAATAGTTGATAAAAAGTTAAAATCGTTATGTGACAGCCCACTAATGCACATTTGTCGATCTATTCTCCGTTGCTTCTACTGCTGCTACTGTTGTTGTTGATGCTGATGATAATGATGAGTATCATGATGTTTTGATGATGATGCTGATAAGGATAATGTCAATAATGATGACGATGACGATAGCAGTGCCGATGATGATGACAATGATGATGATGATGAGCATGATGAAAGAAAACAACTTGGCCAGGGTTTATGGCAATCTTGAACACAATTGGTGACATTTTATTTTATTACAGAGTATATCACAGCATTATGTAAGCTCTTACTTCGCACATGACATTACGTTACGCAACATGCTATGTATATACGCATTAATAGACCATAAACACAATCAAGTCAAGAGATATGTAAATGTGAATTATACATGTATTCAGTATCATTTACGTGGCAAAGAAAGTGTCGCATGGAATCATCTTCCGTTCACCATGCCAATTCTGACTTATCGGTTGTATCTGAACAGTTTAATGCCGACAGAAAACACACACACGCACGCACACACACACACACACAAACAGACAAACAAAAACACAAATGAAACGAGGCGACCATAAAGGGGTGGTGACTTATTATATTATTTACAACTTAAATAGGTGTCTTTTTTGTTTATTTCTTTACAAATGGACCTGAACCAAATAACTACAACACAAGATGAAACAGCTCTAAATAAAAGATTGAAATACAACTTCTGTCGTATAGTAACGAAGGTATGAACTAATATCAGATTACAAATATGATTGGAAAATTGCCATAAAATTGATGAAAATGTCCAACATAAATATATATTTAAGTTCAACCGCATGACTTTCGTTAAGGAAATAATGTAATATGTTTTTGAAAAGAAAATTACAGTAGAATCCGAAATAGACCGCACATTGTACCTATTGGTTCATTCATTCTGTCTTATGCTCTTACATGTTTACTAATTTTTAACAAAAATACAAGTAGGTGGAAACTTGATATCCATAGTGGTAGATACGAAACACCCGGCGATGTACATATACTTGTAAGATATGTTTCGTCGCAGTCCAGTGACTTGTTAAACAAGTTTTATATTCCGGTTTCCAAAAGATGTAGGTACGTCTTAAAGGTAGGAATCGACAGTTCGGACCATTTCTCCACAAACAACAAACTTAATTATTGTTGCATGAAAATATCTCGCGTTATGTTGTTTATTGCCTACAACCATGTTAACAGAAAAGCTTGACTTACCACTTGTCTTTACAAAAATACATTTCACATTCGAGCCACGCTGCACACTTAGCTATTTTTAAACTAAGAAACCTTTGTGATTACTTACTTTTGAGATCACGTTATGGCGTGATCATCCGGATAATCAGCTTTGGCGTTGATATCTATTTTTAGTTGAAATTCCCATGCTGTTTATAGATTTGAAAATGATGGGCATTAATGCACTGTATTTTACGTTATGCACTGTCTAACAATTAAGGTAATATTATAAACAGACTTTCCTTAAACTAAAGTATACGTTTATTCAGCAATTACCCAGAAAAGTCCACAGAACAGGGATAAGATGTTGTTACATGTATAAGACAGAGAAAAGGTGTTGCTTTCCCCTGCTTAGTGGTATACGTATTACGAATGTCACACATTCACATGATTTATTTGCATGTTTTCTACCGCATCCTTTGTTTTTGCTTCCTTACAAGCGAATGTATACAAAGGTCAGTTGCGGCTGATTACTAGAACATGATGTAATTGGTTAAACCTCTCAGGATTAGCTTACGTCATCTTTTATATACATAGGGTGCGACATGAACATGCACGATTTCATTTCAGCGGCATGCTCGAAGCTGCCTGTACGCAGACAATGCAGTTGCGTACACATTGTCCAAAAAGAAAGAAAACAGATAAAATCTGCAATAAAAATCTTACCCTGTTAGAGCTAAACCGTAAATTTGTTCAACTGGAACTCCAGTTTGCACCATGAAATCAAGTGTAGGACAGAAAATATTTTATTTAAGAAAATTCTCCATCTAGATTTGAATTTATGGACAGTTTTGTCTAGTTTTGATAAAAAAAATTGGTATTTAAGGTGTCTCTTTTCTAGAAATAAGAAAACTCCAAATATTATGTTATATCCTCTTTAGAAGAATTGTTTTGCTATTGAGTATTGTTTGGAAACACATTATGGTATTTAACAAACCAACCAAACATGTTACTTGATTGGTTTGACACAAACTATCCCAAACATGTAATTTATTGTTTACAAACCCAACGCGTGTAAGACTGACTATCCCATTTTATCTGCTTACTGCTTTTCATTAAAAAAATCACCGAACTCTTGATAGCCACACGATTTATTTCAGAGTTGCCCAAAATGTTCTATAAAGTATATTGGTTGATGCTGAAAAACCAAGTGCGATCTAGAAACACCAAATTTTCCGGAGAAGCATGTCTCCGGATCACTCTTGCGATCATGCGTACACACCATTTCGTGCCTAGCTACGCCCCTGAGCGGTATACAGTTTAGAAATAATATTAGTTCATTTTGTTCACACATCAATCAGACTGAAAAAACAACATATACAAGTATAGTTTTATTATCGAATCGACATTTGTACAGCCCAATTAAGATAACCGATGGTTACATTGTATAAGAGGTGGAATCTGACAATTTTCCTTTATTAAATAAATGTAACAATATTTTATCCTTGTTTGGGGAAATGTGACATAATTTCTGCAAAACTCAAACTTTAGTCTAAGCAAGGCAATTTTGGACACTATCTTAAATTGTTAGACAGCATTAATCGTGAAATAAATCGTCTTCAATGTTGATTCTTTCCAAATCTATAAATAGGCATGATGGGGGATATCTGTTTAAAATAGATATTGGCGTCAGAGAGGATAACCCGGATGATCACAAGTATAAAGTGATCTCAACAATAAGTTGTCGCGTGGTTTTCTTATTTTTTAAAGAGCTAACTACGCAGCGTGCAGATATGTTTAGGAAATGCCTATTTGCAATGAGGGGTGTGGATTATTGTTTCTATATGTACATAGATCTATTGCATCCATGAACAGCTTTTTGCATGACCTTTTTCAGGTCGCAATAACTAAGGCTAATGAAAATTATACCACCTTTTAGGAGATACCACCTTTACGCAGCAATTACAATAATACGAGTTTTTCTTCACTTTGTGCACATGAACCAGCTAGAAGACTGGACCTTTAAGATAGCGAGTTGTGTTTTTACGAAGGGTCTTATTACACACGATATATTCGCATTTCATCAGGACTTGTGCAAAAATTTAACGCACACTAAACGGGGACGGATCCAGGCCCTGAATTTGTAAAAAGAACACACCTACTGTTCAAATTACATACTTTGTTTCCAAATGTAGCAAAATACACGAGAAACATTTGTTGAAAAAACATCTCTCTCTCTCTCTCTCTCTCTCTCTCTCTCTCTCTCTCTCTCTCTCTCTCTCTCTCTGTGCGTGTGTGCGTGCGTGCGTGCGTGTGTGCCTAGCTAGTATTCTTAGCAGTGGTTGTGGTCAAGGTGTTGAAACAAATATTTGAGGCCTCTTAAAATAGCTTCAGGAATTTTGATCGTTTTACGTGACACGGTGTGAACTGGTAAGGATCCGCGGCTGGTAAATTCTGACCTTTTACGTACATTGTCACATAATCTCGACCTCATTGGCAAATTAGGTTAACATATTACGACGACACACTCGTTTCAAGTGAGTTGATAAAGATGTGGGACGATATTAACAAAGAAAGTTTCTATTTTCTATCTAATACTTAGTAGGCTATTGCGTGCCCTAATTTGTTCCATTTGGTTTGTCTCAGCCATATTACAATTGGCATAGACAGTATTATCCGAGTGATATGAAAATATAGCATGTATACGGTGTTTTTCTTAAGCCATAAACCTTCAAGCTTGTTAACACATAATAAAAGTATGACCCTCGGGTTGCGGGTAAATCTTTGAGCTTAAAAAGTTGTGTGAGGTTTTCTTCTACCAACTATCTTAAATATCTGATGGACATATAATAGACACACATGTGTGTCGGTGGGATTTGTTGTTAGAATTAAATTACAACAAAATAAACAACAGATCGGGTCCCCTTAAAGGTGGTATCCGACCGTTTGCCTAGATCTTCTACATGTAACAACATCTGTAAATAAGAACTATTGGAATTCCTGCTAAAAATAGACATCGACGTCACAGCGGACGACGTGGATGACGTAAAACATTAGTGGTTACATGGTTTTCTTGGTTTAAAAAAAAGCCAACTGTGCAGCGTTACTCAGATAGGAAATACATGTTTGTAATGACGATTGTGGCGATATGGTTCACTTTTTTTCCCCGACAGGTGTAGGACAACGATAAGCAGCAGTTTACGAGATCTGCTCAGATTACAATGGTTTTACTAAGATGTATGATGAAAATATTGTTGGTTTAAACTGTCGAATACCACCTTTAGGAGGCTTATCCTGGACCCTTATGTTATCACCCAATTAGGTTAAAAAGTTTGTCATGTGTACTTGAATGTCCTCACTAGTTGCGACTACAATAACAACACGTGGTAACGTTATCACTTGACTGTGGTTCCGTCCGACCACTAAATCGTTTGTCAATTTCATTAGACATTTATTAATAAAAATCAACTCAACAACACTCAATATAAAACACGACGAGCCTGTGGCAGAGGTAGATGAACTATTAAAAACAGTTATCTTAATAAACAGAGAAACGTGAGACAAAGTACCATCTCGTTTGTTTTGCACCATTGGAGATTTAATATTTACATTCATTGTTGTAATGACAGCATTTTCCACGCTTTGTGAGTGTTTGTGAGTGCGTTCACTTAAAACACAATAAAATCAAGAGAATGTTCGAGCTTGATCAAATCTGTCGATGTTGACCCCTTCAGTCAGACACAACATGCACTGGTAAATTGATATATACCTTCGCTCTGCTGCACATTTTAACAGCCCAAACTACTCTTTGTGGTATGTACTAGTGTTCATGTATCTATTTTGAGATTGAAAGCCTGTTGATAGAATCTGTATTCGTAAAAGTTTAAAAAATATATCTCTGTCGATTAAGAAACGATTGAAATGCATTTATATAGAAAGGACAGGAACATTTTTGGGGGGGATAAATATGTTGAAGTTAGGCAAAGTACAAATATATAAGCGTGACCGAGCGATTAATGTCGCCGACTTGTAAATACTCAGTAGCAAAGTGACACGACATGAAGGGGGTTGGGAGCGGATATTTTTGTAATAGAAAACGGGCGCTGGTGTAAAAGTGCACACGAGATCTGTCCATGAAATAATTAATTCGAATGATGTGTACTTATTCTATCAATGTTACTTTATCTGTTGACACTATTAGTTTATCAATGTACAAAGTTCGATATGAGCACAACACGAGAGCACGTGTACTTCAAACAGTTTGTACTAATTCTATCTACTCGTAGCCTACTTTAAACACTGGGTTATATACAATGTAGTCTACATTTCAACATTTTCTGATATATTTTTTTCTGTCATGGTGATTCATCTACTAAATTGATTAAGACGAAACTATTACAAGTCATGTATAAATCGTTTTACTGTCTTACCAAGTGAATGATTATCTGATGTTTTGTTTGTTTCTAAATGTTTCTCAGAAAGAGTCGAAACTAAGCTTTGAAATTTGCGGCTCAACTGTATTGTCAACGTTTTTTATTTGTAACATTTATCTTCCGGTGTTACCTTTAACGTTAGTAATTAAACATATTTTTTCAAACTTCACCAGCGTTTACCTGCAACTCCCTCTATCCTCACTGACTTAACAATGTATATGACCTTAAATCACAAGTCACTAACACGTGATCACGATTTGTGGGACATTTGTTTAGTCAGTTTATGTATGAGACAACTTCTTATATCAACATGCCAATATTCTTGTACATATTTTTAGAAGACTCTGAAACAAATAGGGCAAACCATGATCAGACAGCTCCCGTCGGATCTACACTTTCCAACTCAGGCTTTGCAGGTTAAATAAGTTCATCACCTATTTTGGGCTGTTCTATGTAAATAAGTCCCTATTGACTTGTTTGGGCATAAAAGCAAGTGAGAGTCTGACCTAATTATGCGGGTTTTTTTTCGGCGTAGCTGTCTAACCTCACTTTTGACCTACTTACAAATGCTGACTCAAGGCTAGCCTAAATGAATATCAGAGCGATTCCCATTGGTAGAAATTCCTAATAGCATCATATACCGTAGTGTTTCTAATAAACGTCCTCGGGGTGGCGATATATAGTTATTTATACAGGTATTTAAGTCATAAACAAGTCTATATCAATGAGTGACATTAATGAATAGTCTCCCCTGAATAACCCCTAAATGCAAATAGGTCCTTTCATTTGTTTTACTCGGTTTTTATGCTTGTTCTTTTTGGAGTGTATGTTGACTTCTTTGACTTTCAAGTTAACCATCATCAACAAACACTTCCATTTTCTTTTTTAAATAACAAATCTTTATATGTATTTAAATGGATTTTAAGCTTATATTTGTGCAAAAGAAATTTCACCGTTTGTAACTGCATAATCTACAAAAGAACGGGCGATAAAGTCCAAGAATTCCGACTATAAAGGACCTACCTACTCTTTGGAATACCTCGGATATTAACAAACAAGGGAGATAATTTCCAGTTTACCAATGTACCCCATTTCCTACAGTACTATTGAATATAGTGTATAAAATGTCACTTTATCCTACATTTGTTTAAACATCATCTCTGTCATATGCCGCAAAGCAGACCGTTCATTTCCGGCACGATCTAACTACTTCGTAACTTTAAGTGCCTATTACGTGAGAATTATGAGGCGCAGATGGAGCGAGCGACTAGTTTAAAAATGTACACCATTTTCATGCCATTCTTCTCACAAATTTATATTCAATAGAAACATAAACACGATAAAAATGTGTAAGGTAATGCTTCACAAACGCCGCATAGCCTTTTAAAATAAATTTCTTGTTTTTCCTTTTTTTTAATCCGACGCCGTTTGTCTTTTTAAAGACATTTCTTGTTTATCGTAGTCGTGTCCAATCCACGTTTCCCTGTATGCTGTAACCGAGATTGTCGCATTAGTTTGTATCTTCTTCATGTAGATAGTTTTTAAGTGACCTTAATGTTGTGTATGAGTCATTTCCTCTCAGCCCGCTAGGTACATACTGTAATGTAAGATGGAATGGATTCGACAGTTTGCCTTCATCAGATACACGTTACACTAGTTTGTAGGAATTTCTGTAAAAAAAGTAAAAAGGTTAAGAATTTGAAATGGTTCATTATAAATACAGCAAGCTAAATCTGGGTTCAATTTTGTACCCGACAGTTTGGACCAAAATTCTTTTTTCTCAAATAATCAAAGTCAGAGTTACTTGTAATTGAAAAATCTGGTTCATTGATGCCTTGGATGTGTGTGAAAAGTAAAGCATAACCCCCACTCGTCATTGCAAACGGGTATTTCCTATCTGAGCCACGCGGCAGATATCTATTTTTAAACTAGGAAAACCACGCGACAACTTACTTTTGACATCACGTTATATCGCCGAGTAATTTTTCCCGATTTGTACTGTCTAACAATAAAGGTAGTGTTAAAAATCGCCTTAACTCAGACTAAAGTACGAGTGTATGTGGAAGTTAAGCCCAAATTTCCCAAAGCAGGCCCTCTCTACCGAAATTGTAAAAAAATACAGGTATTGTTAACATTTCAGGGTTGTCTTTCTTCTGCTAGTATAATGTTTGTCACATATGTGCCCAGTGCTACAGGTAAGACGAGTAAGCATTTATTTGCGACCACAAGGTTGTTAAAAATAAAACGCATTTCATAAAATATAATCTGGAAAAGATTAAAATAGATCCTGCGGCGTCAAAACATACACTACAGAAAAAAGCAGCTTCGGTCAGATTGAAGTTGTAATCAGTAGGATAGTAAAACTTCTGGCAGCTTCTGAAATGCAGGAAATGGTTCTATTGACATCCCCCCCCCCACACACACACACACACACACCTAGCACTGCCAGCACTCGATAATTTAATACCCTATCCCCTGAAAATCCTGGTTCACTCCTACTATATAACACAATGTTGTTTTAGCAACCCAATGCAATGTTTATATTTGCACAGGATACTGGGGTGATTTTGTCTACGGTCTCATATGTACGTGACGCTAATCAAATTAGTGTCTGGGTCACTTATCAATGACACGTTATAGTGACAAGCTTAACTTGTCGATGTTAATGATACTGTCCGCTTCGTGATCTTTATTAAATTATTCATAATTACTATCATATTACCTCCTTCAAAATCGACATGCCAGTGCCTGGCTATTTTAAATAAAATAGTGTTAGGGTGATGGATTTTGAACATACTGTTAGCTACATAGGACTTATGGATTAGAGCCCATCACAAACTATAAAATGTTACGTTAATTATTAATAATCCGAGATTCGAGGGTACGACAGAGTAATAAACAGTTATTAAGTTATCAAATGATTTAAAACGGTCCAGACCCAATGAAGCAATGGTGTGGTTTTTGTTAGAAACATACCGCATCGAATTGATTACAGCCACGTGCACCTATTTTGGTGGAGGAAGACTCGAGACAAGTTTCAGGGTAGAGCCACCGGTGCACCGCAGGTCAGCTGGAAGACATTCACTCATTAAGCCGGGGAATCAAACCAAGGCGGTGAGAGACAAGCAGTCACTGATGTGAAGTGGTGAACATTTGTATAACCGTTCTAATAATGTATCACAAGATACGCTAAAGTTTTTTTCATGTGTCGAAGCGGTCAAATTTAAACAAGTCAGTCTCAGGATGGTCAGGTCCAGGAGCGTATTGAAGACCCAGCCACTCCACCACCAAACACACACACACGCACGCACGCACGCACACACACACACAAATGCTGACGGAAACCTTGTGTGACACTGATGAAATATTTTGACAGAAACAACAACAAATATTAGAAACCAAAGTGGCTAAAAATAGTTTTTCATGTGTCGAATGCATTGAACGCAAAATGGTTCGCTTTAATAGTAGGTTCAAAGAAACAAGTTAATGCTGCGGTTTATCTCCGAACTGCGCATGCGGAAATATACGTCATATGTACACGTCAGTCATAAATAGTGCACTGAATGGCTCGGCAGTGATGAAATAATTAAAAAAAAATATGAAGTGCTAATCCTTTGGTTCTTAAAAACTTTCGCTAAACTGTGGTCAGGTCGCATTTAACGAGACCTTTTCGGGTTTTGTTGTAAAACTTTATTGAAGTCTTATTCTGACATACTGAAATATAACTGGTATACTAAATCTGCCAAACCAATGTACATTCGAACAGGGATGGTTCCATCCTTGCGGGTGGGGGTGCATCTCCCCACCCTCCAACATGGTAAAAGAGTAGAGCTGTAAAAACTCATGCATGTAAGCTTAAAAAATACTAAGCTTTTAAAGTAAATTTTGTCTGTTGACTGCTTAGGTCGAAGTAAAGGATCCTTTTTATGTGTATATATATCTAGTATTTACTGCGATAAAGCTGAATGGACCTTGATTCATAAATTCTAGTCTTGCATTCGAACTAACTTTAGGCACTCGACAAAAATGTACTCAAACGAACAATATAAACTTTATCGAGAAAAGCGTTAGTAATTTTACTTTTCGCTAAGAATGGACCTTTTTCTACAAAGTTAGGAGTATAATTTGAAATTGTTGCTGCATACTTCCGATACAATGCAAAAGGTAAACTTAAAGAAAACGTTTGTTGTTTTTCGAGGAAAGTTCTTTAGCCAATTTGCTATGGTCGCTTTAATGTTTGCGCTAGTACCCACTGATCAATAGAATGAGTGCATGTAACATTGAATATGGAAACGAACACAAGTGAAGTGTATGTACACGCCTAAAAAAGTTGGCCGTTGTTTGCAGTGGGGTTTTATTTCTTTTCTATAATAATATGCAAAAAAAAAATCTTTTTTTTAATTTCCTTAGCGCAGATTAAAAGGGAAACACGACATGTATAAGAAATCTAGTGGCATGTTTTTGATCATGACAATACATTATCATTAGGAATATAATATGCAGTTGGACTGTTGTTAAGTATCATATAACATGAATTGACCCCAAACATAACGATCTACCTGACGGTCACATACAATTTAAGGGATTAGGGATTAACCGGCATTTTTGCCGATACTGTGCAGCGACATTTCTATCATATTAGCACAGGGGCACTTATGAGGTGCTTAGGGGCTGAACCCCGCCGGTCCATTATACTGACACCGACGACTCAGGCGTAATGCTATCCCCTTAGACCCAAGCGTTAGGAGGGAAGCCACTACTACTAACTGCAAAGTCTTTGGTTAGACCCGGTCGGGGTTTGAACCGACGACCTCCTGATCCGCAAGCCGACGCTCTACCACCTGAGCTATTGCGGCCGGTTACACATACAATTTAAGGCTACAGTACGTAAATAGAGTATAGATACCAGTTTCCACATCAGTGAAGATCTTTTATCGCGGCAGCCATCTTTGGTGGCAACTTCAAGGGATTTTCAGATGTATTGTATAGAAGCGTAAATTTTATTTTCTTGTAATTTCTTCATTTGTGGTTCAAAAATTAAAAGTTATACACCATTGGAAATCTCTTGAAATTGATATTTTTAAAATACAATATTTTAAAATTGTTAATTGCACAAAGAATTAATACACAGAAATAAATAAAACTAGTGGCTCATCCTTAAACAAAATGAAAAGTGTATCTTTTTTGGTTGATTTTTTTTTTACATTTTACACTGTCAAAATTAAGTTTTGATATTGAAAATACTTAAAAAAAACTGTTAAATTTGAAATAAAATTCAGTAAACAGACTGAAAAATAAAAACAGTGGTGAATTTAATGCAGTACATATTTCCAAATTTCGGCCTGCATTCGCTTCTGCCTTCAAAGATGGCTGCCTTAAACTGTCTTATCAGTGCCTATGATATCACATGGAAACAATATTCGCATCAGCCATGTTTTGTACAGTTTGTATTATAATGTTTGCTGCATGGATCGAACAACCTTCTGGCTGATTTCAAATTAACTTCCGAACGTTACAAAATCCACCATTTTTGCGTGTGTGTGTGTGTGTGTGTGACAGGCCGAGTTACTCTAAAGACATGTCTGCAAGACATAAAAGGAAGTAATCACCGTTCGAGTCGTGATTTACAGACAATGGCGAATGGAATTGCACAATGCCGACACGATCCAAAAATACCAAAATAGTATGGCTTAGTAGATCTACCATAAACTGGTTTAGCAGATCAAAAAACGATTAAATACTACATGAGCTGTACTTGTACTGTACCTGTATTGTACAATCACATGTCGCATGTTTTCTCGAGGTATTTTTTATGCATTCGAGGAAGCAAAAATGTCGAGGTAAACCGGTTATTTTTTTAAATGAATACATGAACGCAATGAAATATACTCTATAAACATCTCACATGAAAACTGGCACTATGCCAATTTTTTAAATGTATACACATAATAATGCGTTTTACCAAGGTACGTAACACGTGCTTTGCTTAATTATATGATATCGTAATTTGTCTCCCCTTAGCACAGAAAAAAGCAAGAAAAAGAAAAAAATGTGTAAACACAGCTTATATTTTGCAAAATTAAGTATAAATTTGTGTAAAGTCATAAAAGGTGAAACCGTGATTAACCTTTGAAGCTCTTTAGTGATAATAACATACAACAATTGTCCAAATATTATTTAAATTGAAAACATCTACACTAATTCAATCTATTTGATCACTTCTTATAACACAAAAATATACATTAAACTGAAAGCCAAAATAAATTATAAAGTTAATAATCCCAAACAATTTTTTTTAATTTAATTTACATATAAAAAAAGCATGTTTAATTAACAGTTAGTGTTTTTTTATTTCTCTACTATCCCATTTTTTTTAATTGTCTGAGCTTAAAGGTGGTATCAGAGCATTTGGAAGAAATTTTCTCAAATGACCAAATAAGGCATTCTTACCTAAAAAGGTCGTACAAAATGCTGTTCATTGATGCCCTAGATCTGTGTGAACAGTCAAGCATTATTTACTGCTTGCCATTGCAAACAGGTATTTCCTATCCAACCACGCTGCAGAGACAACTATTTTTAAACTTAGAAAACCATGTGACCAATTACTTTTGAGATTAAGTTATATAATCATCTGGGTAATCTACTCTGACATCGATTTCTATTTTTTGTAGAGACCACTATCAAACTTTTTATACCGTTGGAAGTAATACACATTCAAAGTGATTTTTTTCACAGTTAGTTCTGTCTAACACTTTAATTTACATTCAAAATTGTATTTATTTAGACAAAAAAGGTACAAGTTTATACACAAATTATGCCGAAATTCCCCAAAGAAGTGGTTTGATATTGTTATATGTATTTGATAGTGGCAATCTGTCAGTTACCACCTTTAAATGACTTAATATGTGCTGTGGTTCGACACATTTCAACTTTCAAATACTCAGATTTTATAGCCTTGCAATGAATTCCTAGAACAATTCAAAACATGGCAAAGTCTAAGCTTGAAACTTAATTTTTGTGTTTATATCAATACATTGCAACAACAAAACTATAGTCTCATATAATGGATGTACGGAGCAGTAACACGTGAAGTAGGACCTCAGACAGAAGAATGGATTTAACCACAGGCACATCACACATCTGCTGGAAACCAACCCCACCAGGACTCAACCCAACCTCAGTTAAGGGTTGAGGAGTTAGCTTTAAGTTGGTGACAGACTGTATGACAAAAGGCGCCCCAACCCTACATTTTATTTTAATTTAGATATGATAAAAAGCATGAATAATTAGCAGTAGGTGACTGTACGCCAAAAGGCGCCCCAACCCCGGAATCAAGTCAACTCGGCATCTGGTGAATTCGGCACCTGCGTAAATAGTCAACTCGGCACCTGGTGAACTCGGCACCTGGTAAATTCGGCATTACGAATCTGGTGAATTCGGCACCTCGTTTTTTTTTAAAGATATAAACCATTATGCAAATAATATATAAAAATAAAAAAGAAAAAAAAAAGAATAAAAATAAAAAATTCACATGTCATATTGTCTAATGCGTGTATAAAAGCAGTTAAAACAACTAACTACAAAAAGTATATATGATTAATATAATAATTAAATATAAAATTAACGAAGAAATAAGGTAGATTATTAAACACATTAATTTATTCCTTATATTATAGATCTGCATTGTATTTATAATAAATTTACGTATACTCAACATCAAAGGTACTGTACTTAATCATGTGTTATTCAGTGTGTACCTTGTTTAAATTGCTAAAATAACAAGATGACAGCGGTGTATTCCTAGTATACATGGAAGGGGTACCAGGTGCTATTAGACAATGTATTCCCCGTACACATAGAAGGGGTGAGGTACTTATTATGAGGAGGTTAATGAAGAGACCCTGTCACCACATGGGCTTCCCTGTGTCACTTGTTCTTGCGCCAGCCAAGATGAATCTGGAATGGATAACTAACAACCAAATGTGCAAATGTTCATAAAATTTTCATAGAAAGATAAATTCTTACAAAAATTATATCAACTAATTCAATTCAAAAATAAATGTTAAGCCAGTAGCCAATGAATTATTTTGTATCTGTTGATAAATGTGGTCGTAATAAGTTACTTTGAAAATTCACCTTTCTTCACAAACAGACATTTCCAAGATAACAGTATAGGTCATACATTGTGTAACAATAAATAATGCCAAATTGTCTAGAAGCAAAGAGATAATAATATACAAATGCCGAGTTAACTAGATGCCGAATTCACCTGGTGCCGAGTTTACCAGGTGCCGAGTTTACCGGATGCCGAATTCACTATTCTCGGTGCCGAGTTCACCAAGTGCCGAGTTTACCAGGTGCCGGGTTGACCAGCATTCCCAACCCCCACATTTTGATGAGTTCTTTGGGCTAGTTTTTCTTTCTGTAGGTACTTTTGGCACCAGAAGATGGCTCAATGTGTGATCTTTTTCAGCTTCTTTTGTTAAAAAACATCACATCACTTGCTTGTGTAAAAACACTGATGCACTAAAAACTAGGGGAAAAACTACTTTAAGTGACTTGGCCTCAGTCGATTTTAATTCTTTCTATGAAAAGCAACCCATTCCAATGACATTGAATGATACATTTATATATTATCTCTTGTCACTATATATATTGTTTTCATTTGGTCTATAGGTTGGAATAAAAAGTGAACAACACTTTTCAAATTTTTTAACCATTGTAACTTAAAACCATGTAAATCGCCAACTGCACATACGAAAATATTGATCCTTGTGTGCACATCCGTCATAAACAGGTCACTAATTGGATTGATAATAATGCAATAGTTTATCAAATTAAGTGTGCAAAGTAAAATTGTATGTAAAAATTACCTTCATGTTTGCCAAACTGTACCAAAGGTGTTGCTTAAAAAAGCTTCTTAAGACGATTCTTAAACAAAGAAAAAAAATCAAAATTACAAATTATACTTTCAATGTCTAATTATGGTTGCTTATTTTCTACATAAACCAGTATTCACAATATATCAACATAATTTAAAACTTTTCACATATAAAGAGCTTTTCGAAACAAATTTAGCATCACTTACTAGTCAATTAGACAAAATATCTTATATAAATCCCCCTTGACTGTCCAATTCCTGCACAGAACCATTACTCAGGTACTTGGAGCTGGGTGCAGCAAATAGTCTCTCTCAAGGACTAACATTTTGTGACCGGTTTCCAGATTTATATCTGGGACCCTCGGATCCAAAAACCATTTTCTAACTTTTACATTCAGTGTCAATATTCAGTGTTATTTTTGCATCGTTGTCAAATTGATTTTCATAACATTATTGATGCGATCCAGCCTTTTGTGGCAAATTTAATTCTGAATTTGGATCAGAATGTTGAGATCTTTTAAAACCTGTAACTCAAAGTGATGTGAGTTCGAGGCTTAAAAGTCAGAAACACCTTACACCTTGGACATCGGTACCATAGCAAAACAAATCTCCTTGTGTATGTAGTAATAAAATGAGCAAATAATTAAAGGTCATAACATGTGCTATTACAATTATTTATTTATTAAAAAGAATATTTATGCCTTTCACATTATTTAAAACACGTAGAAATACATGTTATCTAAGAACCTGAGTATTTGTTTAATCAAACAGTATATCTATCACAAATAAATTTAAAAACAACAACACACTACCCAAACCTTCTTAATCTGTTCATTTAACCTGTTACTGGACATTAAGATCGATTTTTGGTCTCTGACCAAGTTCCACCATACTCTGTCCAAAACTGGTATCTGAGAAAACGACCTAAAATTTAAAAAAATTTGCCTAATAACATTTTAAGATGACAAATACTGAAACTAATAATTACAGCATTTTTACATTGATTAAAAAACAAACACAAACTTGGAATTTTTGGTGTAGTGTAAAAGTATAAAATTAAAAGATGTTATAATGAACACAAATTAAAACTTTATTAAGAGATCCATCTCAAGTTTGGAAACTTCTAATTTTCATCATTCTTGATGGGACTATTTTATCCCACAGCCCCACATTTTGTCAACCGGTAAACCTGTCACTATTATTAGCAAAGCTGCATGTCTCATCTTTGAAGAACCTGATCTTCTACATCTTAAAACTTTCATCAACCTTCCTGCAATTTATAAGACCAGTTAATACAGTCATGAATAATACATCATTTTTTCCCCACACATCACCATACTTGAATAAGATATTGCTATTCAATTTTTTTTATCATCTGTCACTTTTTACCACTACTCATTTTAAGGGTCCATTTTGTTTTCCAACCCATCAATCACTAGACACGGCCTTTCTGCTTCATTTTCCTCAAACCAGCTTCAAAGTCCTCCTTAGTCAGACGATATGCCCAGTGTTGAAGTGTCTGACGAACAACTGGAGAAATGGCTTTGTTATCAAAATTACTGTTTGCACGAACACATTTGGAGATCAGATTGCCACGCCATCTACCCGTATCACCAGCACACCTCAGCCATCTACCAATCTGACGTTCATCGTCGGAGGTTCTTCGTCCCTGATAAAATCTGTAAACAAGCGTGAAAATATCCATTAGAAATCGTAAATTCTTAACTGCATGAGGAAAAGAGAATTTATTGGACTTCAAGCCATTTAAGAAGCAAGTTAATATTAAAGCAGCATGTCATTTGGCATTACATTTCCTTTAAGACATATATATCATAATAAGTTATTACCAAAAAAAGGCTATAAATAGATACAGATAATTAAATACTGAAAAAGATACACCAAATGTAAATGAATTTTATACACGTCCATGCATTATGCAGTACTTTGATTGCAGTAGTACACAATTAAAAATCCTACCTGTAAACAATTTGATATCCAACCTTATGCACCGATTGTCTAACTAACAGAAGTAATATCTATACCTGCAGTACCACTGAAACCAGCCATATGGGTCCTGTTTATGGATCCAGCCACTCTCTTCCCACATCTCGAGGCTACCCCCACACTTCACACCGTAAGTGTTCACACCCTCATCATACTTTGGAGATGCTACCTAAAAGCATCAAATGAAATATGCATAAACATAAAGATCTTTTTGTGCTATACACATTTTATGTCATTTTTTGGTTTAAGCTGCAACCATGTCTTAATGCCCTCATCATAGAGCAAACAGACTACAAAACAAACAGCACAGTGAGGGTTATACCTCACCTTTATGCACACCTACACACCAATTTCAACTGTGGACACTATGGAAAATATGAAATAACATCGAATGAACAAGGAAACATAATACGTGCAAGAAATATGTGGGCCATAACATAATCAGCCACATCATTTTTAAAAACCTAAAAACACATATACTAAACTAAACAACGCTTTACAGCCATTTTCTGAACCTAACCACTTGTAACACCTCATTTCGCTTACCAACCTTTTGTGTCAAAAAGGCCAAAATCACACAAGTCCAAAAAAATGTGGTCCAGTCCAGTAGATATTGCCAGTTTGGCGGACCAAAGGTCCAGTGTTTTCAATTTCTTTTGTAAAGACTACACTCTTTCTTGCACCCATCTACATTTTAACTTGGCCTACCTCCTTAGCAATGCTCAATCCACATATCCAATCTTCCGGCAACTCCTTCCACACTCCAGAATAATTTCTGTCTGGAAATATTTTAAAAAAAAAGTTGTAAATATTCACCAATCCACGGTTGAAGAGATTATCATTTTATCATAACTTTCATTCAATTAACCTTCTTTATCAGTTAAATATAGATGGTTATATAAGTGTTGTCATTTATATTTTAAAAGTAGCATCAACACTGACACAGTCTTTGGTCATTAATAGTCCATGGTGACAGTCAACAATTATTGGCGGAGAATGATAAAAACCACCAATGCACCCCATTTAAGAGACAATTTCAATTAGCAAATTTCACAATAACTCCACCACATGCTATAAATGAGAGGAACAGAGGCTTGAAGGCACCACCTTCAACATTTTGGCAAACGGTTCTGTCCCGGTTGATGTTACCAATTCATACCTGCTAGTTTTCAATTTAACAATTTTTAGACCTGTCAGGTCTATGTACCTGTTACGGATGATCGGATTGGCCGAAAGTAGGTTCCCCCAAAACTGCCTGCTTGGAGTACCTCCTTTGGGGTCATATTTGGTCTGAACTCTGGATGGTCCGGAAAGACAAGTTGACCCTTGGCATTCGTCTTTGGGAGAGGCTCAGTGAAGACAATTCTGTCAGACTAAAACAATTTTTTTTTCATGAAACATTGATGCAGCAAATAACATCATATCTAATACTTAACTAAGGATACTCTCTGTGACAGGTATTACTGGTCTGATAAGTAAAACAATCCAAGCAGTGAGTTTAACTGCAGTGCAAGCATCAAGTTGGCCCAGGCTTTAAAAAGAGGCCAAGAGCTGGTGATAGCTATCAATCAGCAGTATATTATCAATGCTGTGGACCTACATGCTAGAGTGTTTCGGATTATCCAGGGAAAATCACTCCACAAGTGACGATTTTTTTATTGTTTTATTGGGTTTATCATCACATAAACAGTATTTCAGTAATTTGGTGTCCATTTGAAGAAGATATAGTCCTGCCGTCAATGTGTATAGCATGCTGTGGCATGAGACCATACCCACCATCAGACATTATTCTGACAATGAGCCAACATAGTCTTGCAACTTCCCTTACAGAAAGTTTAGGCAGCTACAACAGCTAAACCAGTGCCATTTTCTGCAAAATGTGAGATTTTCTCTCACTTAGGACATAATGGTCTACTTATTGTGCTACTTGGAGCCAGTTAAAACTAAATTTGGTATTCTTGAAAAAGAATTAAAAACAAAACATAACCGATCATATATAGGTCTTTACACTGTCATGACTAAAGAGAAACAACAACAGGAATTTAAGAGATAATCAAGCTCTAGTTAAAGATATATTTCTCATGTCTAAAACAATGTTGATGAGGATAATTTTGTCGGGGTTATATGTCGCCGAGTGGGAAGTCCAGTGTTTTTTGTTTGTATTTCTTTTTTTTTTTTTTAACATTGCACAAAACAATTATAGTCATATTGGCAATGTCCACCTAATTGTTGGCGGAGGAAGACCCCAGACATGTCTGGACTGAACCATCAACTCACCATGGATTAGCTGGAAAACCTACCCACATGAAACTTACCACCCTGATCACATGGAAAGGAGCTTCGAGGCAGTGGTCATGGGTTCGAACACATACTAGGCAAATTTTTCTTTTAGCTTAGATAACAAAAAAACAACAACAATGCAAAAGCTGCAGCATTATACCTCTTTGTTGTCATTTTCATCAATCAATTTTGGATAATTGACCATTTCGAAATTACGAAATCTCGCGCAATCTCGCTCCGCGGGAGCGAGGTCAGGGGGGTTCCGTTTATGTGCTCGCGTGTAAACATAGAACAGCTGACTTACTTTCGTTTCTTCTTCACACACAAAAAGAGGGACAAAGTGAATAAAAATGATACACCAAAATCAGAACTTGTATTTGTATGTTTTAAATGAATTTTACTCGCTTAGATAATTTTATTTTGCTATGGGACAGAACGATTTCTGCTGTGCTGAAGGTTGTAACCACGAGAGATCTCGAGGTGCCACATGCAATTTTTACAAGATTCCTAACGATAAAAAGCTCAGACCTGCGTGGCTGACTAATTGGAGAAATGGATACGTTGTCATTTAGCCTTTAGTTCCAATCAAAATTTAAATTATCTTCCAAATTATGTCATTTTGAAGACCACCCCCTTCCCCCCTCCGCCAAGTCAAGGAAAAAATAATTTAAAGTGCCAAGTATATTTTCCCATAGACCAGCAGTAAGAAAGGCCTCAAGATGACTATCAAAAGAAAACATAAAAACTATGCATGGTAAGCTAATCGTTTTTGATTAGCACCCCCTTCCCCACCCAACAGGCAAAAACCAACCAAAAAACCTTTTATTAAGGTTATTTTGATTTCAAATAAAGTGAATTGTTTACATGAAACTCTCTAATAAAAATTCTGTTTGTGGTTGAAGAAGAAAAAATGTTTATATTTATATATTCCTTGAGTAATCTGATATCATTTGTGTTTGACTAAAAACTCCAGGGATACATACTTGAATGTTCTATGCCAAAATGTGGTCTTAAGTGGGCCCTACAGGGTACTTAATTTTTGTACCTATTTAAAGATAGAAATGTTTTAATTTAAAATATATGGTTTTGTAAATTCATTATTAAATTATGTCTTTCAGAAATTACAGTATGACTTCCTGTGTTCCAGACTGCAAAACAGAATACATGTTTGTGATTAAACATAAACATTATTTGTGTTGCATAATTTATAGCTAAATATAGCGTTGGGTCCTTTTATGAGCCAAAAAAGATATTGTAGACTAAGTGTTTTGTCCTTTTTGTTGTCCTCGCGTAAGTCAATGCATTTTGCTCTTTAAAAGGTGAAGGTCATAAACCACACGACTGCCATATGGTGACATTTTTAAACACAGCTGCATAGCGGATGCGAAGGGGAAAAGACGCCAAAAACACGGTCACACTTCCTGTCCTCTAGACAAACAAGGTGTCATAAAACTGCCAATTAGCTTAATAAGTTGGGGTGTCCGCTCATGTCTTAAAATTAGGGATTCAATTTGAGTAGAACTTTACGATGATATGAAAGGGACCCACGCGCATGGAGAAACATAATATGAATTTACAAAACGATATCTTTTAAATTATTTCATTTTTATCTTTAAATGGGTACAAAAATTAAGTACCCTGTTGGGCCCACTTTAGACCACATTTTGGCATAGAACGTTCAAGTATGTATCCCTGGAGTTTTTTAGTCAAACACAAATGATATCAGATTACTCAAGGAATATATAAATATAAACATTTTTTCTTCTTCAACCACAAACAGAATTTTTATTAAAGAGTTTCATGTAAACAATTCACTTTATTTGAAATCAAAATAACCTTAAAAAAAGAAGGTTTTCTGGTTGGTTTTTGCCTGTTGGGTGGGGAAGGGGGTGCTAATCAAAAACGATTAGCTTACCAGGCATAGTTTTTATGTTTTCTTTTGATTGTCATCTTGAGGCCTTTCTTACTGCTGGTCTATGGGAAAATATACTTGGCACTTTAAATAATTTTTTCCTTGACTTGGCGGTGGGGGGAAGGGGGGTGGTCTTCAAAATGACATAATTGGGAAGATAATTTAAATTTTGATTGGAACTAAAGGCTAAATGACAGCGTATCCATTTCTCCATTTAGTCAGCCACGCAGGTCTGAGCTTTTTATCGTTAGGAATCTTGTAAAAATTGCATGTGGCACCTCGAGATCTCTCGTGGTTACAACCTTCAGCACAGCAGAAATCGTTCTGTCCCATAGCAAAATAAAATTATCTAAGCGAGTAAAATTCATTTAAAACATACAAATACAAGTTCTGATTTTGGTGTATCATTTTTATTCACTTTGTCCCTCTTTTTGTGTGTGAAGAAGAAACGAAAGTAAGTCAGCTGTTCTATGTTTACACGCGAGCACATAAACGGAACCCCCCTGACCTCGCTCCCGCGGAGCGAGATTGCGCGAGATTTCGTAATTTCGAAATGGTCAATGTTTTGGTGCCTGCTTGACCGTCCCTTTTTCACTATCTGTTTTTCCAGCTTTTGGCTGGCTTTTCTTTGGCTGAACTGAAAATATGTAATAATGAAAATCATTTGGTTTAATGAAAATCTTAACCGATGATTTAAAATCAAATCAAACAATCAATATTAATATTAATTCAAGCAATTCACTGTTCAAATTTAACAGATCTTAAATGATTAAATCGAATAGATTAAAAGAAAAAATGATCTTATTGTTCTTGATAATCTGCATTTAAAAAGATATTGTGATTTTTCAGATAATAGTTTTGTATTAAAAAACAACTTAACATGCGGTTATAAAACTTACCTTTCCTTTGTTTGGCCGCTGTGGCTTGAGGTTGAGCATCTTCGTTCATCTTTCTTTTCGGTTTTGCCATCGTCGTGAACGGTTGAAGCAACCGATATTAACTATTTACTTAGGAATTATTTTATACAAAGCAGCTTTCTGTGCTTTTTTGTGCAATTGAAAACTTATTATTTAAAAGTTTGATTTAAAATAACTTGCCAAGTACGAGTTATTTCAGGCATGTATCGCCTTACTTATCACTTGCTGCAGCTGCAAAGCACATACATGTGCATGAAATGTTTACATAACACACGCATGCGCAGCTCGATTTTTAATCAAGCGGATTTTCCACAGCCCTGCATTAGATATTTTTAAAAAGAAACTGTTCTTTGTAAAATAACAATAAAAAATAACATCTTATGGTTGAAATAATAATAATATTATTCGACGAAAGCTGTGTTTAAATTGAAATTACCGTACTTAGTATTTTTATTTAAACCATGGTCTAAGGGACGGAAATCACACATGCATATTCCTTTTTATGTGGAGTAATGTCCCTTGCGCCAAAAATCGCAATTCCAATGGTCCAGGTGGGTTTTGAGTTTTCGAGCTTTTGTGCACTTCATTGAAAGCGGGTTTTAGAGCGGAGAGTTTATCTAATGAACGCAAGAGTGTAAACTAAAATCCTTTCCAATTAAAATCACTTTCGTAAAATTTCCAAGGCGGAAAAAATTCTTCCCGTTAAATCTTCTAGGCGGAGACTTTGGAAAATCTACGGGAGCGAATTTGTCCGCCTGTCCTGAATGACCGTAGGGATTTTACACCCAAAACCGTTACTCTATCTGTTAGTTGTTAAGCCATCTGCTTGATTTCATTTTATGATCTGTTCTTCGGAGTTGCTAGTCCGGACAAATTCGTTCAAAAAAATAATCACTGATTCTAGTAGCTTATTATATTTAATACAGTTTTTTTTTTATTTATTTCATTGCAATGTGTGAATTTATCACACGTATATTTGTACTGCTATGCATTCTTGATATCTTTCCGATGTGATTGTCTGTACATGTTATGTGATCAATTTCTGTATAGTCTTCATAACTGGAGGAGATAAAGACATATATACCAGTGCTCTTGTTTATTCTCTCTTCTGTCTGTCTGATAGACTTGCTAGACCGAATAATAACTTTTTTATACTGTACAAGAGCCATAACTCATTTTGACTGGTTTTAATATTCATGTGCCCAACATCAGCATAACCCAGTTCTTGATAACCGGGCCATGTTTGTTTATTGGGTTTATCGTCCCACCAACAGTATTTTAGTTCTCTGGAGACGGTGTCAACTTGAAGCAGATATAGTGCTGCCTTCACTGTGTATAGCATGCCGTGAACACCTGGCATGATACCACACCCAGTCACATTATCCTGACACCGGGCCAACCAGTCGTGGAACTACGCTTATATTTGCTTGAGCGTTAGCAAGGGAGCTATACCACTACCATTTTTAACGACTTTGGTATGTCGCGGTCCGGGATCGAACCCGGGGCCTCCCGTACCTGGCGCCCGGGCCATGTCTTCGTTTATTTATCTCATCTGGCAGAAGGACACATATACTCTGAACCCCGACTAATCAACGCTTTAGACAGGTTTCTATATATACATGAACTGTTGAAGTCATCGATTATTTCATTGATGATAAAATGGTTTTCAGTTTATTGATTACAAATATATATTCTGTACAGGAATTGGTTTTATTTTAATTACATTTACTAGGTTACTCCCATTCTACCATCCATTTAGGATGCACATATTACATTTGACATAGATGGCCCAATATCGGTGAGCCTCGGCCGTTTGTAGCAAAACAACATGGGTCACGCAATGACAATTTAAAGGAAAGCGCTGCAAGGACCGTCGTATTCATTGCTGCGGAATGTCACGTTTTGAGAAAACAAGAAGATCACGTTTTGGAGCGACATATGTTGGACTTTTAAAGAACCGGTGAAAAATAACTGTATTCTGATACACAACTCTGCCTTCAATATTGTGGACATGTGCAGAAGCAATCGGAACTCCTCGGGTAATTCCGTCCTCGGGACAATCCTCCCTCGGATGTATCTGGTGCAATGATACTTGCAGAAATCACGATCGTTTTGTTCGCCGGAAGTCGAATATGCCAAAGTAGTTCGCACAAAACATAAACACTGCCATCGTTTGGCAGCTGCGTGTTTGCTGCGCTTGGTAAATTGAAATTTGATGATTTAAAATCGAAGCCGCCACAAATTGAAGTTTTACAGGCATCGTACTGTAGTGAACTGTCACCCGAGCTGCCATCTCTGTTTTGAAGTCTGTCTCGGAAGTAGTCCCAGTTAGGGAAATGGCGGACGTGATCCGACTACCTACATACATCCGAGAGATGATTTGTGAATTATCCGAGGTGTTCCGATTGGTGCAGGACGATGGGTCAGATCACAGAAGCACAACAAAACAAACCGGTGTGATAGTATAAGTGAATTATTCATACTACCACGATTCACTGCTTGTTGTACTTCTACGCGTTCTAGATGGTGTTGCGATGCTCATAGGACTTTGCCATATATTATATATTCTTATTCATGATCATAACAATGTTACTTGTGCAGTGTGGCGATCGTAGAAAATCTCCCCGTGCATGTAATCTATGTTGTCATTTAATTCATCCTATAAGGGTTTTTTCGTGTATTTCCTTTGATGGACATTGGACTTTTTGTTAAATGGCTCGTCAGGGATTTGTTCTTGCATTTACACTTGTCTTGCATGTGAATACCTTGTGCCCTTTCATTTTTTTTTTATATGTTGCAATGTTCATAGGACTTGTCATATATATTCTTATTATGTATCAGTTCGATGTTGCATTTTATAATAATAAGTGCACCCATTTTAAAGGGCATAGTTTATGTAAACATTTGGTTTCTCGGTTACGGGAGTTAAACAATTTGACTATGCGCTTCGTTTCACATCATATCATGGAAATACGTATAACTACTTTTTATCGCGTTAGCAATTGTTGGCCTGTCGGCTGCATTCGCGCGAAGTAGCATCGCTGTCATTCTCTCACCAGAGGGCGTGCTACACAAGTTTCGCTTACACCTCTGTCAACGCCCGGTGTACAAGATTCTTGTTCAAAATATAAATAATGAATAAAATGCTCGTGAGATTATTTTGATCTCTGTATATTTTACTTATTTTATTTTTTTAGAACAATGTTTAAGATATATTTTAACCCAAATTTTCGGGAAACTATTTTGCGACATGTGACGATAGAATATCACGTGTATGAGAACTACTTTTCCCGGCGTTGACAGAGGTGTAAGCGAAACTTGTGTAGCACGCCCTCTGGTGAGAGAATGCATCGCTGTACGAACTGCTAACGCAACCTTTTTTCAGAACGAACAAGAAAATAGTCCAAAGTACTTTCGCAAAAAATAAATATATATCAGTTTCACTGTTTCATTTTCATGTATTTATCCAATCAAAATACCCTGTGCGAAACCATTTACACGCAATGGGTGTAGCTGTTTAATTGTTTAAATTCATAAAGTAATATTGTTAACTCCTCGCAAAGTGATATAAACTACTTAATACAAATCGCGACATTATTTCCTTTTCATTTACGTATAAGTAAAGGTTTGTTTCGATAGAAATTATTGAAGAGTATTGATTAAATGGTTTCATTGATAAGTAAAATTCGCCGAAATCTAGTGCACTTAATTTATTCAAGGAAATAAACCAATTACAAAAAAAAAAACCTATAGGGAGCCAAAACATACATCGATGGAAGACCAAATATAAAAAAGTATTAAATCAAGAAACTCGTGTTTATTTAAATATAGATCTGAATGTATAATGCTAACGAGATCAGGAGAAGATATTTCGAGCCTAAGTCGGATAAACAAAATTATTAAATTATACATTTCAATAATATACACACAAATTAAAATAATTTACCCCAATCACAAAGGCAGAAAAAAAGTTATAACACATAAACAAAATTAATAATTAACAAATCAATACATAAAAGTTAAGACGTGAGTTGTCCACAAGTAGTGTAAATAAAAAATCTAAAATAATGGCATTATTGTTCTTAATCTTTTGTTTGATGTGTAACAATTCGGTTTTACTTATGGAAGACTTGAAAAATCACGTTTTGGGGCGACCATTCGTCGTTCAGGTGTCGTCGACTTGTTATCGAAGATTATAATCCTGAAAAAGGCAAAAAATGCAACGTTTTTACAGTTTTATAAAAGCCAATGACACTATTTTTGACACATGAAAGTCTCAAGCAAGGATAAGGATAGTTCAACTACAGGTTGGCCCGTTGTCAGGACAATGTGACTGGGTGTTGTATCATTCCAGGGGATTATTGCATGCTGTCAATGCAGCACTAGATATGACTCAAATGGACACAGTCTCCAAATAACTGAAATACTGTTGATCGGACGACATACACAATGAAGAAATCTGTCTATCATCTGGGCACAACCACTGACCGATCTCGGATCGGCTGGAAGCCCTGGTCGCATTATTAAACAAGAGCATCGCAAGGCAATTCCTTAGACAGGCCCCTTATACATGCGCGAATGTCAAGTCACCATAGCACATTTTTATGATGCACCTGCAAAGAAATTATACGGGGAAATAAGGGAGGAGTTTTCTGAAAATAAATTGACTAAAACTACCAAAGGTAAAATGCAGAACAAAAACTATGCAGCCGGAGCTATTTTACTTTTACGAACAACTACACACTATTATCAATCATTCGTGCACGTTTAAAAAACACAAAACAAACAATCAAAAACAAACAAACAATATAACAACAAAACAACAACAAAAACATGCCTGAGAAATATAAGAGGAGTTATATGTACAAGAGTATGCTCAGAAAAACAACAGGGAGCATTAACTCTGAAATATAATCTGATTTATCCCACCTAGATAACACATTCAAATTACTCATCCATGCAAGTATAACAAATCCTATGAGTTGTGAAAGAGAAGTTGTCTGCAAGAAAAAAATCTGCGAAGAAGAATAACAAAGAACTATAACTCCGGAACGAACTATGCAACCTATGCAATCAGAGTTGTTTATCTTTTGTGCACGACAACAAATCATTATCAATCATCAATGCAAATATAAAGAAACTCCGAAGAGAAGTAAAGGATTCGCTTTCCTGACAAGAAACTGCTAACGAAAGACGGACGGACGACGCGCCATATCATTACACCATAGCACAAACATTCCTGCATATAGAAGTAAAATTATTATTAACATGACTCACTTTTTGAGAGCGCAAGAATTTGGGGTGATCATCATGTGCACGAAGTCTGGATAGCTAATGACGCCTCCGTTCGATCTGTCCACTTCTCGAATCAAACTTCGTATCTCCGTGAAAGTTTTCTGTTTACCCAACTTCTCGAGCATTCGTGTTATGCCGACATAATCTGCAATTAAAGAATATTATTTTAGTTGTTGTAAGGGTTTCTAGTGTCATTCATAATTCACCATTACAACTATGCGCCGAAAGAGTGTGACTTTGGCGTAGTCTAACAATTTATGAATTTTCAGCGGTATTTTGGTAAACGCTATACCCTCTATCAAACATTTGTATGACAAAGAAAACATAAAAAGCTGGAGATAATGTGAAAACTAATTTTTAAATCCGGCGGGGGGGGGGGGGGGGGGGGGGGGGGGGGTGTAGGACAATTAGATACATTTTGTATATTAAATAGGCGGGCGGTGTTTGAAATAGGACATATTTGAAATCGTTACACATCGAGTTTGCTGATATCAAATTTCCCTAAATATTAACCTGAATAGACAAGACGTTAGATTATTTAAGATATTTAATCTTATGGTAAGAAAATCACAAAATATTAAAATGAATGCACACAATAAATCACTTGAAATAAACAAGGAACAAATGAGAAGCTCATGCCAAGAAAAACAAGTTTCTGCCCAAAGCATCTCCAGATGACACAGCACAAACAGCAACTGTTGTTGCTTCTCGCATTTACAAATTAGTACAATTAAACAATGTCGATAATTTGTTAAAATACTGACCTAAAGCAGTGTCGATCTAAAGCAGAATGTCAAAACGAGCAAAAAATGTTCAAATCTATGTTTTAAACATTAACTTTGTTTAACGGATAATGCTGTGGTCAATTTGTGACAGCTGTTTCCTAATTTGTTTCTCGAGAGGATCTGATATAAAAATATTAAACGAGTTTAAATGACTCTAGAAAAGTGTCGTTGCAACGGATGCTGGAATAAGTGCATCGTCGGCAACCACAGTACTTTCTTCCGTTACACTCCATACATACCGTGGGAAGATTGACTAGCAAAATCTCGTTTTCATGAATATGTATGAGGCAGGGGAGACCAATCTTTTTCCAATGAAATCGCATGTTACAATGAAATACTCTTCAATCTCAATGACGTCATACTGGGATTTTCTTACTAAAAATAGAAACCAACGCACATGTTTACTCATGGAGGTCGCCATTTTGAATGGTAAACCGAACCTTAGATGTAAAACGTAATTTCATTGGCTAGTTATCCGTGGTGGTTTCCTTACGGCACCAATGAAACTGCCTCATTAATTATTCATGACTACGAGATTTTCCTAGCCAATTGTCCCACGGGTACATAACGCAGCATAGCGGAGTAATGTAACGGGGGATAACCGACGATGGAATAAGTGCGTATCGCCTATCGGGGACAGGAACCTTTCATAAACGTATTTGATGATGTAATTTCTGCTACGGGATACACATTTAGTAAAATGGGACTAGGGTGGGGGCTAGGCATCGTCGGACACCCACGACCGATCCATTCAGGGGCTAGGGAGCATTTCTGGCTTGTATAACACCTGGTGTGATCAGTATTTATTAAATGGTGAATGATCATGAAATATTAAGTCATTTTAAAAGTATTTAAAGGTGGTTAACTACAGTCTGCCTACATCAAATACATGTAGCGAGATCTTACTCCTGTTTGGGATATTTGTTTATAACTTCTGAAGCAAATCATACTTTAATCTTTAAATGTTAAACACTATCTCAATTTGAACACGATACAACTTGTTAAAAACACAAAATAATCATTCTTTTTAAATCTGTAAACAAGCACGACTGAGATATCTGCTAGAAATAGACACCGACGTCAAAGCGGCTGACCCGGATTATGATGTATCACCTGAACTCAAATATAATTGGTCACGCGGTGTTCTTAGTATAAAAATGACTAACTGTGCAGTGTGTCTCAGATAGGAAATACATGATTGTAATGACCATTGTGGTGTTTATGCTACACTTTCTCACATACGTGTAGAACACCAATAAACAACATTTTTGGTAACAATAATTTATTTGTTTGTTTTTGGATTTTTGTTTGTCCAATTTTTGGGATACCATTGTTAAAACGACGGGATTCCGGCGATTCAGATCTATGATCATTCTTACTATACTTAGTAATTGTCTCACACAAAACATTGCTAATAATATGAAACCCGTATTGGTATAAGTATAAAAAAAAAACATGCATCAAAGCCGATAATAAACAAAAAATAATACGTTATACGGAATTCTCTAAGTAAGTCGAAGTTAGTCGAAGATGTACAGAAGACATCTGTCAGCACTAGAAACATCTCGGGACGGAGGCTCAGGAATGAACGAGAAGTTACGAATGATCTGCTAGAAAAGTGGTATCATATTTAGGAATACATCCAAGGTGATCCGACTACCAACATATATCCGAGAGATGATTCGTGACTTATCCGAGGTGTCTTTAAATTAACAGAGATTTAAAAAAAAAAAAAAAAAATAAAAAAGCACAAATTAAATTCGTAACAGCTTATTATAATTAAAATCGTCCTACGATTTGAAATCGGTCAAAGAATCTGTCACGGGCCCATCGTCGGGGGTTCTACGAGTTTCTGCTATAGCTGCGATGTTGTTTTTTCCCCGTAGTACTTTGTGTCTTACCTCTGGGGCTTGAAAGTGTTTGGGGACGAGGGATTCAATTATGTTAACCTGCGCTATCCTCTGCGATCGAGAAAGTAATATTTTTCTTACCTACGTTTCCATTAGAATCTTTCTCAAACTCTAGGAATAAATCTGAAATAGAGAGAAAATAGCATAGCAATCGTTTGTCTCGTTAACCAGACGAATATTATCGCTGTACTTCGAATGAGATTTATCCAGTTAATTAAAAGGTCATTTCTTGGGCTTCCAATTAAGTTTTATAAATCTCCAGAATCTACCCCTTTAATGCTACTGTTAAATTAGGGCAGGCGGTATTTAAAAATGATCTTTGAGAATTGTGTATAGTTTTGCCAAGATTGGGATATAATTTGACTAGTGAGCTCTTAGTCTTGATGCTAAACCATCTCACAGTACCAGTTTTATGTTAAATATTGTAGATATACTTAAGACATTTTTTTAAACTGCAAATTATAATTAAGTTTTTTTGCAAGCCATTTTGTATCGTGACGTCATATTCAGCCGTTGACGTCGCGTGCCTTCGTTCACTGGGTCGATTTTCGATCATCGGCTTTGTAGACTGGGGCGGAAAATAAAGCAGTGCCTTATCAGCCTGTAATCACGACCCTATTCTGAGATCCTGATTTATTATAGTCATATTCAATATACTCAACCAAAGGTAAAAAACCTGATATCGTAAATCGTGTCTATTTTCCCTAGATTTCCTGCAGAAAGCATACAGTTATATTGCTCCCTTGCTCACGCTCAAGCAAAAATATGTAGTTCCACGACTGGTTGGCCCGGTGTCAGGATATTGTGACTGGGCGTGGTATCATGCCAGGTGTTCAGGGCATGATATACACAGTGAAAGCAGCACTATATCTGCTTCAAGTGGACACCGTCTCAGAAATACTTTGAGGGACGATAAAACCAATGAATAATTATATTCGTCTGCTGTGGACGTCGTGATCGACATGGCTTAAATATCTATTTGTAGATGAACCGTTCTCAATTGGATCCATGTCCTTATGTTTGTGATCTGTTCTTTCTTTACCGAATTGTGTTCGAATGTTAAGCTTGACTCCATTGCTTACGTTGTATTTTATGATACATATGCTTGTTGTATTTTATAATACATATACACGTATATCGCCATTCGATCTGTCAGTACTGAAGAATCACTTAATAGGCCGACCGACGGAATTGACTCAAATAAATCCCGCATATGCTTTGCAGCGGGATATATTTTTGATTTACCTCTAGTAGAACTATTTGAGCGAAACTCAGCCTGACAGAGATCTTTCGCAAATTCAAGGCGGATCACTGCGAAATAGATTTATTCTAACCTCTATACGCTACGACCCGAACACCTCTTGATAACCTTTTGACACTGTAAACAACGATAGAATGTGTACCTTTATACGATTTCAACTTCTCAGCAAGATTTTCTACCATCACATAAGAATCATTCGAAATAATTTCCTGTAAAAAGAAACAAAATAGAAATGATTAATATTGCAGGTTAAAAATAATACATTTTAAAATTAAATAAATGCGGCAACTTCATTTTACCGTATTTTTTACGACGCTCTTCCTGAATTGAAAATACCATCCTGCATGTATACGGTTAATGAATTTACTTAAATTAATTTTAATCAATTTGTCATATCATCAATATATTTACAAATTATCGAGGCATTTTGACCCCAAACCTATGTTCCTGTTGTAATGAAGCGTTTAACAATCAGAAAACTGACGTACCGATTCAGTTAAATGTAACGATTTCATCACCATCGCCGATGAAGTTTAATTTTTAAATCGCAGTGAGTGAAACTGGTAGAGCGTCGGCGTCAGGTATGGGAGACCCCGGGCCGCGATATACGTAAGTATTAACATCTGTGATCTTACTTTTTGACTATTGGTTTGTAAATTGAAAAAAAAAGGCACGAACACGCGTTTGTTCTGTTAAGTTCTTGAAGGTGGTATTCGACAGTTTGCCAATACCTTGTATATGTAACAATATCTGACCTCTGTTTGCGGTATTTATGCATAATTTCTGTAGGAAAAATATCATACTTCCGTCTTAGCTTTGACGATTTTCAACAGTATCACAATTTTAGGGCAGTAAAACTCACTCATTAAAACTTAAAATGTCCATTTCTTTCAAATCTATAAATAACGGAGATTGGGATTCCTGCTAAAAATAGACATCGATGTCACAGCGGATGACGTCAATGAGCTAAAACACAAGTGGTCACGTGTTTTTCTTGGTTTAAAAATAGCTAACTGTGCAGCGTGGCTCAGATAGGAAATACTTGTTGGCAGTGACGATTAAGGCGTTATGGTTCACTTTTCAGACAGGTGTAGGACATCAATTAACAGCATTTTGCGAGAGCTTCCCGATTCCGCACCAATGATGGGAAATTTTAAAAATATGCAAAAACAACCCCAAAAGTTCAAAACCATTTAACATGTACATGTGTGTAGTAACTCGCTTTTGTGGTTGATACCACCCTTGATTTACCATGTTGATCGCCTTTAGGTCTCTCTCTTCTTGGCTCTCGCAGTTTCCATACCCATATCCATGCTTCCGATAGCGGGGTGGACCTGCAGAAATAAAATTGATATTAAAGGTGGTATCCGTCAGTTTGGACGAAAATTCTGTCTCTTTTAACCAAATAAATTGTTCTTAATCGAAAAGTTTGTCCGACATGCTATTTATGAATGCCCTATGTGAAAAGTGAATATTAACACCACATTCGTCATTTTAGATATGCATTTCCTATTCGAGCCACCCTGCACAGTTGGCTATTTTAATCTAAGAGAATCACGTGACTACTTACTTTTAGGTTTTCATTCTATTACCTTCCGGGTAACTCGCCCTTAGGTGGATGTCTATTTTTAGCTGAAATCTCTACTGTGCTGAAATCCCTAACCTCATACGGGACTACTGCACGATAGCGGGCGCAAAAAGTACGGTATATTGCACGTGACACTTTGCTGTTTACAATAGTGCGTGCAAAGAATTCTTTTCCGTTATAAGGCCATAAAAGCAAAAAAATAAATAAATAAATAAATAAATAAATAAATAAATAAATAAAGCGAAAACGGATTCATCGTGAAAAGTTGGGTTAATGCCATGGTTTCCACGTCAACTTCAAGGGATTTTTAACTCAGCTCAACTCAACTTTATTGAACTCGTTACTTCTATAAGCGGTGAATGAGCAATTTAGCATACAATACAAAAATAAACAATAACAAATTCCATTGCAAATAAATCATGTACAAAAAACAACAACATGAGAAATCAATGAAAAAGACTATATAACATCTATGACATAACGTGTAAACAAAGCGTCTCATGATCCTAGTTGAATTTAACATGTTTGTGTGCCATATGTAAACCCCAAAATGGACAACAACGATATGATTGATGATTAAATCCAGAAAAGCTTATATGTTATTATAAGGGTAATATTATTAACTAATTTTGCCTTTGTCGATGGAATTGTTTGTCTATAAATCATTGTGTAAATAACACAAATCTAAATTTCACAGATGCATTGTAAAGAAAAGTAAACTTTATTTTCTTGTCTTTTCTTCATTTGTGGTCCACAAATTAGAAGCTATACACCATTGGGCACTTGAAATTAATATTTTCAAAATGCAATATTTTTAAAACTGATAAAGGCACAAAGAATTATTACACACAAATAAATAAAATTATTGGCTCATCCTTAAACAAAATGAACAGTGTATCTTTTTGGTTGTATTTTTTTTACTGGTTGAAGATTTTTGTCTTGAAGTTTGCACGGAATGAAGCCCTAAGTTAAAAAAGCAACCAAAAAAAAAAACCAACAACAATTACACCGCCCTTAAAGTTTATATCCCAAACAAACTACAAAGAAACACTATTATCCAGCATGGCGACATAAACATCGGAGATAAATATACTGACCAAATGAGAGAGTCTAGAAAATAATATTTCAAGCAAAAGAACTGTAAGGGGAAAATGCTACTTACTGACTTTTCGAGTGGACGCCATGTTATGTATTGTTTACCAAGAAATCAACGGTCACGTCATGTCGAACGTGACGTCAAGTAAATGACTAAGAATCGCGCAAAAAATCGTTGCGTTATGTTCCATTAGTAGTACGTATTTTCATGGGGAGTTTGGCGGGCTTTGTCAGGCCATATGAGTCAAAGTCTTAAAAACACTGTTCGCTATTTGGTACCTAAAATAAGTACATTTAGACAACTGTGAAATTATAGCAATAGCTTCTGATACACTGGTGCACATGTTTTAAATAAAAGTTTTACTCTGTTGACACAAAACGCTATTGTATTGATAGTTCCCACATCAATGAGGATCCCTTATTTTCGCAGCCATCTTTGATGGCAACTTCAAGGGATTTTAAGATAAATTGTATAGACGCGTTAATTTTATTTTCTTGTATTTTGCTTAATTTGTGGTCTAAAAATTAAAAGCTATACACCACTGGAAAGCTCATGCAATTCAAATTTATAAAATACAATATTTTTTTTAAATTGATAAATGCACAAATAATTAATACAAATAAATAAATAAAATTATTGGCTCATCGTTTAACAAAACGATTTATTTTTCGCGATTTGTACGCGAATGACTAGCCAGTTGGCAACGCAAGGGAGATAACTCTAAACGCATGCACATTGTGGCCGAAAATATGCGATTTTAAATTCTCACAATTCAGCGCGAAGTTTGAAAATTTAAAATAAACATTGGTAGCAGGTGTAGATTTGTCTGGTCAGTATAATTTCATTTTTTTTTTTTTGATGAATAAACAATCTTAACGCGTATGTTTTCGTACCAACTGTTCTATTCTCCAGCATTAATTATATATAACGATTCAATGGTATATTTTATCTATGTGATCAGTTGATGCCATATAAAAACATTAATCAGCATTTACTATCATTAAGGATGATTCAATCAATTCAATTCAAAATGGGTATTTAAAAATTCCCTCTAATCAATAGATCTATCCTATGCTCAGCTTTTCATTGTGTTATGTTTAAAAATATTGGTGTCTAGTTTAGGGCTGCACAGTTTGCTAATCATGTGAGGTATATCATTGTTCATAGGAAAATAAATGTGTTTTTAAACAATGTACTTTTTCTTTTTCAAATGTTAAGTCGATCATTTTGAGGAAACCAAGAATATTTCAGGAATTGGTTTTATCAGCTAGATCTGTATATTGATATTTTTTTTATCATTTGCATATTTTATTAATAATTAAACGGTATCACAAATAAAAAATGGAAACAAATCATAAATTAAATATTTAGGTTTTTAATGTATCTTATGATGTATAATCAGTTGATACATTACTATTTTAAGTCCATGTATATATGTTTATTAAAGGTGATATGTAAATAAAACTCTTTTAAGATTACTTTGGTAACTGTGTGAATTTTTGTGTTTAATTTGATTACCGGTATGTTATACAGCTTATGATAAAAGAGGAGGAGTTTGACTACGATACAACACAGCAGTTGTTGAACAAGTATGCCACTGTTATGTCCATGATAATTATTAATAGGTATATGGCTTTTCTTGTTAGTTTTGTGTTATTGCCAATAAATTTGTTCCATATACACGTGATACATCATTTACATAGAATAAAGCCAATTGTCATTATTTGATGAAATTCTAGAATTATATTACATATTTATTAAGATTTTCAGACCTACCGGTTCCTGTTTTAAGATTCTCAGACAATGATAATAAAGATGAAAAAAAATGTTTTTACATTATGTGTTTAAGGTACAACCATATGTTGAAGGAAAGGTACCAACAAGTGTCCCAGACAAGGTATCTTTAACCTTACTACATAAAGTTTGAGCAAATGCTCTACCACTCTGAACTAAACAGTTTAATACACAATATTGATTTATTGCACCTAGTTGTAAACCCCACAGGCAACTAAGTAATTCCTTATTGACTTACCTTTGAATAATCATCTACTGGCGCTAATTGATTAATACTAGACACATTAACCAAGTTTAAGTCTCAAATCTTGCAGCATAAATTGAATGATGCATACTACTCACAGTCATTGGAGAAAGGTTTGATAAATGGGCCTGAGTCTACTACCAGTACAAAATATTAGTTGCCAATGCAAGATTACATTATGAGCGTTTTATTGACCCACCTAACCCTCAGGCCATATAATTCTCCCCTTGTGCCATAATATACACCCCTCAGACCATACTATACACCCTCCTGAGAGCATAATTTATTATACACCTCTTAGACCATACTATATTTCTATCAGAACATACTACATCTCCCTCAAACTATTCTATACACCCCAGACCATATTATACACACCCCTCAGACCATACTATACTCCCCTCAGACCATATTGTACACACCCCTCACATCATTTAATACACCCCTCAGACCATAGTTTACGCCCATCAGATCATACTATACCCCATCAGACCATATAATACACCCCTCAGACCATGGAATACACCCATCAGACCAGTCTATACACACACACCCTTAGACCATACCATACTCCTAAGACCATAGTGTGCACACCCCTCAGATCATGTAATACACAGGCTTTCAAGCGGGCCCTACTTTTCCCTACTTTTTTGGGTTTGGCCCTACTTTTCCCTACTTTTTTTAGAGCCCTACTATCCCTACTTTTTGAGAAAAAAGTCATATTTAATTTTTTTACATAATCTTACATGAATATAAATTTGTTTTAAAATAAAAGTTAATACATTTTTCTGCATTTTTCTTTTAAAAACTAGTTGCTAGTATATTTCAAGGACACAAAGGATGGTACCAGTAGTTGGTCTTCAGTGGTGCAGGGAGATTCCATTATGAGGATGGTTGGAACTGACAAGACATTAAGCCAGACAAGGTTTATCGCCCAACTCATCCTTGTGGAATCCCTGTTGAGACACTGAAGACCACTTTACAGGTGCCATGAACATGTTAGTAGGTGTTTTTTTCGCAGCTGAATGGTAAGTAGACAGCCCTATTGTCCCTACTTTTTTGCTATGAAAATCCCTACTTTTCCCTACTTTTTTAGGAAAAAATCCCTACTTTTATCCCTACTTTTTTCTTTGTGATCACTTGAAAGCCTGAATACACCTCCCTCAGACCATACTATACACACACACCCCTCTCGGACCATAATATACACCCCCCTCAGACCATACTGTATGCACCACTCAGATCATACAATACACCCCTCAGACCCCCTCACACCATACTATACACCCCTTGCAGACCATATAAACACCCAGACCATATTATACACACCCCTTAGACCATACTGTACTCCCCTCAGACCCTAGTATACTAGTGTAGACCCCCCCCCCCCCCCCCCCCCCCCCCCTGCATCTGCAGCTCACTATATCTGTTGTGCAAAGACTCAAGGACAAAAACACCTTACCACTTTCTAAACTCTTGGTTGAAAAATCTCTTCAATTCTTGCACTGTTGTTGGGGCAATCTCATACAGTGTGAAGTGCCATGACATTCATGATAATATACTATGCTAGGTAGGGTCGCTGTCTTGGAGATGCTTTTATTCTTACCACATCCTCAGGTGGGCTCAGAACCCATCCAGCCAGTATGTGTCATCATCAGGTCATGCATGTAACCTCTATTATAGATGCCAGGTTTCATCCTAGGTCTACCGGTATATCTTTCTGCTGCTCTCATATAAATCATCTTTATGCTCAAGACAAAAAGTTGTTAGGAGCAAATCTTCATACCAACAAAGTAACCAGTTTCTCTACCTAAGCTTTTCCTGCCATACTATACACCCTCATGTCATATCTTCTCAAGCTAGATTATACCCTTTCAGGCAGCATAAGGGCTTTACATCCTATGCCATATATGTATTATATTATAATATATTGTTTAAGGGCGATATTACACTACCCGATGGTCATTTATATTGTCCAGGTCATACATGTATTATTATGTCTTAAGACCGTAATTATTATACTGCCCTAAAGCCATGCTTTTAAACCATGCTCTTAAACCATAATATATTACTTGTTGACAATATTATGCCTCTTCATGCCATTATATACCATACCAGGACTGAAATATACTATCCTAAGCTATACCTATCAGGCAATATTTTACTGTCCAGACCATACATGTAGGTATACCATATTATACCACTCTAAGCTATATTATGGCTCCTCAGACAGTAAAATGCTTGTCCAGACCAAACATGTATACCACATTATACTGCTCTAAGCTATATTAAAATCCTCAGACAATAATATACTGTCCAGACCATTTATGTATACCATATTGTACTGCATTAAGCTATATTATACCCCCTCAGACAATAAAATGCTTGTCCAGACCAAACATGTATACCACATTATACTGCTCTAAGCTATATTAAAATCCTCAGACAATAATATACTGTCCAGACCATTTATTTGTAAAATATTATACTGCATTAAGCTATATTACCTATACCCCCTCAGACAATAATATGCTTGTCCAGACCATACATGTATACCATATTATACTGCTCTAAGCTATATTATGGCCCCTCAGACAATAATATACTGTCCAGACAATACATGTTTACCATATTTTACTGCCCTAAGCTACATAATACCATCTCAGGCAACATCATTTTGTCCAGGCTATACAGATTTGCCATATTATACTGTCCTAAGCTATATAATTCCACCTTTGAAACTATTATTCTGTCCAGGCTATACATCTTTGCCAGATATGACTGTCCTAAGACCATTTTATAATTTTCACTAGGCCAATTTTATTCTGCCATTAGCAATTTTTAACCCCTTAAACATGTTTAAGTTTAATAACTTATTACATTATAAAGCAGCTAAAAAGGTTGATCTGCCATCCATACCAAGTCTTTATTCTACCATACTGACTTGTCTGACATGGCATACTAGACAGATAAGCTCAGCAATAATAAGAGATGTCAGTAAATCTATATCAATACCTTATCTAAATCTTTTACATTGAAACATTATAATAAATCTTTGTGAATTTGTCAATAGCATTGTCGTGTAGAAATAATTATTTTCACAAGTTATTATTTTGTTGTTTGACATTTTGAAATGACTAAAATCTTATTCCTGGTAGGTAAGCTGATATAGCTAGAGCCGTTTTTGCATTAGGTGCTTGGTACAATAATATTAAATGCTTTAAAAATTCAATTTGAATTATTAAGTAAGATTGAATAAAGGCATGATCAGTTATGTAATAGTCTAGCATTTTTAAAATAATATTGGCATACCAATGTGCTTGTATTGACGGATGTATGTATTGATGAGTTTGTTATAACACCAGAGGGTACATCAGATACCAAGTCTTAGAAAGGCTACAGATGTATAATGATAAGTGCTATTGTCACATGAATGGCACGGCAATACATCAAAGTTGAAATATTAAGGGAATGGTTTTATTTTTGGCAAAAGTTTTATGTCTGGCCTAGGGCAAGCTGTGTTTTTGGCAGTGGGATGCCGTGGGCAGTGGTACTTCTTAAGATAACCCATAATAAAAGGTAAATTTGTATATGAATTAATTATCTAATCCTTGGTCACAAATCATTGAAGTGAAGACAAGTATACTTGTGCAATATATTACACAATATAAAATATATACAGAGATTGTTATCTTAAAGAATATAGCCGTCACTGTAAAAGATATGTGTTGTTTTATCATGCAAAATGGCATTAGTTTACCACACCCTATCACATACCCTGACAATGAATCAGCCAGAGGAAGAATAACCATTACTTGCACATCATAAGCAAACAGGACAGACTTCACAACTGTTTCTAGCTGCTGATTAGTCTTGTTCCAATGAATGTTAAGTGCTAAATTTTAATGCCTAGTACCATTAGTTCTTCAATCCAGTTCCCTTTTTATTATGCAAACACTATTTCCTGTCTATGTATGTTTTTTAGACTTCCCTCACACTCTCATGAAGCAACAAAATAAAATGTTTTTCCAATTCTAATGTTCTTTGTAGTTTAAAATCAAATTGTTCTTTTTCTAATTCCCTGCAACAGCCAGCATTTGAAGAATAAGTTTACAGGACCTAAAATATTAACTATTTATAAATTTGCGTAATTATTGGCGACGTGCAGGAGCAAGACGCCTGTATAAGGAATGCTCACTGATTTGCACATGGGGAAAGTCTGTTTTGCAGACTTAAATAAAATACAGGTCACAACTCGGTACATGGAGTTCTATTTTTCATTTGTTATTTTATTGTATTTATTTAAGTTTAATATGTATGTCACAATTTCTTTTAAATTTACTTTAGTTGTTTGCATCAACCGTTTTCTTGTATATTGAGTATGATGAACAAAGTGAATATATGTTGTTGTTGATGAGGTTAATTCATTTGTCAATAAAGTTGTGTTTTTTTTTTGTTTTGTTTTTTTTGTTGTTTTTTTTTTTGTTTTTTTTTTTACATCACACTGACACATTTATAGTCATGTTGGCAACGTCAAGCTCATTATTGATGTAGGAAGACCTCAGACATATGTCTGTAAATCCCCCGGCGCACCACAGGTTAGCTAAAAAACCTCCCCATATGAAAGTTCCCACTCTGACTGGTGCTGAAGCCCACATGGTGAGTGGCTTCGGAGTTTCACGTCAGCGACTGGCTCGGCCACCTATGCCCCCACAATAAAGTTTGTGATCATAACAATAATAACATGTATACTTATAACTAGTGTTGTTTTTTTGTGTTTTTTTATAAAGTTTGCTTTTTTCTGATTTTATTACTGAACACCAAGTTGCAATTTCATCAAAAGTCCAAGGACATATTTTTGTTTATATGTCCACTTATTATCTTATGTGCATTTATAAAAGCCTCATAGGACATGAGTAAGCTTTATTACCCTGTAGAAGTTTAGGAGAAGTGTAACTGTCCTAGGACTGATTATAAATTTATGGTCCTTAGACTTAAAAATGGCCCACAGAATTTATTTTGCTTTAGTAAATATGTCATTGTAAATATGTAATTGTACATTTTGAATCACATCTTTGTTGAAATGAAAACTTACTTTAACAAATGGCATTGTTGTGTTTTATAACTAAAAAGCTCTCAATAAAATATATATATGCATGCATGTACGCATGCATGCACGCACACACACACACATACATTACATACAGTACATAAAACATTATTTTGTTTCTTAAATGGATTTTTAACCCAGACTTAGGCCTAGATTAATTTATGTTTCATATCTTCTTTTACATTTCGCAATACAATACTATTTAACAGCATTCCTCTTTATGAAGTCTTTATATCTATGATTTTCTCCCTTAATTGAAATAAACCTTTTAAAAATGCTTATTCCACCCTTTTTCTCAAAATAGCTTGTTCTCTGACTTATAATTTACTGACTATATATACTCCTTAGCTTGTTTCCCTTTCTAACTATCTCATCAAGTCAAATCCACATTAATCTTGGAAGTATAATTATTTAGGAACTGCACATATTTCAAGGCAATTAAAAGTTTTTATAATTTATCTGTAAAATTAATGTCATAATTATATTAATACCTGTAAATAATACAAACTGTAATGCCAATATATTGTTTTTCCTTAAACAAAATTAACAAAAAGAAATCAAATAGTTTAACACAAACTTTATAAATTATTTGAACATCAATGAGGTAAATACATTCAGGCTAATTTACAATAAAAGCCCTAAAGAATTTTTAAATTGAACATTTCAAAGCAATGACTTTTAAACTGTTTGCAACAAGAATATAGTTATGGTATAAGTATTCTTTGAAATGCATTGAGATACAAATAAAGTTCTTATAGGCTTCACTCAATAAAAAAAAAGTTTTGGTGAATTTGTTACAAATGAAAAAAATAAATAAATAAGGCTATTTGTGTACATATTATGCCCCGCTACGAGTCTCATCTCATCGCTAGATCTGCCCATGGTTATAGAGAGAACAAAATTATTTATGTATTTCAAGATTAGTTGCAGCATATCAGTTCAAAGTAAATTAGGAATTCTTGCGCAAGGACTAACATCTCTTGTGTGGTTCGAACCAGGGACCTTGTGTTCCTGAAGCACTACACCAAGGATGCTCATGCAATTTCAAGATTAAAAAAGAGTTGATATAATGATAAGATAAGATTTATTCTTAATAGCAAATACAATAGGTTATGTCATCAGATGTATTTTACCCAGTTATGAACAACATAATTTAATTATATTAATAAAACATTTAACATGTTTCCAAATAAATAATAAAAGCAAATGCTTCTTTTGCGAATTTTATTAACAATCTAAAAAGTATTGACGATATTGTTATATCTATCTATCTCTGTATACTGCCTACCCTCGGATGAGGATTATTGGCAGGAAGGGTGCTGCGTCGAAGAGTGTTAGTTAAAAGATGGTGAAGAGTGAATTTTGTGTTACCGCTTCAGGGTGTCTTGACAATGTGCTTTATGTGCAAATTAAAATATATATTAGTATCATTTGTAAGTAGTAAGGATGTTGATGCCTAGTTATTCTGTGGGGAGCTTGAATATAAGGAGGAAACTTGACGGCAACAAGATTGTGGTATATTTTATGGAAGAATACAAGTCTATTGTCTAGTCTACGGTTTTCCAGGGTTCTCCAATTTAGAAGTTTGAGCATCTGGCTTACACTTGAAGTATACTGGTAGTCTGACAGGACCCAGCGTGCTGCTCTTCTCTGAACCATCTCAACTTTGTCAGTGTATTGTTTTGTAAAAGGTAACCAAACAGATGAGGCATATTCTAATTGTGGACGAACTAATGTTTTAAAGGCAAGTTCTCTGACTTTAGGGTTAGGAGTGGTGATGTTTCTTTTGAGAAATCCAAGAGTTTTGTTTGCAGTGGCGGTGATTTGAGTAATGTGTTGATTGAAGCTAAGGTCAGAGGTAAAGGTAACTCCCAGGTATTTGGCAGAGGAGACAGGTTGTACATACATACATACATACATAAAGTTTATTGCATTAAATGTACATACATTTAAAGCAACAACATGAAATAAATTCACAAAGACAAGAAATTTACAGAGAAGCAATAATGACTATAAATCATCATTTTAAACAATGTGAAAATACAAGTACAAATATAGTGTTATTACATAATATTAATTTAATTGATTACGTAGCTTATTAGCAGCACAAATATATTTAGCTATACTTTTCTGGACAATTCGAGATTTATTACATAAAAGTGTTTCAAACTTTTGTAAAGTTGGCCAGTGGCAAAAATATGGTTTTAAAAACTGTTTTCTTATATCTCTGTATTTATTGCAAACTAAAAGAAAATGATATTCGGATTCTACAACATTCATAGTACAATTTTGACAAATGCGTTGATTTCTCGGTATATTGGTATATCTTCCTACTTCAATAAGTAAATCATGACTAGATACTCTGATTTTTGTTAAAGCTATTCGTAATTTTTTATCATTAATATAGTCCAAGTATTCTTCAAATTCAAAATTATGTTTAAATATGCAATATGTTTCTAGTTTCGGTGTATTATTTATGTTTGCATACCACGTTTGGTAATAATTATCGTATATCCGTCTTTCTATTTGTTGCCTTACGAGTGGTGAACTTTGTTGCTCTAACCAAACATTGCCGAGTCCAATACGCTCTAGCATAAGTTTTATTTGGTAAGCCCAATTACTACTATCGATACATCCGTTATCTACGGTGCGTTTTAACATTTCGTATGTTTTATATAACAAGCTATTTTCATGTTTTGTGATAATTTTTGTCCAATATTTAATCAGTATTATTTTACGCTGTACAAACATAGGCACTCTACCTAATTCTCCATATAGGGTGTTTAAGTTTGTACTTTTCTTTACGTATAATAACTTTCTGCAAAACTTTGTATATTTTCAATTTCCTTAGAGCTACAATAGCCCCATACGCCTGCTGAGTAGTTTAGTATTGGTGAAATAAGACAATCAAATAATTTGAGTTTCTGTGAAGTTTTTAGATCAAGTTGATTACATGTTATAAATAGGTTATGTAATGAACTTGCTGCGTGAGACGCTATTCTCTTTTGTGTTCTGTTCCATTTATTGTTCTTAAATAGGTGTACTCCTAAATATTTGAAGGAATCAACAAGCTCTATTCGTGTGTTGTAGATGTAAAAATCATAATTCGTTGATCGTCCTTGTTCAAAAATCATACATTTTGTCTTATTGACATTTAGTTTTAAGCCCCATTCTACACAATATGTTTCAATATCACATAACATTGATTGTAGAGAACGTGGGTTTTGTGCGAAGAGCGCCGCGTCGTCTGCGAATAATAGAAGGAATATCTTTACATCATCAAGTGTCATAATACCATCTACATCTGAGTTTATATGTTCTAATATATCATTAAGGAATAGGAGACAAAGTAAACTACTTGAAGGGTCCCCTTGTTTCACGCCAATTTTTGAGTCAATGAAGTTAGATTTATGTCCCTTGTATCGTATGCATGACTTTACACAATTATACATAGACTTTATAGCTGTTATCATTTTAGAACTTACTTTTTCGCTTATTAATTTTTGCCATAGGTAATATCTATCTATCCTATCGTACATTTTCTCCCAGTCGAGGAAGGCGACATATAGTTTTTTTGTGACTTTGAAGGGTTTTATAAATGAGTGAGTGTAAAATAAAGATACAATCGGTTGTGGATTTTCCCTTTTGTTGTAAGGCAAGGCCATGCAGGTAATAGGTGTTTCGGTGTACATATTTGCTGTGAGATATATGGAGTACCTGGCATTTGGTTGGATTAAACTCCATGTCATATTCTTTCTCCCATTTTTCTAAGTTATTTAGATCAGATTGCAGTGCAGAAGCGTCATCATGAGAATTTATAGTGAGGTATATTGCGGTATCATCTGCAAATAAGCGAACTTGGGATTTAAGGACAGAAGATGGTAGGGTATTTATATAAACGAGAAAGCAAAGTGGGCTTAGGACTGTACCTTTTTAGTGTTGAATTTACTGGTACCATTGCTGACATTTTCATTAGGTCTAATATATTTTCTAAGTACTGATTGTAAGATTGTTTTATTTTGTTAGTGATAAGCAGTTTGAGGGTTTTAAATTTAATTTTTAGTTCTGCTTTATGGCCTGAACGTTTCATTTTCTGATAAAGTTTATCCCTTTTACGAATTAGTTTTATCATGTTATGTGTAACCCATGGTAGGGATTTCTTGGCCTTTATTTGTTTCTGTGGAATAAAGAGAGCAGTTCCATTCTCAATTAATGATTTAAATTTTAGCCACAGTTCATTCACAGAGAGATTTTGTGAGTCTTTAGTAATATCTGGGATTTTGTTCTGCATGTATTGTTTAAATTCTGACCAGTTTGCTTTGCTATACAAGAAACATGTTCTGGGCTTTTGGTTTATTATGTGGGACTTGCATGTGGGGCTTGCAGTTAACACGTACCTCAACAATATCATGGTCTGAGATACCCTGTATAATTTTGACAGATTTAATCAGTGTATGGTTAGTGGTCATAAAAAGGTCAAGAATATTTTGTGATCTGGTGCTTTGGTTAACCATCTGAGTGAGATTAAAGTCATCAAGGAGTTCAATAAATTTTTGATAAGCAGTAGTGCAACTATGACCTGGCTTAATTGTTGGAGTAAAGTCTGGTGCCCAGTTTAGTTTGGAAAAGTTGAGGTCCCCCATAACCACTTTTGTGCCATTTACTTTGCTGGCAAGGAACAATGACTTTTCCAGTTCAAGAAGGCTTATCATGTCAGTTTCATGAGGTCTGTAGTAAGCAGCGATAAAGAGAGGTTTGCTGCCCTTAATATTTATTTTAATCCAAATAATTTCACATTCAGAGTTCAATGATGTATATTTTGTAGCTTGGAGGTAACTTTTTACAAGAATGGCAACTCCTCCACCTTTGCCTTTTGTTCTGTCTCTGCGGAACATTGTGTAACCTAGTGAGGCTGGAATGATTTCACTAGAAAAGTGTGATCTGTTTAACCAGGTTTCTGTTAGTGCAACAATGTCTGGGCTTTCTTTTTGTAGTAATAATTGAATCTCCAACTTTTTGTTAACTATGGACTGACAATTTATACAGAGCATCTTTAGTGAAAAAGGAAAACATTTATTTTTATTGTTCTGATTTTGTTTGTCATATTGGGATGTAGGCTGGGGAGATTCATACAGGGACGAGAAACTGTTGTGACAAGAGTCAAATGTTGAGTTTGATATTTTTGACACATTTAGGCTGTCACATTTAGTACAGACCCAAGCAAAAGAAACATCCTGAAGCGATTTCTGGTTGTACCAGCTAGAGTCAATTCCCTGACAGGCAATATGAAACCAGATTTCACAGTTATCGCAGTTGACTGCAAGATCAGAGTCCTGGACCTCTGAGTCACAGGTTCGACATGGGAAATCAGGACCTGGGTTTGTTTCAACATCACTTGAAAGTGTCAAAAGTAGGATTGAGATGTAGAGAAGTGACTTATTTTTAAAGGGTTGTTTCAATTTTGGTTTCGAAAGTGCAAGGACCAAACCAACAGTTATCAAGTTTGGTGTTGTTTTCGGTGGATTCGTGCCGATGTAGGTCGAATGTTTTTAGGTCAGATGTTCATTTCTGAGCAGCCCGCCCGGGTACTTACAGGCACTGAACAATGATGCCAAAAGAAACCACGCAAAGAGTATACCTGTTAACATTATGTATCTTACCTTGAAAAAGCCGCACCGGAAGTGGAGTTGTCAAGTGAAACTTACATGGGTGGGGGTGGGGGAGGTAACAGTTTGTCGTCATTGTTTTAATGGTATATAATCATATATATTATTATAAAATGTAAATTAATCAAATGTCATTTTTATGAATACTATTTTTAGAGATGTCATTTAATTTTTTTTTATAAATTTTCATTTTATCAAACAAAAAGACAGCTAACACACGCAAAATTGTGCCATAATACATAGAAAAAAATTGTTACTCAAGATATATAGCATCAAACTTCGAAATGTTCTCCCGCGTTTGTTTTTTTGTTTGTTTTTTTGTTGTTGTTTTTTTTTTTGGGGGGGGGGGGGGGGGGGGGGTGGGGGGTCCTTTTTAAAAACGACATCGCTACGCTCGCTTTCTCCTTACTGAAAGGGGAGATCACTGCGTTGGAGATTGTCGGAACGCTAAGTTTTGTTCGTTGTACTCTTGCATCATTTGGATTTTTCGACGATTTCCCCTATTTCTTTGCATGCCAAGTGGCTAAATAGTCATTCGCGATTTGTACTGTCTAACAATCGGGATAATGTTATAAACAGTGTTTATTTACACAAAAGTATAAGTTTATGCATGCAGTTATACACAAATTTTAAAGAACAGGGGCAGTATGTTGTTACATGTATTAGATAAAGGCAAACTGATGGATACCACCTTTAAGGGTCTTGTGAAATAAACGTTCATCGATGTTCTTATAGCTAAATTGTAACGAGAATTGGAAAAACTCTGTTACCTGGATTTACCCAATTTTTACAAAAGAGAATTGTATCATTTCAACAGTGTTAATTAGGCCTTTCAAAAGCTGAATGACCAAGGTAAATATAGAGAAAGAATGTGACTTAAATGAGATTAAACGAAGACTATTGTATATGTAATTGGCATTTCTTTATTAATAATTCAATCAGTCTTGACACATACTGTACTGCCTTTTCAAACACTCGCATTACTATCTTTAAATAATTAGCGAAAATAAGTTCAGATATGAATCAACAAGATTGAGATTATCAACTTACGTCTTAGTTATTGAACGAAGAAGAATTGATGATATTGACAGAAACTTAGGAATATGTAACCAGCCAAATTTATCTTAGTTTGCCCTAAACACAGACAACTTATAAGAAAACATCTAAAAAGTACTATTTTACATGGCGAACACGTTATTACTTACCTCATTACTATTTTTATCAATGTATATTGATTATTTAAATTGTGGTAGAAACAGGGATGGATCCGTGGAGGTTATGGGGGAGTGGAGGATGCCCCCCCCCCCCCCCCCCTCCCAAGGTAAAAGAGTAGAGTTGTCAAAACACATACATGTAAGCTTAAAAATACTAAGCTTCTAAAGCAAATTTTGTGTGTTGACTTCTGAGGTCGAAGTTAGGATCTTTATCCATACCCCCTACCCCAGCCAAAATTTTCTGGATCCGCCCCTTGGTAGGAACCGTTTATGATACTAATTATATCTGTGAAATTTGACTACAACAAAACGTTTCTGTAAGGTTTAAATGACAATACAAAAAGAAAACTGTTTTGATAGAATTACCAAAGAGTTGATCGTTGATCTACATTAATGAGTCGACAAACACAGAAATCTTGTATTCTTTAATTATACAAGGATATAAACCAATACCAAACACATGTATGGATACAAAACATACGTCAATAAAAGAACGAACATTAAAAGTGTAAAATCACTCAATTTTAATTCTTGTATATATAGATCTAAATGAACAATGCTTTCGACATCACACATAGAAGAAGCTGTTTAAAGCCTAAAGCGGAAATGCAGCATACAAAGACTATCTATCAACCTTCTGTTCACACAAATTAAATTATTATTTCAATCACAGAGGCAAATGAAAGTTGTAACACAATTTATTTCTTGTGTGTATCGTCAGTGTTTTGTAGCACTTTTAGTGTCATTTAGGGGAGACTTGAAAGGTCGCGTTTTGGGGCGGTTCCCATTCGTCGTTCAGGTGTCGTCGACTTGTTTTCGAAGATTATAATCCTGAAAAAAGGCGGGAAAATGCAACATTTTATAAGTACATCATAAAAGCCTATAGCAATATATTGCACACATACTTTTATGTTACATACATTTACATAAAAAAGACTAGGGCTTCATCAACCATTCTTAAGCCTAAGTCATGACTTAAGACCAAATCACAATTTTCACACCAACATAACTAATCTTGTTTATAAATTAAATGTGATTTTAAGCTCAAAGTAGCAAAGTTAAAGTGTCATGCAAAAATAGTTTAAGATACAGATATAAAGCTTAATACATAATGAAGATATTGTGGATTGAAATCCATGACTTAAGCAATTCTTACTTAAGAAAAGTTGGTGAATACTGGTCTAAATAAATTGTCCCATTAAAACACTTATTTGGACAAATCAGATGACGTATTTAATAAAAATAATTCCTAGACCTCGCGGGGATACACATCCCCGCAATCATAAAACATCTGGTGAATGTCTACCTATAACCTTGGTAAAACGGGTCAGCTTTCACAAAGTGGAGCATTTTACGCATGAACGTCAAGCCACAAAAGCACTTAAATATGAGAGAACAACAACAACAGAAAAGTTATCTGAACAAACATTAGCAGCAAAATTAAAATAAGATTTAAAAAAAGACTGCCACCATAGTGCCCTTACTTTTACGAACAACTACACATCATTATCACTTATCCGTGTCTGAAAATTCTGGGGAAAAAACTTGGCTGAGAAATATAAAGGGGAATCCGCACAAAGAAAGGCTCAGGACAAATCAAAGGGCAATTAATCCGAAAGGAACATTGCAATCTGAGTTATATTTCCTTTATGCACAACTACACATTCAAGTCAATAAACTGTGTAAAGATAAAGAAATTCCGATGAGTAAAAAGGAGGCTTTCGAACAAAAATCTGGTTAAAAAATAAAAACAAAGGGCAATAACTCTGAAACAAACAATATAATCCTAGTTATTTAAACCTCATGCACAGCAACCTATTGACATTAGTCATCCATGCAAATACAAGAAAAGTCGTTGATGCGAAAAAAGTTGTAAAAGATGTAAAGAGATTAAAGCAATATGGGACGGGTTCACGATAAAATACGAATGTATGTGCTGATCCTTAAATAAACCAGTTATACAGATAGAAGCAATATGGGAGCAAGTAAAAAAGACACTTGAAACGTTAAGGTTTTTATTTAAAAGTTTTTAGTATACTATAATTTTTCGAGAAGAAAGCCAGTATAACTTATATTCCTGAGACCATAGAATGGTTTAAAACAAAATAAAAAGCAAAACCCGACACCATTTAATAGGTTTTTTAAGACGTTACATATGGAGAGAAAAATGCAAAATTATTATAATTAACTATAAAACTAAAGTGTACTAGCAGAAAATGCACATGTGCAGCAGACTCACATAATACAAATAAGTATTGTTCAAATAGAATCTTTCTCGAACGTAGTTTTTTTTCAGTATCTTATTGTTTATTTTGAAGGTTACAGACAGACAAAAAAATAAATAAAAATAAAAGCATTAAATAGAACACCTTTACCGAGTAAGAATCCATATTGATCACGTTTAGAAAGTCCGCAAAACAAACTTTCCCCATGTGCAAATTTCAGTGAGCATTCCATAATATAGGCGTCGCGCTCAAACGCGTCGCCAATGAAAATGAAAAAGTAAAATAAGAAGATTTCTGGACAAGAAACTGCTCACGCAAAGACGAGTGGAAAGGCCAAACCATAATGCTATAATGCGACCCTTCGAGCGAATACAAATGAAACTATTATAGTAACTTACATTTTGAGCACGCAAGAATTTGGGGTGACCATCATATGAACAAAATCTCGATAACAAATGGCGCCCCTGTTCGATCTGTCCACTTCTCGTATCATATTCCGTATCTCCATGAAAGTTTTCCGTTTACCCAACTTTTCCAGCAACCGAGTAATGCTGACAAAATCTGCAATAAAAGAATATTTAATTGTCGAGGTTTCTGTTTTCATCGCTACAAATCTGCGCTGATGGTTTTTGACGCTGGCGTAGTCTAACATATAACGGATTTCGGCATTATTTTGGTAAAAGCGTCAAGCTTTCGAGTAACCCTGAAACCCCACTTCAGGCCCGCCCTCCAATCTCCACGTTCCGTGAACATAAGTTTAACAACGTTTTCAATGGCGTCGCTCTGTCCGGAGAGCGATGCGTCTTATGAAAGGCATTTTCTTATTGGCACGAAAGTGTAGCTGGCAAAAACACGAAATCGCAGCTGTTCTGTGTTTTTGTTTCTGTTCTGTTTCTGGCGTTTTTCAGAGACAGGAACTGAGTATTCCGTTTTTTAACATTGTAGCTTGCAACAATAATGTGCAGCTTGCAATTATAAAAAGTAGCCGTCTTTTACTAGTATACGAATTCGCAGCTGTTTTCCTATAATATAATATCTTGTGTTAGCCAACCTAGTTAAAAAATCAGTTTCGAAGTGCTCTTTCTTGCAATCCCTGGTATGGCATAATAAAGGGTGTTCAGATTACCCACCAGTTTTCGAATGCCCGACGCTAAATAAACAGTTTTACGACGAAGAATACACAAAAAGCATAGAGCGTGGGGCATTAAAAACATATTTAAGTCGGGGCGGGTTTGGGATTAAATGGGGAAAGGTTAAAATCGTTAGTCCAGTAAGTTAATATAGTCTTTCCCGGTATTCCATAAACGGGCAAAGTCGATGCGGTCTTTGAGTGCGTCAAAAAGGGACTAAGCGCTGACAGCATTCTCTCACCAGAGGGCGTGCTACACAAGTTTCGTGTAAGCGAAACTTGTGTAGCACGCCCTCTGGTGAGAGAATGCGCTGACAGTTTCATGATATTCCTTTAAATAACTGCATCTTTCGCGATCGTTTATTTGGGCGAATATAGATTACGGACAGTGAAAACCTTTTTATCGCAACGTGTCTTACATTTACAGCATCAGCCAAGCTGGCTATGCAACATTTTGAAAGAAACGTGATGTGAAATTTGATTTAACTGATACAAGAGTGAACTATACTCAGGGACAGGAATGATATGTACTGGAAAATTAAAAAAAAATATTTTATTATAGGTCTTGTCTTAAGATACAAATATTTAACAATGATTATCCTTGTGTGTAAGGAAAAGTTCGGTTCTTAAGCTTTAAGAAAAGGTATACGTTTTACACTTAAAATAAGTTTGATTATACAAAATAAAAATTATACGTATTTTTATGTTGCACGTAGATATAATCTTTAAAATATTTTTGTTGTTAGTTTGTTTTCTCGATTGTTTAATCCCATTAATTTATTTTATCTTTCAAATGTCTGCAATCATAAAACTTTTCTTTGATCAGCAATCAGATAAAAAAAACTGTTATGCAGAAAACTTTCCAAATTTTCACGAAAATTAACAAGTTTTTACGATTCCACTTACCTTAATGCAGATTACATATTTAGTTACATTCGCTTAATAACCGGATCTGGCAATTGGTAAAAAGTCGGCTGCGGGTACGGGAGAACCCGGGTTCGATCCCGTGCCGCGACATACCAAAGTTGTTAAAATGGTAGTAGTATACGCTCCCTTTCATACGTCCAAGCAAATATAAGGGTTGATCCACGACTGGTTTGCCTGGTGTCAGGATAATGTGACTGTGTGTGGTATCATGTTAGGTGTTTACAGCATGATATAAGCAATAAATGCAGCACTGTATCTGCTTCAAGAAAACAGCGTCTCCAGATATCTGAACTACTGTTGGTTGGACAATAAACCCAATAAACAATAATTCCACATAAAGCAGTTATGGTGTTGCGTTCATGGGAAAAGCATGTCAAGGAAGAGGGGCATGCATATACTATATTATATTTTCATACTGAAAAGTTAGCTGGTAAGGGGTGGGGAAGAAATGGCAGCCACATGCATATTACCTATTGTGATATTTATCTAACATCGAGATAAACACATAAGAGGTTGCTGTGCCCTAACAGACATTTAAGATGGGGTGAAATTTGCCGGCATTTTTGCCGATACTGTGCAGCGACATTTCTATCATTGTAGCACAGGGGCACTTATGAGGTGCCTAGGGACTAAACCCGGTCGGTCCATTATACTGACAACGACGAGTCATGCGTAATGCTGACCCCTTAGCGTTAGGAGGAAAGGCACTACTACCTTTAGTTTGACCCGGCCTGGGTTTGAACCCGCGACCTCCCGATCCGAAAGACATTTGGTGTGGAGATTGTGTGTAGGTGTGTGAGAGACTCACTATTTTCTGTAATATATGCGCTGTTTATCTGTTGTAAACAAGTAAATTGTGTGTTTTCTTTGGTGTTGCATAATGATTAAGCAGTCGTAACTCCTATTATCTGCGATTCTTCTTTTTCTTACCTATGTTTCCATTAGAATCTTTCTCAAACTCCAGAAATATATCTGAAACAGACGGACAAGAATTATCAATAATAAAAAATCATTTAGAATAAAATAAATTTCCTTAGAGAAATTAGCTAAACGATTGCACCTGTTATTTATGCAGCTGTATCGCAATCAGGCGTACATGTAAATAAGACAGCCAAATGTGATGAAAATATGCTGTGTGCATGGCGTTTTTGATAATTTTCATAAAATCACATACGAAATATCTGAGCAGAACTCACAAAGCATATCAGGTAGAAACCCTTATATTATCCATGTTGATAAAACTAAAACACCTTCGCTGCCCGGACTGAGTTCCAACATGATCACTGTATTTACCATGTGGCACAAAATGTTTACTCAAACTCATTGACTACGCACCAATCACTGCAGGCTGAGTTCCCACGTGATCACCGTATTTACCATGTGACACAATATGTTTACTCAAACTCATTGACTACGCACCAATCACTGCAGGCTGAGTTCCCAGTGACTTTTGTACTTACCATGTGGCACCAAAGTTCTATGAACATAGCAATATATGCCACAATTTGAAAACGCAAAGTATGGTATTCACATGCAAACCAAATGTAAATTTGAGAAGAAATCTGTGATAAGTCGTTAAAAAAAAAAAAAAGAAAAAAAAGAAAAAAAAAGCAAACCAAACAGTTACCGCATTAGAAAGGGACCAACTGGTGTGCTTAAACCGATATAAAAGAACTGTAAGCTCGCACTTCCTTGTATGTTTCTAATTAAAGCAATTAGAAGGAAAACGATCTATTTTAATAAAAAAATGAACAAGCACTGTCGTTTTCTTAGATAAGTTATGACGTCGTTAAAAATGGTTGACGTAACTGAAAAATAATGTCCACATGGTATTTAGAGGAGAGGGGAGTTTTGTTGTCGGTGCTCTGAAGAGCGGATACTCTTATGTGAAGGAGATTGACTCTAACACCTGTTTGCCACGGCAATGCCAGATTTATAAATTTGTCAACAACAATAACAATATAAACTTGTAAACAATGATAAAACTCGATACCTTTATAAGATTTCAACTTCTCCGCTAGATTATCGACCGACATATATGATCTGTTTGATATGATTTCCTGTATGTAGAAGAAAACAAGTTTATAATGGCGCATTTTAAATAAAAATAATCTCACTTATAATAAATCGCAAATAATGGGGAAATTTTAACATAATTTAATCTTTTCTTGCGATCTAGGCAGCACAATTGGTAGGTATGGTAGATCCATGTGCCGAGATGCGTCTAAGTGTTGAAATTAATACAGGCACAAGTAATTTCCGTGATTATTATATGTTAATAAATAAGTGATTTGATATTGACCCTGTTATTTGTCCGAGGGCAGTCGTATTGGTCCAAGGTCATATTGTTATAACATAAATCGGATGCAGTATTGCATTTGTAGGAGCTAAGTTTATAGTTTGGGGGCATCGTTCACTTACCATGTTGATCGCCTTCAGCGCTTTTTCTTCTGGGCTCTCTCTGCTCCCATACTTCCGCAATCTGGGTGGACCTGCGAAAATATGTTTGTTCATATATAAATCATATTAAAATGTTTTGAAAGATTTCGGGAATAAAAATGACGTGTAGATAATATCTCTTTTAGAAAACACATTTGTTAATTGCGAACGTGTTTTAAGTGTACATTAAAGAAAAGAAAGTGTTAACTTTTTGGCTAGATTGCACTTTACCGGTGTATGTTTACCGCTTCTGCGCATGCATATCCGGACAAAGATAGCATGTTTCTCAAGCTTCAAATTTTAAAACGGGTGTTCGGGGGGCGGTAGCCCCCGATATACGATAGCATCAACGGTAGCATAGACCACTGTATTATCGTCGTACATGTTTGACTTATCTATGATGTGTATGCATTACAATATCAACTTATAAACTTTGAATTTGTAAAGGACAACTAACCTTTAAACCAAAAATTTACCATAAAATCAACTAATTTTTAGAAATCTAGGTCAAAGCCATTCTGTGTTGATTTGCATGTTAAAATATTCGGAATGAGTCGGTAATACTAATAGAGATGCTTCGAAAATACAGACTTCGAGTATAAAACAATTAAGAAAATTGAACTATGCCAATTAAAACTCAACATTAACAAAGAGCATTTTTACGTACCGGTAAAGTGCAATTGTCTCAACTTTTTTGACTTTTTCCAAATAACTAAACTTTTAACTAACTAAACAATATTGTCTGAGAGTGCGCAAGAATAAAAAATATGAAAAGGAATGAAACCTTAAGGACGTGGTAAAATAAGAAAAAGCCCAAATTCACTAAAAACACTCTTGGGGTTGGTTTATGAGCAAAATATAGTCTAGAAAAGTATACATAAACAGAGAAACTGAAAAGAAATAATCTCAAAAATGCTACGAACTGCCTTCTCCTCTTGACGCCATTTTATTTATTTCATTCAGCAATCAAAGTTGACGTTACGTCACTAGTGACGTCGAGTAAATGACTGAAAATTGCGCAAAATCGCACATTGTCACTTTTTGAAGTGTGACTTTCAAACGGGTTTCGTCAGGAGTTTCACTGTGTCCTAGCTGGAATCTAAAATAATAAATGCATTTAGAAAAATAGACAACTGTGTAATTATAGCTATAATTCACTTATATACAGGTGTAAATGTTGTTTTGATACCAACGCAAAGATGCAAATTGTATTTTCACCAGCCCACCAGACTAAATTATTGGGAGATTCGAGTCTGAAGGAACAACAACGCCCCACGGGTGAACAGCTTCCACTCTTCCATATTTAATTAAACAGTAAGCTTTCACTTTAGAGAAATAAAGGCAGACATAACGCTTGTTCACCCATGCCGCGTCCCCGTTCTCAGCTCATACATGACAAGGCAACTTAAAATTAACAAACATTTATTTCAATTCTTTAGGCATACAACACAATACAATTCAAAGACACTTCGGGAATGGCAGTTTATGGGCATGGTTCCCGTTTCCATCGTGCTAGCCCACTGTCAAAGCAGGTACACCGGACAAATAGTCGTTTAGTGCGACCGAAGACAGCTATCCGTAATATAGACCCCCATATTCAAGCGTATACCCCAACTAGGCTGAAACTGTACGCTTCGTAATGCCCCAAAGGCTGAAACTGTATGCCCCCAAAAAGGCTGAAACTGTATGCATGCCCCAAAAGGCTGAAACTGTATGCTCCAAAAGGCTGAAACTGTATGCCCCCAAAAGGCTGAAACTGTATGCATGCCCCAAAAGGCTGAAACTGTATGCCCCAAAAGGCTGAAACTGTATGCATGCCCTAAAAGGCTGAAACTGTATGCCCCAAAAGGCTGAAACTGTATGCATGCCACAAAAGGCTGAAACTGTATGCCCCAAAAGGCTGAAACTGTATGACCCAAAAGGCTGAAAATGTATGGCCCGACTAGGCTGAAACTGTATGCCCCACTAGGCTGAAACTGTATGCCCCAATAGGCTCAAACATATATGCCCAATAGGCTGAAATTCTTGCCCCATAAAGTGTCAACCATATAATTTAACAGGCTTCACATTTATAAAATAATCAAGTTGCAACTTTCAAAGGAAATTCCGCCACCTGCAACCATGGCTAATCCTAGGAAACAGAAATCGTGCCAGGCTGCTCAATGACGAAATCCCAGGTCTATGTCAGATGTGCAGACACTGACATAGTAAATGCCTGTTTTTAACCTACTTATTAACTAAATTGATAATTACTTTTCTGTTCGGACTGTGCTGTCTGCTGCTCAGCTGATCCTGGGAAACAGAAATCGAGCCGATTTGCAAACGTTGCTCATGCCCGTTTTAAGACTAAGAATTAACCTATATTAATTACATTAATATTCGGACTGTGCTGCCTTCTCTCCGCCATGTGTATGTGCATGTGTTTTGCCTCTTCCAAGTTTAAACGGAAACCATTCCATCCCCCCCCCCCCCCCCCCCCCCCCCCCCCCCACTCTGGCCGCCGATGCTCCCAATCGAAACAACCAGTTGTAATCAACTGAAACAAGAAAACAAAACAAAGCGACCAAGCGCATTCTGCATCATACACAAGGTTAATCTAAATTTGTAAATTTACAATAAAAACAATGTTACTGTCAAAACATAACTAATTTAAGGGTGTGATGGGTGGGCTTTTAATTACTAAATTTACAAAAAAATCGTTAGACCAAATGATTTGTGCTTGCAATTCTAAAATGCTGGACGGAAAAGGAAGTAGCTGAGACGGTGCATACATAGACTGTACAGTCAGCCAATTTGCCATAGTCATGCCGGTGCTCTTACCCACCATGCCTTGATAAAATGTATACAGCAATAATCGACCTCCAATAAAGGCGGTTAGCTTTAGCGCTAACCACTATTATTGGGAGATTCTAGTCTGAATGAACAACAACGCCCCACGGGTGAACAGCTTCCACTCTTCCATATTTAATTAAACAGTAAGCTGTCACTTTTTATGGGCATGGTTCCCGTCTCCATCGTGCTAAGCCATTGTCAAAGCAGGTACACCGGACAAATAGTCGTTTAGGGCGACCGAAGACAGCCATCCGTAATATAGACCCCCATATTCAAGCGTATGCACAACTAGGCTGAAACTGTACGCTTCGTTATGCCCCAAAAGCTGAAACTGTATGCCCCAAAAGGCTGAAACTGTATGCCCCAAAAGGCTGAAACTGTATGCCCCAAAAAGCTGAAACTGTATGCATGCCCCAAAAGGCTGAAACTGTATGCCCCAAAGGCTGAAACAGTATGCCCCAAAAGGCTGAAACAGTATGCCCCAAAAGGCTGAAACTGTATGCCCCAAAAGGCTGAAACAGTATGCCCCAAAAGGCTAAAAATGTATGGCCCAACTAGGCTGAAACTGTATGCCCCACTAGGCTGAAACTGTATCACCAGGCCACCAGACTTAATTAGTGGCGAGGTACGGCCAGGTTTCTTGTTATAAATCATGCAACAAGAAGTTAATAATATGCAGGGCATTTTAGTGTCGTTTGCAAAAGTGTTATGCCGATGGTATTTTAGAATTAATGAAAATATTATTTTTAAAAATAAATACTTTAGAGATAAAAATATACTATATATGATTATATTACTTTAAAGACTAAATAATTAAAGATAAAAAGTATAGAAGATATGAATATATTATATGTTATCTAAATATACAAGTCGCTAATATATTTTAAGTTGAAAATACAGCGATGATAAAATAAAGTTTCTCTTTTCGACTGAATACTTGTGATAAATATTATGAATACTATGCATTTTTTCAAACATAAAATATACGACGACAGATCAGAAAAAAACACAACTAGCCCCTGAATATCGAACCTACAGCCAGGAAAACTTGACATAAACGTTTGCGCATTTTACAAAGCTGTTTTGACTTTCGTATCAATCGGTTGCAGTAATTGTCGACGTAAATTAAGTTCAATAATTTAGCGTCAAGAGTTCTATTATTAACGTTGCTTTCTCATAATGCTCCCATAGGCAATTACGTCATTATATTTAGGTCTGGCTTATACATTGTACGGCCATAATAACGACGCCGAATTATAAATAAATTAAATGAAGTTCAAAATCAATAATAATTGTTTCTTTTTATTAAGTTCAATTAAGTATAAGAACGCTTATATTAAATAGTTTTTAGAAATTTGAAATATCTTATAATACCGATAATATTTAACATTTTATTTAATTATATTATTCAAGTGGTAAGAAACACTTCTACCGTGATTATCCATAAAACACGTGACAAAGACAAAGAGAGTAATTAGCATAAAATGCATCGAACCAAAAACGATCCACATTTCTTTATTTCTAATAGCGTTTCTACCAATTTTCTTGTTTTATTCGTGATTTTAGTAATGCAATCACAAATTCATTATCATTTGCTCCCCCGATGTACCTCTGTCTCACTCACCACGCGCCACCGTCCTTCTCTTCACACGCCATCCCCTTCTTAAGCACCCTACACACCTCTTCGAGGACCGCAGCTCTCCTTCTCAAGCTCAACTACATTCATTCTCAGGCATTTCCACACTCCTCACTCACTATGCGCCACTGCCATTCTCTTCACACAACATGCCCCTTCTTTTAGCTTAATTAAAACCTATTTATTTATAGTCGGTTGGGAAACAAGTTCATTCAACTAACATAATCCCTCTCGACGGCCCACTTTATGGGCTACCAGTACTCAGGTAGGCAGTACCTCAGCAATGTGCAGCAAATAGTCTTGCTCAATGGCTTATAACACGTGATCAGTTCCGGGGTTCGAACCCGGTACCCTTCGATCCGGAGTCCAACGTCTTAACCACTAGAGTACGGACGCACCTTCTTATGCACTCCATACTCCACCTCACACACTACTAAGACGGTGATGCCTTTGTTGACATGCTATTTATAAACGTTTATTTGTAAAAATAAAATACATGCCGCGTATGAATATCATTCATTGGCAAGCGGAAAGGGTCGAAATGGGGAGGAGCGAACCGCTATGAGAACGCGTGTTCTACTGACTATGCATTATCTCCTAGGCCGAGATTGGCGCACTGGGAAATTTTAGATTCTACATGGGTTTTTAAAATGGGTTAGAATTTTACATGGGTGCTATAGACCCTTTCAGTTACTACGGGTTTTGAATTACCTCCCCTTCGATGACGTCATCCGGTGATTATAGCGCAAACCAGCTACTACAGAAATAATAACGAAGAAACCTGAATTTTCTAATGGAATGCAAACAATAAGGTAAAACGCATTTATTTTACAGATGAAATGGGCTCTAATTAATTAAATATGAAGTATCGGCATCATTTAGTAGTAAAAGATTTTTCCATAAATGAGTTGTTTTGACATAATTCCGTTTGTCACATGTTTTCGCTATTTTTAAAAAGAAATTGATACCGATTGATCGACGAAGTTCACATAATACTTACAACAGATTATTTGATTAGTTCTGTTAGACAATTGTATATAGCTTATTTTACGTTTATTTAATATTTTTTTACGTTCAAAAGATGACAGAAGACGGGCAAACGGACCACACGTATTGTCAGCAAGCTACTCAAGACTCTGAACAGCTATATCAGCAGGAAGGCTTCAGAATAACAAAGCCAGATGGAACAGCAGTAGAGTCAATCAAAAGAACCAAGGTAATAAAGTTATCTATGGTATATTTATGTTAAATTACAAACTGTCATTGTTAGGCAGGATTGGGGGTGGGGGTATTTTTTCTTCAAATATTTATTAATTTCTGATTGTTTTATATTGACTCAGAACAACCACATTAAAATACAAATACATAAATCAGCAAGTTAAATATATAATTCATACTGATTTGCATACTGACAAGCTTATAATTTTTTTTAAACATGTCAATTGCAGTCAAACCGAATCTGCTGTGTTCCTGAGTGTCACACTACTGGATACGCTATTATACCTGGATATGGCAAACCAAGCTACCATGGGTTTCCAAGGCCAGGGGACCCACTTCGTTCTGTTTGGCTTCACAAAATAAGAAGAGATGAAGGACCACATTTCAAAGTAAGTAGCAGGATTGTCAATATAAGAAGCATTGGTTAATTCAGTCAGTCTCAAGAAACCATGGTTTTCTTTTCAAGTTCTCTACTTGTAATTTTATCATTGAAAATGCTGTAGCAAACACCTTGATGCACCAGTGTTTTGTTAAAAATTTAGAAAATCATATGACCATGTTGAATAGTTCTTATTAACATAAGTTATTTTGATTTTTATTTTTAATTTTTAGAAAATCCTTTGTAGACTTAGTCTGGTACTTAAATCTACCGGCTACATGCAGGAAGACAATTTTACAGTAAACCTAAGTTAAGAAGGTGATCCTTAGCATTGTGTTATTTTGTTATTTTGTTTTCTTCAGGTGACATGCAACACTTTTGTTTGCTGTTTGCACTTTGAGAAGGAGGTCATGGAAACATCTGGATTTGCCAAACGTACATACTTAAAACCTGGAGCTGTACCAACTAAATTTGACTGTTGGAAGAACAAGGTACATCTGCAGAAGATCCATACAAGAAGAAAGAAAAATAGGCTTCAACAGCAACGCGAAGAAAGCACAATTCTTTATGATGCTTCTGATGAAGCAATGGAAAGTATATCTGAAAATAAGCCTGTAAGTTTATCAGATCTTACTGCATCTGAAGACACATTGCAAACACAAGTAGACAGTGATAATATAAGCAAACATGTCCTTCTAGAACACATCGAGTTTTTACAGAAAAAAGCAAATAAAGCTTTAAGTGAGAATGAAAAGTTAAAAGCTAAAATTAGACAGCTTAAAGCAGATCAGGAAACAAATAGTTTTTGTATTGAAAATCTCAATGCATCTGAAGTTCAGTTTTACACAGGTTTTTCATCAAAGGATACGTTCTATACAGTTTTAGAACTTGTAAACCCGGGAGAAAAGGGAGAGAACATCGTCATGTACTCAAAAAAAGAAGGGTCCAAAGAACAGTCTTGTAAGCCTAGAAAACTGTCACCTGCAAATCAGTTTTTATTATTTATGTGTAGAGTTCGAGTTGGGCTTTTCGAATACGACTTGGCTAGACGCTTTAATATTTCCATAGGAACTGTTAGCATGTTAATCATAACTTGGGCAAATTTTCTGTATTTGCGGCTTGGATCCCTCAATATTTGGCCCTCGAGAGACCAAGTGAACAAAACAATGCCAGCAAGTTTTAAAGACAAATATCCTGCCACACGAGTTATTATTGACTGTACAGAGATAAAAACTGAGATAGCCTCTTCTCTTCTTCTAAAAAGTCAAACTTACAGCAACTATAAAAGTTCAAATACACTCAAGGGTTTAATAGGAATTGCACCATGTGGAAGCATAACATTTGTTTCTCAATTGTACCTTGGAAGTATTTCAGACAGGGAAATTACAAAGCGAAGTGGCTTTCTGGATTTGGATTTCTGTAGTGGTGATAGCGTAATGGCTGATAAAGGCTTCGACATCCAAGACCTCCTAGATGTCAAATGTGTGAAACTAAACATACCACCATTTTTAGGACAGTTCGGGCAATTGACTGATTGTGAAGTGAGAACAACACAAAGTATTGCAGCAGAGCGCATTCATGTGGAAAGGGCAATTAATAAGATAAAGAAATTTCACATTTTTGATCAGGCGATTCCGCTGTCACTGTTTGGAAGCATTAACCAAATTTGGACAGTGTGTGCTCTTCTGACATTATTTCAGGATCCCATCATATCATGTCTAGGAAATCAATAGCCTACATTTGAATGGCTGTAATATTTACAAGTGTGATAGTTTAAGTTGCCATGTCTGTATCTTGTGACCAAAATTGTTTACATTTTACTTTTAATTCACAGTAAAAGGCATTAAAGCAGTAAATCCATCTCCCATAAGCATGAGAAAATGCCAAGTATTTTTATTTATGGCACATTTAATAATCTACCCATGTACAAATTCTACAGAAAAAAAAACTGATTTTGTTATTAATCATTTCTTGTCATGTAAGGTTCTCATTCTTTACAATGCTGTTTCATTTAGTAAACATATCATACTAAAAAGTTTGACCAATAACAAGAGTACCAAAATGCAGACATAGCATCTTAATCAACATGCATGTATTTTTAACATGGGATTCTACTTGTATGACAAGTATTACTTTACTGTTAAACTGAATGATTTATGATATGTGTGGATTAATGAAGATACTTAATATAAACTGTTTGTTTTGTTGATTTGGCAATAATGAAAATTTCAATAGCTTGTGTGATGACAATTATTGGGACAATTGTACATTTCACCTGCATCTGTGTTATATTTTTGTAAATGTGATAAGCAAATCATGACCTAAAATACTTGCTTAGGTTAAGTTGTAAATACACATGTTAATTGATGCTTAATAGAGATAATGTTTCATTTTATAACTGCAAATTTGATCTCAAAGAATTGATAAAATATTGATTAAAGGTTGACTGAAATGCCACTCAAATTAATTACTATATTATTTATGTAGATAAATACATTATTGTTTTATAAGATTATATGACAATCTGGCGGATTCACATAATACAATGTTGAAAACTTTGCAGACTTGTGTTATTTAATATCCGTTTCTAACCTAAAATGGAACAAGCAAATTCTTCGAATTGATATCCCCCGCCGAACAGGTTTTGTTGATTGATGGGAGGTGAAGAAATTTAGGGAAAGGTGTAATGTGGACGGACATGGCCAAATCTATATCCCTCCGCCTTTGGCGGGGTATAATAAAGCCAGTGGTGTCAACTCATGACTTACTTCTCCCGGAACAAAGAACACTGTAAGCCCTGTCGAGACATGGTTTCTGACATTTGTAATGGATTTTTTACATCCTCTTCTTATTTAATTACTTAAGTAAGAGCAATACAGGTTTTTATACCTTGTGTGTACTTGATTATCACAAAGAGAAGAAACATTTCAACAAAGTTTCAAAAGTTTAATGGTTATCAGCACTATACATGTATGTGCCTTAGACAATATACAATATGTAACAACAAAGTAGTCAAAGAAAAGACCAGATTGTCTTGAGTTCTGTTTGCCTTAAATGTCAAATTATCATAAATGTCACTCACATGAACAGTCTACTAGCAGGAATAATTTGTAAACATGGTCAATTTTTTTAAAAATTGCTTAGTAGACTCTTTGAAAAACTGATACAAGATGTGTTGAAAATATTTAATAACCTAGTAGTTACTTAACTGTAACAAAGTTTATTTTTCATTAAATTTAATTTCAATGCGTACAAGATTATTTAAATAACAGAACAAAGAACATGGTTTTATGAGCATTTTAAGGTTATATAAAAGTTTAAGAATACAGGAAAAATAACTTATCTACAATAGATCTAGTTCTGTTCAAAATGCCTTAGTTACTAGTTGTAGTATAGTAACATTGTGATCTTTAACTAGATACAACATAAAGAATTATGTCCAAATATCGAACACATGCACCTTGAATAAAAACAGTTTAACATTCACATTAGCACTGTCACTTATTTTACTGAATGTTAACCTCTAAGAACTGGCAAAAAGTCATTCAGGAAAAAGCATCTCAGCTTGCTACTCATGGTCCTCCAATACATTTCATCAAACATTATTCGTTGGATTCCCAAGCCCTTTTTTGTGTACAACACAAAGTCACAGAACATTGCACCAGTTATTCCTAGTTGACCTTGTATTTGTGCATAGTAGTGATGGTCTTTCTTAAGACAAAATTTACTATCAACAATCTCACAGAAGAATGCTGTGTCCATGCAGGCTTCCTTGGGGCTGACATTCCTTTTCGAAAAGGAGCATTTCACCTCTACTAATCCAAATCCTGCAACACTGTCATGAACTACCCTGTCTGGAGATGCAGCCAACCAAGGGAAATTAGGATTGATGACACAGCCAGCTCTATACACACTCACATTTCGGCCACTATTATTCATGTATTGAACATAGTCAAAAACTGCCTTGTCTTCATTTTCCCTCCCGAACAGTACTGCAGGTACTTTAGATAAGTCTACTTCATTCAGCAGCTGATTCAGAATAAACTTTTCCTTATCTTTTTTTCTTGTCACTATGACGCCAAATTTACTTGCAGTTAAGCGTTTTTTCCTTACATCATGCCATGTGTCAGACAATGCTTGTTCCATAGTTGCCTCATACACTTCATTTGCTTTCTCTGCGGAGATATCCAGCCCTATCTCTGTCAATATGTCATCTGCAACTTTTTCAATATCTGTAATACTCCATGGAAATTTTGGAATCTGATTGGTACATGTTTGGGTTTTCAAACCAGATGCACTTATTGAAATATTCTCTATTACACAAAAATCACCTTCTGTTATGGCTAGCTGGTAAGAGAGTGGTGAACCCTTTGGGACTGACAACCCCATTTGCGTTGATATGTCAGATGACTGAAAACCTGTCGTTAAGCCTACACCAAACAAAGGGTTTATTTTTGACAGTTTTTCCTGAATACTGTTCGGAACAGTCATATTTCCCTTTGCACACCCAGCACGCGCTTCATACAAAGTAGTTTTCACTCCCTTTGATGAACTTCCATACTTGGGCTTAACAACAGTGGCCTTCATGACTGGCTCGGACTGAATTCCATCCACTCTGCATTTTGTCCATTCAGCAGGCTTATCTGTGCATGTTTTTGCCCTTGGAAATGTTTTTAACTTCAGCTTCAAGGTATGGTCTATTGAGTACAGCAGGGCATATATATGATTACAATGTCCACCTACACCTGCCACACAGGAACATTTGCCTTCTTGCACAGAACCATCGCTTTTCAGAGTCACCAATAAGTCATGTGGCTTTTCACTTTTCTTCATTGACCTGTAACACTTGGCTTTTACTGTAACTATGGATTTGTTATTAGTTACACTCTGATTATGAACATAACCATCATGGAAAAAAGCATATCCCCTGTCAATTGGTTTTTCCACATAGTAGTTTTTCCCAGACTTTTTTGAGTAATTTAGGATGTCTACAAAAGTGAACATTTTTGGAATATCACCGGTATCCTGTGACCATGACAGTGTGTCAGTATTAGTCAGAAGCTGCTGGCTTTCCTGGGACTGCTGTTGTTTGGAGCAAACCACACAGCTCGCCTTCGCTCTTCTTAGGTAGGGCTGGTCTGGGTGAGGGTCCACAACTGGAAGGTTTTCACCCAGTTCCTGACATTTCTTCACTCTGTCAAAAAAAGATAAAAATATATTTACCCAAAAACATCAAAAGTTTTATCACAAGTGCCTCCAAATGCCACGTTGACAACAGATTTAAAGCTTTTTTGACCTTCAAGTTTGACCATGATCTTAAACCTTGGCGATAGGCATGACCAGGCTGTCCCGCGGACCATGGTAAAAAACTAGGAAAAACTAGGAACAGTCAACATGAAAAACTAGGAAAATACTAGGAAAACCTAGGACAATTTTGTAAAATACTAGGAACTATTTCTGTACATTGTCAATGTTGCATATAATATGCATAAAACTGCCTTCATGTTAAAATGTAAAAGCCGTAAAGCATTAAAAGTTCACGATATAATAAAACTTGGGTGTTTTTGACAAATTGAATCACCTTTTAATACTTTGTCTTGAATTTATAAATTATTCAAAATAGTTTAAGACTTAAAAATGCTACATTTGTCTTATTTATTTTACATTAATCGCTTTTAAAAAAAACTGGATTTTAATTCTATAGCTAAAATGTACACTTTCTAGTTAGATTTTCAGAACTTATTCCTATTTTTTTTATGTTACAGTACTGTTAAAAATTTTTTTGTTTCCCTTGCATTAAATTAATGCTTACACAAATTTATCACACATCTCGGTATGTATTACAGATTTAAATAATATAGTATTTTTAAGCTGCTGGGTCTCACCTCACTACTAACTCTGCTTTTGTCTCCTTGGACTTAACCCTCTGGCTTCTGCTTTTCAACCACAAACGCAGTTCATTCAGCTTGCACTTGTCCGGTTCCCTAGGTAAGACAGCCCCAGGTATATCAGCCACTGTTAGCTGAAGAGAAAACATTTAAAGACACATTAACATTTTGATGGTCACCTGCTTTGCAAAATAATGCAAAGAAATAAGTCATACCAGTAGATGCTAGTATGATTAAAGATGCTAGGTCTGAATCTTTATACCCTTATAATCAGTCACAAATCTTTCCTTATGTTAAGTATACCTAATTTATTGATATTTCAAAAGAAATTGCAAAAGTTTGTGACAAATAAGGTTTTGGACAAAAAAAGTAAAAACCAAGGGACCTCTCGCACCCAAAGCAGTTGCGTTACCTCTGCACCACCAGTCAACTCGGAGTAATGTTTGTAGACAAGCTATTTAACTGTTTTGATGCAATGGGTCAATCGTAAATAAATAAGCCAAATTTGCGGACCACACATTTTCAACAAAATCATTCTGTCTTTAATATTTTTACATGCATGGATTACTATTATTTGGAAGTTTTTCATATTTATGAGAGTACAAAATGTAGGTTTCACTGTTTAAATAAGGTTAAAATGTAAGATGTAAACAAATCAGACCTAAGAAATACAGTCATAGAGCAACTTTAAAATTATCTGCCAATATGTGATGTAAATAACTTCATACTTTTAATCATAATAAATTCAAATTAAGCCTGATGACCAAATTTAGATTGTTTTAACATATGTACAATTAAAATCTGCTATAAATCAACACTGCAATATCTTATTTTTTATTGACAAACATGCAAACATGTCACCACTTTTTTCCTTGCTCTGCTAGATCTGTTAATAAATATACCAGCATAACATGATTTATTATATAAAAGATCTTATTGTCTGCTGCATCTCCTACTCCTACTAGGAGTCCTAGTAGGTAAAATGAAGTTTATTTAGAAAAAAAACACTTACTGCATCACATGTGCAATCCCCTTGCAAAGTACTGCTATCTGTGTTCTGCCCAGCACCACTCACATGCTCAGACAGGGTAGCCATCACAGCATAGTTTTACTGAACCATGTGACAGTGCTAAATCTCATCCAAATTGAATGAAATGATGCCTGAAAAATAATTTATTTTGTCAGCATACACATAAGTTTGGATATATGTACGTTATCTTTTTTAATGTGCTCAGCACTATTCTGCATAACCATAACAATTACTAATAATCTCAGTAGAGATAACTAATATTTAGATTTTATCTAAACAATCATTTGTTTACAATTGGTTATGTAAAATAAATGAAATAAGATAGGCCTACAAATAATAATTTGACCTCAACGTTATTAAGAAGCCAAAATAATATTTTTAAACTTCGACATTGATGGCATAAAATAATAATCATGCTCGATAAGGATAAAATTGCATAAGTCATGGTCATGTACATTCGCTGTGTGTATCATTTTGCCATTTTGGACTCCTCAACCTTTTTATAAAAACAATCACATTAACAGATCCAATACGAAAAAAACACACATTATTTCCAATAATTAAGCAAAAGGTTTATGAAAGTATATTGCAGAATACAAAAACTTACCTAATAATGCGCAAAACGTTCGTGAAATCGTTGAAAACAGTTTAATGCACTTCTCAGTAGCATGCAGACGATGCTTTCGTTTTCTAGAGCAATCACCGGATTACGTCACACATAACAAGGGGGGCTACTCTAATCGGCAAATTAATCGAGTAACTGAAAGGGTCTATAGGAAGTAATTAATGCCGCAGTTAGTTTATTTTTGTCGAATTCGGACCTAACTTAAGTTTAAATGCAAAATCATGTAGAAAGTATTGAATGTTTAATAAAATGGTTTCTATCATCGGATGTTAGTAACTCTGATGTAACTTTTGTCTTTGTGTAAAATCTATATGTTAGAAGGGATGTTTCTTTTTGCATGCTTTCGAATTTCCAATGCGTCATGCATTTAATTTACTATGGAAAATGTTGACCATTGTTTGCACACCCGTAATCGCTTACTTTTGGCAAACTTACACCGCATAAACAAAGCTTCTGTGCGGTTTTATTTTATGATATACACCGAGGTAGTCACACTTCATCACACAAAGTAATACAGGTATAAGTATTCTATATACATTTATTGATGCAAAATATACACAAAACAATCAATATTTGGGTCAAAACAACAACAAAAACTTGATAGTGATTCACTCACAATACGTTGATATAAATAAGTGAAATATTTCCAGTCTAACTTATTATAATTTCGGATGATTGTCCATTATTAGGCTATGAATAATAATTATGTACTTATTGGACTACTGTGTTCACTTGAATAAATCAACTACGATTAGAAAATGAAGACTTGTTTGGAAGGCATATCCTGTTGCGTTCATTAGGGAGATGCTTTTCTATTCTGATTCGACAATATCATCATAAAAGTTCGTCAAATAGTCAAATATAATATATTAATCTTCTGATATATTTTCAATGTGTCTTAAAGCTGAAATATTTTTAAACAAATTATATGTTGCGCAGTCTTCAAATATAAATCATGTCTTTTTATCTTTTTTTTTTTTTAATTTTTAAATTAGTTTTAGTGGGTAAAAATGATCGAATGCAAAAAAATAAAAAAATAAAATAAAATCCGCAGTACCTCCCGAACAAATCGTTTTAAATTTTGTCTGAGTATATGCGGGGTCACTTCTGTTACAATAAAATCGCATATGTAGGCGTGTTTTTGCTTGTGACGTCGATGTTTTGACACATCATTCTTCATTCATGAAAGACTGAAAATATCCCGCTTGGGGAGACACAAGACTGTCGTTGGAAGATTTTATTCCTCTTTTCCAATGCTGATATCTTTAAAATGGAAAAAAAAAATGCAATTTTGATAATATTGTGTTTTATTAATACTGATAGAAAATTGCGTGTATAATTTCATATTCTGAACATTTGAAAAACACGCATTTCATTTTTATTTTTTTTTTTTTTGCTTTGGATTAATCGAACACTTCTTTGGACAAAACAGAGCAATTAGTATGGAAAAAAGTGTCATTACAAATGCACAATAAGTAAGGAGAGAAAATAACAACAACATTATTTAAATATTTTAAATATTTAATTAATTGAAAGTGCGTTCGCGGTATGTTTGTACAGCTGCTTGGGGTCTAAGGACGTCTAGACATCAGAATGTCACTTTTGAAAAGTGTTAAACAGCACAAATATGTGAGTCTAAGAGATAGGTCAATGCTTTATTGTCAGTTTGCCATTTAGGAAAGATCACAATTTTCTATTGGCGGCTCCTGATGGTCGTTCAGGCGACCTCGCTTTCCTGTCAAAGCGAAAAATCCTGAAAAGGCGGAAAATGCAACTTTAATTAAATAATTATATATGAACAATATTAATATAGAAAACATTACAACTTTTTGCAAGAAAAGGTATATTCAAACACCTCTTTTCAACTATGACGTTTGGAACGTTGCAAAATTCGAAAAAAAATATTTGAGATAAATTACGTATTTACATTCTAAAATTTTTCATTCATGTTGTAAAAATGATATTTCTATGGTAAAATTCAGCATTTATATTGTAAAAACATATTTTTGTTCTATATTTATACTTATATGGTAATTTTTATGCGTATAAAACAAGCATACTTTTATATTCGATAACGTGAACAAATATTTATGTTCAATAATTGCATCATGGGATACTTATAACATTTTTAACGAACGATTTCATTGGACCACAGTATTTAGGCAGAAGGCATACAATAATATTTTTTGAATTTTGCAACGTTTCACACGCCATATTCAACAACGGAGGCGATTTTAACTGTTACAATTTCTGTTGTTATTTTTTCAAAGCCAAGACCGAGCGGTTACAGCCGCCGCCAACTTGTAACTCCTCAGCACCTCACCGCATGGTTTCTAGTCCCGGTCGGGCCGAGAACTTTCATGTGGGGAGGTGTCCCATCTAGCCTGCAGTGCGCCGTTGGCTCTTCCATGACAAAAGTCATGGGTCTTTCTCCACTAATAATCAGCTGGGCGTTATCAATGTGGCATAATTGTGTCGATGAGACACCCGTTTATGAGGAGGGAAAAAAACATATTTCAAGTATGTGTTTACACTTAACGTACAGCCTCTTTGTGTTAATTTACTTTACTGTATACTAAAACACGAACGTTGTTTAAAGCGAATTAGTAACAACTGGTAAAAAATGCATTTTTATTAAAATTTTGCTTTAACACACACACACACACACACACACACACACACACACACACACACTCACGCGCGCGCGCACACACACACACACACACATACACGCGCGTGCACAACCACACACACTCACGAAAACGTTTTTAAATAACAATAAAATATCGTCTTGCAAATTGCTTAAGAGTACAATTGTTTGAGCAAATGCTAAGATGGCTGTCTGAGTTAAATCCTACGACACGCCGCATGTCAGCCAGATAATCTTACACTAATACATTTTTTACAGTGACCTACGTTTTAAGCTCGCAGTTATTAGGGTTAACCATCACGGCGATGAAATCTCTGTAGCAAATGACGTCCTTGTTTGAATTGTCCACTTCCCGAATCAACCTTTTTATCTCTATGAATGTTTTCTTGCAACCCACCTTATCAAGCATCCGCGCCAAGCCGACAAAGTCTGCAATAAAAAAGAAGATTTAGTAGTTGTCATGTTTTATGATGCCATATATTTTCATCTTCGTACTTTATCTATGCACCGATGGATTTTTTGCGTTGTAACGGTCGGGAAAATAGGTATTGTGACGGTATTAAGGTACTGGTAAATTAATGATGGATAACAATCTAGCAGTGAAAGATCAAGAAAAATTAAATAACAATCGATAAAATTTAATCTCTTAATATTTACTCAATAAATGGATACGGGATGATTTTGCGATCGCTGGATTCCAACCCGATACAAAAGCCATTGTTTGATTTCTCTGGGTTACGAATATTTCACCATTTTTTTTGACAAGCGCTTCCGATACCATCGCGTCTACCAAACGCGTATCTGGATTGTTTTTGAGGAAACGAACAATTACAAGGGAAATAACCGTTGTAATAATACTTTGAATATATATTCGGTTCTTTTCTAATGAAAAACATGTAAAATGCGCACTTGCGAGGAAGTTAACGCAAAATATGAACGACTCAAATGCTGACTTGTATAAATTTAATCATTTTAAACCTTTTCAACTTTCTAACCCGGTTAGGCGTCGACTTTCTTATTGTTTTTGGTACTTTTAGATTTGGGTAGGGCAATCAAATTCGGGAGAATATAGTTATCACCATCCCTTATCCGGGAATAAAGAACGTGTACATATTCGCGTTATAGGAGTATGTTTACATCAGTGAAAATTGACGAGTTTATTTATTGATAATGTTAACGGTCGTATATAGGATGTATGGCGTACAAATAAAACACTAGCAAGCTATGGTTCATTGGCATGAATCAGCAAATGTTATGTAATTTGTAATCTTTTAGACACAACTACTAGTGACGAGCTTTCTGACTCCTAGTGAAGAGCTCTCTGACTCCAGTGACGAGCTTTCTGACTCCTAGTGAAGAGCTCTCTGACTCCAGTGACGAGCTTTCTGACTCCTAGTGAAGAGCTCTCTGACTCCCAGTGACGAGCTTTCTGACTCCTAGTGAAGAGCTCTCTGACTCCAGTGAAGAGCTTTCTGACTCCCAGTGACGAGCTTTCTGACTCCAGTGAAGAGCTCTCTGACTCCAGTGAAGAGCTTTCTGACTCCCAGTGACGAGCTCTCTGACTCCAGTGAAGAGCTTTCTGACTCCTAGTGAAGAGCTCTCTGACTCCAGTGACGAGCTTTCTGACTCCTAGTGAAGAGCTTTCTGACTCCAGTGAAGAGCTTTCTGACTCCTAGTGAAGAGCTCTCTGACTCCAGTGACGAGCTTTCTGACTACAGTGAAGAGCTTTCTGACTCCAGTGAAGAGCTTTCTGACTCCAGTGACGAGCTTTCTGACTCCTAGTGAAGAGCTCTCTGACTCCAGTGAAGAGCTTTCTGACTCCTAGTGAAGAGCTCTTTGACTCCCAGTGACGAGCTTTCTGACTCCTAGTGAAGAGCTCTCTGACTCCAGTGACGAGCTTTCTGACTCCCAGTGACGAGCTTTCTGACTCCTACTGAAGAGCTCTCTGTCTCCTAATAACGAGCTCCCTAACTACCAGTGGCGGGATCTCTAATTTCTAACGACGAGCTCTCTTACTCCTAGTGACTAGCTCTCTGACTCCTAGTGAGAGCTCTCTTACTCCTAACGACGAGCTTTCTAACTCCAAGTGACGAGCTCCCTAACTCTTAGTTATGATCTATCTACCTCCAAGTCACGCCCTCTAAGAGACTATGATGCAGCTGTTTTGTTTGTATATGTCTTAATTTATGCTTGTTTGTTTGTTACAATCCACCGACAAAATTATGGTGATATGTCAGACGCCCAGCGTTGGTGGAGAAAGACCCCAGACAAACGACACATCTTGGTAGAACCACCGTCGCACTGCAGGTCAGCTGGTAAACCCCCTAGCCAAACCCCTATGAAAAAGAATATATGACAAAGTCCTATGAGTATTGCAACATATACCAAACTCCGAAAAGGCACAGAACAAAGGTATTTCACATGCAAGCCAAGCGAAAAGTAAGAACAAATTTGTGATTAGTCATTTAAGGAAAAGAGCAAACCCGACAGTTACCGCCTTGGAACGGTCAGTCGGCAATATGGACCGACTGGGGTGCTTAAACCGGTTTTACAGAGCTCTAACCTCGCACTTCCTGACGAGCTTCTCAAATGCAAGTAACGAAAAGAAAAACGATCTATTTGAAAACAAAAAGTCCATGCGCTGATATTTTCTATACGTTATGATGAAAGTAGTGACTTCATCGAAAAATAATGTCCACATAGATTTCTGAAAAGGAATATGGTATTATTTCGATTTGAAAAACAACACAAAAATGGTTGACCACAAATAAAATGTACTTTCTGAATCATAAACAAACATGACCAGAGACGAATAAATGATTGTAGCATCCTGTTCATGTGAAGATGGAATTTAGGAACCAAAGTTCATCGTCCATCAAAGGAAATACACGTAACAATCCTTATAGGATGAATTAAATGACAACATGGATTACATGCACGGGGAGATTTTTTACGACCGCCACACTGCACAAGTAACATTGTTGTGATCATGAATAAGAATATATGACAAAGTCCTATGAGTATTGCAACATATACCAAACTCCGAAAAGGCACAGAACAAAGGTATTTCACATGCAAGCCAAGCGTAAAGTAAGAACAAATTTGTGATTAGTCATTTAAGGAAAAGAGCAAACCCAACAGTTACCGCCTTGGAACGGTCAGTCGGCAATATGGACCGACTGGGGTGCTTAAACCGGTTTTACAGAGCTCTAACCTCGCACTTCCTGACGAGCTTCTCAAATGCAAGTAACGAAAAGAAAAACGATCTATTTGAAAACAAAATGTCCATGCGCTGATATTTTCTATACGTTATGATGAAAGTAGTGACTTCATCGAAAAATAATGTCCACATATGATTAAACATTGAAAAAAAACCTCTGTCGATATGTGTGTTTATTTTGGTGTTTTCATAGTGAGTGAAAATTTGGCCTTATCTGATTAAACAGTCACAAGATCTGCAATTGAGGACGTAAAGTGTTTTCTTACCAACGTTTCCATTAGCATCTTTATCAAATTCCAGGAATAATTCTGAAATAGACAGAAAATAATACATATCAACTGCTAAATGTTTGAACTGTTTACATAAAGTAATATTTTGAAATTAAATTTATTACCACAACCATAACTTTTTTTCCGGCCGTTTCAGTAGCGCATTAATTCCTGGATAAGAAAAACAAATTAGATCTTATGAGCAATATATCGTGCAATTACGTCATTTTTATATAGTTTTTCATACGTGCATATAGGTCTTTGAGTCATGATATAATCGCATTCGGACCAATCCGAGTCGAGACCCTGAGGTACTGCAGGTCAGGTAGAAAACTATCTCATAATGATAAAGGTTTTTGCCCGTTTTTGCTCATCTCAACCCACCTCTCTCTCTCTCTCTCCCATGTCTCTCCCTAACTTTTTTCTCTCTGCTCTTTCTCTCTACCCCTCTTCTCTCCCATCTCTCTCTCTCTCTCTCCCAACTTTCTCTCTATACCTTCTCTCTCCCGTATTTCTCTCCAATCCAATTCTTCTCTCTTTTGCTCTCTTCCTTCTTTTTCACGTCTTTCTTACTATCCCCTCCCCCCACCCCAAAGTATCTCCCCTTTTTCTCTCATCTTTCCCCTCTTTCTCTCTCCTGTCTTTTACCGCTTTCTCATCTCAACCCCATCTCCTTCCTCTTTCTCTCACCCATCTTTCTTTCTCTCTTCTCTCTCACTCATCTTTCTCTCTCATTTATCTCCACGTATATCTCACACAATCGTATCCTATCCCTTATTTTGATCTGTACCTTTACAGGCTTCCAACTTCATCGCAAGATTATCGATTGTCACAGCTTGAGCAGCCATAAATTCCTGGAAGAAAAGAAGAAAAAAAAGCTGTTTTATCTGGATCCAATGTATTTGAAATACATTTAGAGACCAGCCCCGATCGCGTTGTCGCTATAGCCTAGGCCCCAGGGTACCGTAGTCCCCGTTCCAAACCCGGGCCGCGACATACCCAAGTCCTATGAACATGGGCGGATCTAGAAAATTTTGGTGCGTTGTATGAATCAAGATCCATTTAACTTTATCGCAGTAAATACTAGATGAATATATACACAGTAAGGACCCTAACTTCGACCTAAGCAGTCAACAGACAAAAATTACTTTAAAAGCTTAGTAATTTTTTAAGCTTATGCGTACGTGTTTTCACAACTCTACTCTTTTACAGCGAATGCAACACTATTTCCTATAAATAAACTCTTTCGTTTAAAAATAAAGTATTGTTTGCGAACAATAAATACTACAATTAAATGTCCGGGTAGAAACACCGTCGCATTGCAGATGAAAAAAAAAAGATACCAACAACACAATTACTTCAGCCTGCATTTTTAACGGAGCCCGGATGTAAATTATGAAGGAAGCCGCCGCCTTTACCCCTCGTTTTCCCCCTATTTCTTTTATTTTACAAATTTAGTAATTTCAAATGATGAAAAAATATGTAAAAGATGAAAAAAAAAATCACTAACCCCGTTCACGCTATACTGCATTTAACCCTTTTAAGGTGGTATCCGACAGTTTGCCTATGTCAAGTATATGTAACAATATCTGACCTCTGTTTGGGGTATTTGTGCATATGTCTGCAGAAAGCTCAGACTCACTTTCTGAATTTTAAAGCAGTTAAACTCGTTAATCAATACTTAAATATTCATTTTTTAACCTATAAATAAAAACGATTGGGATTCCTTCTAAAACAGACATCGACGTCAGAGCGGATGACGCGAATGAGCTTAAACATAAGTGGTCACGTGTTTTTTTTAGTTTAAAAATAGCTAACTGTGCATCGTAACTCAGACAGGAAATACATAATGATTGTGTCGTTAGGGTTAAATTTCACACAAGCCTATGGCATCAATAAATGGCATTCCGCGAGATCTGTTCAGATAACAATTACTTTTTTGGATGTTTAATGAAAAGAAATTGGTCCAAGCTGTCGTATAGCACCATTAATTGATAGAAATACGATTCAGTCTATTGACATAAACATACCTCACTCTTATGGTATTTTCCGCAACTAAAGGTTCAATCTGATTAAAATCATATCCTAAAAACCGCTCCGGTATCAGGATCTGACGACGAGTCAATAAAACCTTAACAACCAATCAGATTGTCGCCTACAAAATCGCAAAAGTAAATGATGATCCGTATTAATTTAAAGAAATGTAAACATGAACACTCCGCGCAGGACTTATGTCACTAAAGACCCATTTGTTTCAACATCAGTAACATCTTCAAGTCGAAAGTTAACTAACAAGCAGTTGTGGAACAAACTTAAACGGAGTAACTATTCTACTGCATCATCGGTAGCGGCCATTTTGCCACTCTAACCGAAAACGTTATGCATTACGCTCTCTGATTGGCTGTTATAAAAATAGTCATCGGGGAAACCCTTTCTTGTTTATAAACGGTATTTGTGGGTCGTCATCAGATCTTACATTTTGTAAGATCTGACTTCAATGAGATTGCTTAAGGTTTAACCCACATATAAACCATAGGGCGAATCACAGAAGAACTTGTCCGCAATGGAAAGTTAATGGTAAAAAAAAAATCAGCTACGTAAAGCAGATTTACATTATTGCAATAGATAAAGATGCCAGTATAATTTTGTTTTATAAATCAGAATAAATATAACATGTATCCTCGACTAACCTTGGTTCGGAAACCTTTGAGTTTGAGATAACAAAACACATTAATCTTAGAAAGCCGAGTTAGCCGAAATTGAACTCATGCACTACATAACAGGATCCATATGGTAAAAGTTACGCTTTAGTTTTTTTGTCATGTGGATTTCATTAATACATTTGTATATAAAATGCAGCGACAGATTAAACCGAATTTGAGTTATTAACATTTCGTGTAAAAAACAAAACATTATTTTGTTTATAAGAAACCATTGTGAGAAAGATCGAGGGCATGTGTAACAGGAGCGAAGAAATAACAGCTGAGCCTCAAATTCGATTCGAACCAAATTCGACGTCCCCATTATCAGCGTGTCGCTCTCTCCAACTGAGCTATAGAGGCTATGTGAACAAACACTCAGTGAAACTGCTACACAATGAGATTCTCCCTGAATCTCGTCCCTCGTTCTACTCTACAGCGCAGAAGCATATCACAATAAAACAGGCTACTGCAGTAGGCCATGGCGCCAAATGTAACAGGAGCGGAAAAAGTGAACCTTCAAGGGATCAAAAAAAAAGGCCTTCCCAATACAAGCGGGGCGCTCTACCAACTGATTAAGGCTCTGTGAACGAACTATCAGTGAAACTCCACATGTATCTTTCGGAAATTTCCTGCTTGAAATGCTTTTTTTCTCAGTTTCAATTCCTACTGATATACTCTGGAGATACAGTGTCAAAAAACGTGGCGTCGTGCGCAACCTTGATTTGTAAAATCCCGCGAGATTTTTGGATACAGATTAGTCTCGAACTTATGAATGCACACGCTATATTAACCATTTTGATTGAATTGCCTCAATTGACTTACCCTGTTGATCGCATTCAGAATCTTTTCTTCTGGGCTCTCTCTGCTCCCATCCTTCCTGGGGCTTGGGGATCCTACAGAAAATTAAAACTGCTCCTAAAACTTTGTAATTACAATTTATTTTTCTTGCAGATAATGAGTTTTTAGAACTTATCAAAATGTTTTGATCGACGCTGTCTCAATTTTACTGGAATATCTCCTAACGATAAAGAACTTTAAAACAACACCACAAATTCTTTACTTATCAAAAGATATAATCAAGCAATTGATAAATAAACGAACAATTTATAGGAAATCATGAAAAAATACTTCGTACTGCTTTGGCCTCTTGATGCCATTTTTCTTGCGTTCCAAAATATTAAAGCTGACGTCATCTCAACAGTAACGTCGAGTGACTTTTGGCGCCAAATTCGCAGTAGTATGATATTGCTTTTTATAGAATCATTTTCACATGGGGTTCAGTTTTGCAGTTTGCGCTTAAGTCTTTATGATGATGTCTACATTATAATTATTATTATTATTATTATTATTATTATTATTATTATCATTATTATTATTATTACAAATATATTAACTTAGGCATTTTAGTCCTCTACGGCGCCGTTGTATATCACATTTCAAATACTCTGCTACTGAGAAACATGGCACCTAGTGTAACAGATGCAAAAAGGAGCCTCCATCGGGATTTTAATCACAAATCTCACAAATACTAGTACAGTTTTGTTTTGTTTTGTTCATGATGTATTTTTTCGTTTGAGGAAAATTCTCATTCAAATCACCTTTGCTTTTTTACGTTCAGATGGCAGCCAACAGCAAAGACCTTGATACACAGTCAACTGACGTAACGCCTTACAATGAAACAATGAACGACAGATTTGAAGAGAGAGAGAGAGAGAGAGAGAGAGAGAGAGGAGAGAGAGAGAGAGAGAGAGAGAGAGAGAGAGAGAGATTCATACTGAGTTTTTCTATGTCTTTGCAGATCTCTGTACAATAATCACAAACTTTGTGAAATACTGCAACATCTATTTAAAATGTACGTCTAGTTGTTACACGTGGTAAAAACTGACAGGATAACAGTTTATATTATATAAACTAAGACATGTAACAGTACTTTTGCATTGAATATAAGGCACTCCCACCACTCCTCACGCAACATCTGGCAGACCACCACACTCCTCCTGACATACCTATCTGTACACTACACATCCCTTCTCACATACCTCCTGGCACACCAAGACCATCACACTCCTCATCACATACCTCTTTATTCACCATCACACTCCTCCGCACGCACCTCCTGGCAGACTATCACACTCCTCCTCACACACCTCCTATCACACCACCGCTCTCCTCTTCACGCACTTCCACATTCTTTCTAACGAACATATCAGGCACTACCACACTCCTCTTCACTCCTCCACCACAATCCTTCTCACGCACTGCAACCCTCTTTTTCACGTGCCACTACACTCCTTTTCACGCACCACTACACTCCTCACGCACCACTGCACTCCTCACGCACCACCACACTCCTCATGCACCACCGCACTCCTCATGCAGCATCACACTCTTCGCGCACCACCACACTCCTCTTCACGCACCACTACACTCCTAAGGCATCACTACACTCCTAACGCACCACTACACTCTTCACGCATAAATACACTCCTCACTACACTCCTCATGCACCACCGCACTCCTCATGCACCATCACACTCTTCGCGCACCTCCACATTCCTCATCACGCACCACTGCACTCCTCTAACGCACCACTACACTCCTAACGCACCACTACACTCATCGCGATACACTACACTCTTGATGCACCACACTCCTCCTCACGCATCACCTCACCCCTCTTCAAGCACCACCACACTTCTCCACACGCTCGACTACACGACAGTGACACCTCAAGCAAAAAGCACTCCGTTTGATTATTATTATTCCTTTACAAATGCATAAATAACTTATTTCGAGACTCAAAACAGCCGATTTATGTACGAACATAATGAATAGGGGAACCCTTTTCAAGAAAAATCTATAAATGAGATCTAACAATACACAAAATATGTTCACATTATTGAACACATATTTAAAGAATTTGAGAACACGGATATCAACCTTCAACGGAAATCAAACTATGCAAGATAGAAATAAAAAGTTTGCAAACAATATTCCACCGAAATATCAAGGTCACGTTATTTAAACTGACAGTAATAAAAAAACTAAAATTCATAAGAAAAAAAACTTTTATTTAATTATAGAAAGGAAAAGCTACAACAATAAATTTAAAATAGAAGAAATTGAAACTTAACTAAAAATATTTACTTCATATGAAGTTATAAATAAACCCTGTACACAATCGGATGACAATGATGAATACTTGAGAAAAGTGTGATTTTTACATTGGATAACCCTTCATGTTAATATTCAGCTCACTCAAGTGAAGGTTTATTGGCACACAAAACGCATGAAGTATATAAACGCTTACTAAATCCGTGAGTTAGGCGGTCTAATAGTTCAATTTGTAAAAAAAAATAAATATAGAAGCAAAAAGCAATCAAAATCCCTGAGTTAGGCTGTCTATCAGTTCCATTTAAAAACAATATTAAAGCCAAAAGCCAACTAAAGCCAACTAAATCCCTGGGTTAGGCGGTCTAATAGTTCCATTTTAAAACAATATAAAATAAAAAAGCCAACTAAATCCCGAATTAGGCGGTCTAATACTTCCATTTAAAAAACAATATAAAAGCCAACTAAATCCCTGTGTTAGGAGGTCTAACAGGTCTTACATGCCAGTTTTGAAACAATAAAAAGCCAATTAATTCAAGGAGCCTGCGTTCGAACAGTTGCTTTTACAATTTGGTCATTTGTTGTGGCATTTATTTATGAATTCTCGTATTATTATCTTTTAAAGGAAGAATTTATTGTGTATACAAAACTAAAGAATGTTTGTTTAATGTTAAGAACCTGCGATCATGAAAATAAAACAAATTGGAGTACTTTATCACTTAAAACAATGACGATAAGATTGTTACCAAAATATTTAAAAAAAATTGGTTTGAAGTATTTCTACCAAAAATATTAAGTCACGATTAACAAGGCTACCAGAAGCAAATATTGGAAATAAATAAGAAAAATTCAATACATCAACGATGTAACTAATTTCTGATGCAGAGAACGAAGGGATACTTTAGTTTGTATGTTTGACTTAAAACAGCTTTTGATTCCATTTAATATACATCTATGGTAAATGTTTTAGAAAAAAGCGTTTAAAATATACGAAAATGTCGTTTTAAAGAAAAACATATAAACAATAGTCCTTTAAATTTCGATAACAATAAAACTGTATTTCGTAAAAAAAAAAAAAACACAACACACTCGACATTTCGGTTATCATTAACAAAAAATAACCCTTTCACTCATGCACGTGCCATTTTACGCCTTTGTGAAGCAATCACAAATATCAGGCTTATCCTTAGTAAGATATGCACTGCTTAGTCTTTAATTGTTGACTGGTTTGGTCGTAGATTTACTGCTTAACGATGAAACATACATGTATTAGAAATACTTTTAACTATTTTAAAGAAAATTAAAAAGAATAAGTAAAGTTTAAAAATCATGTACTTTGAATGAAAGGGTTAAGATATCAGATCTAAAACAAACTTTAAAAAAGTATATGATAATCCATTGGAAAACCGAATCGTATAATACATGTCATAACATTACAGAATAAAGCATTAAAATCCAAACGAGTAAAGTTCGGTCTTGGCATAACGAAAATTCTGAATTGGAAAGAAATCTTATTATTGTAGTTCGGGGAAGTTCATGAAAAAAAAGACAGTAAACCATCTTTGGGAAAATACTTTTCGTAAAATATCTATTTCTAAGTTGGGTGACCTCACACAAAAGTTGTTGCGTCTTAAAAATATTAATAAATATTAATCGTAATAATATTTTTTTTTAAATTCTATGGAAAAGCGAAAAAAGATAAACAGATCGACAATTTAGGCTTTAAATTGAGTTGAGGATAAGAAATTCCTACTTTCTATCGCTTCTCTGCAAACAATTCCTTAAAATATTATAGAAGCGCATACTACAGTCTAATCTCCTTAAACAAAGATTTTCTTATATAGAACATTATTGTATTTCTTAAACAAAGAATAAAGGTGTATGTTCAGAAAACAACTGTTTAATGTGATTTTATTCAAACTTTGGCAACATACGCATTACACAATCTAGATGTAACACATTTAGCTCATCAAATCATTTATTTAAAAAAGAATAAATTTGTTAAGTATCAAGGAAAACGTAATTTTTTAAAATAATTTAGTCTCAAATAAAGGGTAACATAACACGATAATGTTCGATAAATTAAAGCGATTGAATAAAAAAGTCCGTCTCCTCGCAGCCATTACTTTACAATGAAATGATTTAATATATCCATAAAAATGTATTTAATAAAAACAAAAATTAATACCAAAGTTATTGTAAAATAATCAATAAAATATAGAAAAAAAAACACAACAACAACATGACAAACAACAACATATACAGTTTAACAAACCTCCCACACACAAGAAATAAACATAAATGTAAAACAAACATAAATAAGAGCTCATGTTACTACCTAGTGCATTTTAACTAGTTGTGATGATAAATTAAATTAATTTAACTATTTCATAACCTTATTCCCGAAAAATGCAACCTTTTTATGTGGAACCTAATAAAAATCTCGTTTATGCATTTTCCTGTAACGAAGTAGAAATTTATAATTATTTCTATTCTAAACAAATTTAAGACATAAGGATGGCATTTTTTACAAAATATCTATTAAGCGAATAGGCATAGACGGAAAACACAATTAATATAAGGAAACTTCTCTATGAATTAAAAAATAATATTCTAAACTTAAACTTAAAACAAATTAAATAATCCGTTCTGAATAATACTAAGCAAAAATTCTTAGCAACAAAATGCTACAACAAATATTATAATCTATAAACACCTATAGGCCTATTGTTCTCGCATTACATTGATAATGGTGAAAGTTTAAGACAGAACGAAATGAGAAACTCATATCACACTTTCTATGTGTGAAAAGAAAGACTGTTGAAAACAAAAGTATAAAATGGTACAAGTAAAAGCGTTTGTGATTTCAGTGATTTGACATAAATCATTTCTCTTCAAGGGCGATCGGAAAAATCACGTTTTGGGGAAGGTCCTCCAGGTCGTTTACCGAGCTTCTTTTCAAAGGCGAAAGTCCTGAAAATGGTGGGAAAATGAAACTGTGACAATTTTAAATGTTTAACACTACCAGTTAATTGCATGTACACATGTATTAAGATTAAAAGTATAGACAATTTCATAGTTTGTTGCATGAATGAGTATTATCTAACAAATCTTAACAAGAAACAATGCTTAAACACCAGAGCAAAGATGTAAACTTGTTGTTAATAAGTAAAAATAAAATGTTATATGTGTGTGTGTGGGGGGGGGGGGTACACTTAACAAGATAAAACCACATATCAGCTGAAAGCCATATCGGCATGACTAAGAAACTAGTGGAACTAGTACAGATGATATCCGAGAGTTTTGATCAATAAAATAATTTTTTGTTATATGGAGATCCACAGAAATGATGTATATCAATGTCCTACATATATGTGAACAGTGGACCATAACACACAACTCGTCATTACGAATGTGCATTCTTGTCTGAGCTTCTCGGAACAGTTTGCTATTTTCAACTAAGAAATCTACGTGACCACTTACGATATGTCATCATCTCGTATATTCGCTATGACGTCGATATCTATTTTTAATAAAAATCCCGAGTTTGCTTGTTTATAGATTTTTATAGATTTAGAAACAAAATTAACAATTAGAACTATTTTTTCCACCATTAGTACAAGTGACGGTTTTTGTTTGCTTGCCTGTTTATTGTGTTTATCATTCCACCAACGACATTTCAGTTACCTGGAGTCGGTGTCCACTTGAAGCAGATATAGCTGCTGCCTTCACTGTGTATAGCATGCCATGAACACCTGGCATGATATCACACCCAGTCACATTATCCTGACACGGGGCTGACAGGTCGGAGAAATTTAGTTTCTTGATCGTTAGCAAGGGAGCTTTAACACTAGCACTACCTTTGTTTACGACTTTTTGTACTTTTGATGAAGCTCTACCGATTTCCCTACCGATTGTGTTCAATTTAATCGTGTTTATTTAGACGACAACAGACTGTGGCCTTAGTTAATTGTATTTGATATAAACAAACTGTCGGATACCACCTTTAAAGGGCTGCTTACAATTTAGGCACGAAAGAAGGCTCAGGTCTATTCATCAAAGTAACTAAATCTTTGTAGCAAATGGCGCCCTTTTGCGTTTTTGCCGGTTCTCGAATTATCTTTCTTAATTCCATGTGGGTTTTCGTCTGTCCCATCTTCTCAAACATTCGAGCCAGCCCGAAATAATCTGGAAAAGAGATTTAGTTCTTGTCATGTCTTCGAATACTTGTTTGCCATGTGCAGTAGTTCGCCGAAGGATTGTGACGTTGGCGCAGGCGGCAAATTTACCAAATTTAAGTGAGTTGATATGGACTTAGATAAAGTCAACATTATATAAGAATCATTCTTTTGGTGATACAAACACCAAATCTGGCACAAATGTTGTTACCTTGTTACGAAAGATACGCTATGCACACGACTTTCTTTTAATTACGACAATGTTCTAAAACTCAGAATTCGAATATTGCGTAATAGCTATAAATATGCAATACCTTTATTTTAGCTGATGTACGTACATGACGATCAGGGAAACCCTTTCTAAGAAAAAACATGAGACCTGATTACGCGGGAGGGAGAGACAGACAGACAGACAGACAGACAGACAGACAGACAGCCAGCCAGCCAGACAGACAGACAGACAGACAGACAGCCAGACAGACAGACGGACGGACGGACAGACAGACAGACAGACAGATGGACGGACGGACGGACATATAGACAAACACATCGACCGAAAGAGAGGGAGGGAGAGAGAGACAAACAGACAGGCAGACAGATCTACGGACCGACAGACAGACAGATCTACGGACAGAAAGACAGACAGATTAACAGATAGAGACAGACAGACCGACCGACCAACAGACAGACCGATCAACAGACAGGCAGACATACAGACATACACACATACATACAGACAGACAGACAGACAGACAAGGCAGATAGGCAGACAGACAGACAGGAAGGCAGGCAGGCAAACGGCTGGCGGACAGACAGAGAGAGCTAACGACAGACAGACCGACAGACAAACACACCAACAGACAGAGAGAGACAAACAGACAAAAAGCAGGCAGACAGGCAGACAGACCGACACATCTACAGACATGAAAAAGACAGAAAAATAGATCGACAGACAGATAAACAGATATAGAGACAGACAGACAAACAGACCGACAGGCAGACATACAGACAGACACACCGACTAGAAGACAAACAGACAAGCCTCCCGATAAATAAACAGACAGACAAACAGACAGGCAGCCAGAGGCAAACAGTCAGATCGACAGAAAAACAGTTTATAACTATCATATGATTGGTACTTTGTTTGGGGTATAATAAATAACGATTTAAAAATGTTTTATAAACCCGAATAAATATAACAAGTATAGTAACACTGTTTAATATTCTCTATCATGCCTTACCATATCCATCGTCTTCGGCTTTTTGTCTTTCTGTCTCTCTTTGCTCATATTCCTCAAAGGACCTGCAGATTATAAAAAACATCATTTAAATATATTTAATTAGAACATTTTTTTCTAACAAATAATGTAGTGTACACAATATTTATTTTTTTGACTTGAAAGTACCTCTGTATAAAATTCGTTTGGAGAAACTCACGCAAACCATCCGTGTTCAGTGCATGTATTGTAAGAATAACATGTTTTAATAAAGAGGAAGAACAAACGAAATTATAAACCCGTTTAGACTGTAACCCCGAATTAACTTTAATCATAAATTTTATCCAAGGTTGTGTAAAAAAAAACAACGGAATATGACTAATTCCGCAATAGAAAGAGTTTAGAAACTTATGAAACAAAATCATGATAAAATATGCTACGTATGACTTTTGCCTTGTGTCGTCATTTTAACTTCCATTTCTTGTAAGTGTCAAATTGCACGTGTAGGTGTTTTTGTTTTGTACGTAAATGCTTTTTTTTTTTCATTGTTGACTGTAAATGGTAATTTTGGACGAAGCGTGTCGGTCATTCAGAGGGCTTCCCTGGTGTCGCCTATTAGTACGGCCATCTTGACATTGACAAATGGATTTTTTTGAAGAGTAGCGTCGATATAACACACATTTTCATTGGACCACTAGTTGTTATGAATATTCATGTAAACGAACTTTTACCAGCCTAATTTTCCACGGCCACCATAAAGCAGAAAATTATGAATAAACGAGGGTCCCGATGATGATATTAAGGTTGCACCACCGATCATCTGGAAGTAATATTCACGTGATTAAAACTAAAAAAAAAACGTAACCATTGAAAGCTGACTTACTTGAGTGCGGAAGAAGTTTCGGGGTTGATCATCATAGTGATATAATCTCTGTAACAGATGGCGCCCTTGCCTGATTTGTCCACTTCTCGAATTATCTTCTTAATCTCCAAGTGGGTAGTTGGCTGACCCCTTTTCTCAAACATTCGAGCCATGCTGAAAATATCTAGAAAAAAATATCCACATGCAATATTTTTTATTTTAGGGGCGCCATTGGCGTAATGGTAGAATCGCCGTTTGTAACTCCTTTGACCGCTTAGACTCTCACCTCGTGGGTTCGAGTGAGTTGTTTTAAACTATTGTCTTCCAATTGACTGTCCTAAGAAGAAGTAAATAAACACGTTTAAATTATTTGAGATTGTAACATTGAAATATAACAAAGTAATTATAAGCAATAATTCAATGATACAATCTCACTAAAGTCAGATCTTACAAAATTATAACAGCTAATCAGAGAGCGTAATGCATACTAGTCGATAAATGGCCGCTATCGATAATGCAGCAGGAAATTGTTTGAGAAAAATTACTACCAATAAAAGACGCAGCCATTAAAATGATACGTTCGAGGCACTTCGGATCATCATTTACTTTTGCGATTTTGTAGGCTAAAATCTGATTGGTTGGGGAGGTTTTATTGATTTGTCGTCAGATCCTGATAGCGGAGCGGTTTTCATGATATGATTATAATTAGACTGACAATAATATACAATTAACCTACAGAAAAAACATGGTCTATTATGAATATGTGTTTCCACTAGGCCATAACCTCTGGTGATCATCACTATTTACTGTAATTTCTTATGAAATACATAATTTCTTTTACTGGTGTATGAGCTTACTTCCGGAGGCGTATGCACACACTTACAAAATTTAATGAGTGATGGGATAGTGTTAGCCGGCATTTTTGCCGATACTGCGAAGCGACACTTCTATCATTATAGCATAGAGGCACTTATGAGGTGCCCAGGGACTGAACCCGGCCGGTCCATTATACTGACACCGACGAGTCAGGCGTAATGCTGTCCCCTAAGTCCCGAGCGTTAGGAGGGAAGCCACTACTACCAACTTTAAAGTCTTTGGTTTGACCCGGCCGGGGTTCGAACCCACGACCTCCCGACGTTCAACCACTTGAGCTATTGCGGCCGGTCCTATTCAATGAGTGTCAGGTCAATACTAATAAACAACAAGTTGGAATAAGGTTATAATATACAAAGCATGATTGAGTTATATTATTAAGTAGTACGAGAAGGATCAGCGACATTTAGTTCAAGTAGTAAATCCCCGATGTGTCAACACCATACTCAACGATATATTATAAAAAGATATATATCATTGGTTGATTGTATACTTGGAACACGCCTATTTAATTCATTATTGAGTATACGTGCAACATAAGCACGTGTTGTTTAGTAAACGGACACATGTCGTAGCTAATCTGAAGATAAAAAGCACAAACAAAAACAACAAAAAATGTACAATACGTATACACAAGAAAGTATTAGCATACAACATACACGCATACACACGCATGCACATACTCAACAGCACGCTAACGTAAACACACGCACTCATATGAGTTTACTCTTTCACTCTAAAGCATTCAATGAAAAGGAAAGGATGAAGAAAAAGTAGGAAAAGAAAATGACAACTTTATACATATTACATAGACAGTATGTGCTATGTATTTATAAGTAAAATAACTACTTTCAAACATGGCTGACAATAAAACGTCCTACACAAAGTTGGTGATGCCTGAGGGTAGTGCAGGCACATTTCATGCTTTTTACATCGTATATGTGTCCTTCATGTGTAAAATAGCATTTTTTTATTTATACACGGAACTATTTTAAAAGCGGAAGCCCAAACCCACAAAGCCAGTTAGGGCTGAGGCGTCATAGTATAGAGGTGACTATAAATCCAGTGACGCCACCCTCTATATGTTGAATGGTATTGTCTCGTCGCTCAAGTATCGTTTTGCGGATTAGGATCCCGATTAAAACTTGTAATTATTATTACTGACAGGCATCTTTACTCTGTATCTCACCGCCTTTTCTATTCCATAATTGATGTCCTTGTCAGTTTTATTAAGAAAATTATTTCCAGAAAGAAACGCTTACATGTGTCATTAGGAATTAAACTTTCAAAAGGTTCGTTATTTCTATTAAAAAACTTAATAAAGAAACAAAGAAATATGCCCTTTATTTGACCCAAATGAAAAACACCAAAATATCGCTGAATTTTATTTTATTGAAATAATTTAAAAGGTTCTCATTTAAAGTTATTGCTAGGGCACTTAAGACCATGGTTTGAAGCAGGAAGCAAGGCGCGTTGCTTATAAACGCGGCCATTTTTGACAATTCTGCTAGGGTTTCTTTACTTATATTGAAGAGTTACATGCTATTCAACGCTCATTTTTATTGGACCTCTTATAGTCGATGAATATTCATGAAACGGACTATTCGCCAGCCGAATATTCTACGGTAACCGTGAAGCGATACCTAATGTAAATATGGCTAACGATGATAAAAAGTTACATAATATAACCGCGAAGATGTAATAGTTGTGTTCTTACCAATGTTTCCTTCCGAATCTTTATCGAATTCTTGGAATTTTTCTGGAAAAAAAAGAAGACTAACCAGTAACACGTTTCATACTGACATCTGGGCATGTGAAGAGTTATTATTATCAAATGCCAACCAAGAATTTAAATTAATTTTAGGCATATATTTATGCAAAAGTAAGACATTTCACAGTTTGTAATTGCAATATATACAAAAGTACAGGCGATTAAGTCCATGAATTCCAACTACAAGGACCTACCGACTGTTTAAAATACCTCAGATATTAATTAGCAAGGGAGACAATTTCCATTTCACCAATGTACCCGATTGCCAGTGTATCATTCTCATTACCATTATTTACCACACTTTCTTCCCAAACCAGTGATTTTACAAAATGTACATGTACCTTTGTAATATTCTAACTTCTCCCGAAGATAATCGACTCTTATAAAAGAACGGTCCTCGATAATTTCCTGGAAATAGTAAAATAGAAGTGTTAGGTATGGCGGATTTTTTTTATTTTAAATATATCGCAGGGACATGTCCTGCTAATATCAGAGGTGCAGCGACGGTTCCAGAAGAGGGAGGCCCGGGGTTAAACCCGGACCGAGCCGCGAAATATACTATGTATATATATTATCAAAGTCATACCAATGGAAGTAATGAAGTTAACTCTCTTACTCTCAACCCAAAGTGACGATTGTCGTGCGACTGGTCGGCCCGGTTTCAAGATAATGTAACTGGACGTGGTATCACTGTATGCTATTTACAGTGAAGGCAACACGTATTAGGATTTCCTTCAAGTGAATTTCGTCTGCAAGGACTGGTTTTACATCGTAGCGTAGATGGACGTATTCCAATCCCGAAACATTATGCATAAGGAATGTGGTTTTGCAACCACGCAATATAAATTAACATTTGTTTACAATGAATACCAAAACAAGACATTTAGTATGTATAAATTGTAAGAGATAATAATTTATGCCAGTCCGATTATGGGCTGCTTCCCTCGAGAAGCTTTAGATTTGAAATGGCAGTGCGTGTTTAGGCTAAAACTGATACTATTTAAGTGTTTATCAAATTTAAGTTAAATAGTACGCATTTATTACATGTATGGACCAAATATTTAATAGGGGTGCGGCTACTGCACCCATGCCCATGTTCCTTCATAATTTACAAAATATTGAATAAAATACATATTATGTTGTGTTTGTTGTTGTTTCTTATTAAAAATTGAAAATAGTTAGGAAAGAATTGAGAAAAAGACAAGTGACAACCGCTTGTGCTCAAGTAGATTTAACACGGTATAAGAGAGTGTAGCTATTTTTCTAGCATAACTATGAGTGTACTTTTAATTATTTAAATATATTTGATATGTATACCAAATAATTACAAACGAAATTATTTTTAACAAGTTAATACACTAGGACGCGCACGCATACGCTCAGGCACACCTGCACGCATACACACACACATATCTGTGTCTCTGGTCTCTTTATTGTTCGTTTGGACCTTCTTACTATTTCTGTTCCAGTATTCCTATTAGTTTTTTTTTTGTACCCCCCCCCCCCCCCCCCCCCCCAGTACTTCATTATTGTTCTTATTGAACGTTGAATGACTGTCCTTAAGATTTTCATCCTGTTTGTCTTCTGTTTCTACACATCTCTTCTTATTTTCCCCTCTTCCTACTTCATCTTTCTTATTGAAATCTGAATTAATCTTCTTTAACTCTTTTACACTATTTTCTTCTGTTTCCATTTCTTTCTTATTCACCTTATAGTTATCTCCTACAGTTCCATCAGGTTCACGGGCGTCTCCATGGTAATATATAATATCAATATATTCATCGCCCGATTCCTCACTTGTGACGTCACATTTCTTAACTTCTGCTTAGCTTCTCAGGTTTCGTTTATACATTTTATGCAGCACTTTCACTCTTCTTTCTATCTATATTTACTTTTCTTGGTACTTGGCGTTCTTTCACTACTTGCTCCTCTTTCTCCTCTTCACTGATAAGCAGAAGATGATTTCTGTGTAATGTGCTTATTACTTCATCGTCTTTGAAAACTGGTATTTCTTACTTGGTCAATTATTTCATATATTTCTTTTTCAAATTTGTCTGATAACTGTGTTTTGCTTCTCCTTGGTGCAATACTTTCACTAGGACCGTATCTCCAATCGACAAGTTTGATGCATTGCCTTCTTATCATACTAGTTCTTCTGTGTATTTCTTGCTTTGCTTATTTGAGATTGAGCTAACTATTTAGATGTTTTTAATCTTTCCTTTAGTTCCACAATGCACCCATTTGTTGTTTAAATGCTGTTAGTCTCTTAGTCTAATTCGGCTGCGTTTTCAAATCTCGAGTCAATTGGTTACTTAGGTGCTCTGCCAAACATCAGTTCAAATGGAGACACTTTGATGCTTTCATGTCTTGAGCAATTATATGCATAAGTCAATGATGGTATGTATGTATAGTTTCCAGTTGGATTTCTTATTGGCGACGCGCGAGAGCGGATGTCCTCGAATATTCTCGTTCTAGCTAGAGAATGATCGAGGGAAAATGGACAAGGAATTCCGGAAGTTTCGCGATTTACACATTCCCATTCGTACGGGTCCTTTTTCGGCAAATGACGTTCTATAGCGAGTATGAAGTATTATTATATGTAAAGTTGTTCTTTGTATTAATATGTTTATAAATATTATGAAAACTATTGTTCATTCATTAAAAATTTACTATTTTCTCTATTTCTAAAAACAGATCGATAGCCTCTGTAGTGGCACGTTATACAAAATATTCATTTTACTTACACATGACAATCGTAGAATAGCGCTGTCGTTATGGACTTGTTCCGATGTTAACGGTCTCCAGATATCGTATCCCGTCGCTGTCAAAACTTTTTTTCAGTGACTTTTTTTCTTTGTTTTTACAATAAATATAACAAACGAAACATTTAAACAGACAAAAAAAAAAAAAATGATCAATAACAAATGTTAATTATTTTTATTATTGATTAGGATCATTGATCAGTTATTGGCGACGCTATAAAAATGCACTTGCGAGCGGATCCCCTCGGCCATTCTCGTTCTCGCTAGAGAATAGGCGAGAGAAAATGGGCGAGGAGTTCCGAATTTCAGAAGTTCCGCGATTTACACGTTCTTAACATACGGGTCCTAACTCGGTAAATGGTGTTCTTTTTATATTAATTGGTATTTATTCTTTGTTTGTAACGCCCGCGCAAACAACGTATTTTTACTTTTTAAATTTCTAAACATTAATGTAAATCTGACGGTTATACGTGCTACTGAAAACATGTCTGTCCCTTTTTAGGATTGTACATATAAGTAGCCTTATATACCAGAATTAAATTATTCCAGGGATTTAAATGTTCACTTAATAATTTAAATCATTTATCTCTTAATTTCTAATAAATATTAATTTTCATTCTTGCGTCGCCTTATGATGCTTCGCATCAATGCTTTTCTTGTCTGGTTCTTGAGTTCAAAGCTTATCGAGCAATGTCCGATTCCAACGTTCGGTACAGCCGTTTCACATTGGGTGATAGAGCGAAGTTCGTGTCTGTTTGATTCCCATAATGTTGCATAGTTCTTTAATGAGATTTGATTCAAAGTTTGCTCCTTGGTCTGTGTGAAGTTTTGAAGGGATGCCATAGTTAACGATAAAATAATTGTATAATGCTTCTGCTGTTGTCTTAGCTGCCTGATTTTTTGTGGGGACTGAAACTGCATATTTAGTAAAGTAGTCACTTATTACTAGGATGTTTCCATACCCTCTAGAAGGCTCCAGTGTCAAATAAATCATAGATACCAGTTCAAGTGGGTGGGTTGTGACTATGTTTACCATTTCTGACTTTATGTTGGTTAGAAATCTTTCACATTTGTTGATTACTGGCCAGAAATACCGTTCTTTAAGAAAGGAAGTTGTTCTGTCACTGTCACGTGTCATTGTACAATCCCTGAAGAACCTCCAAATGTTACATAGGGAGAAAAATGTGCAGTTAGTCCGAGACTCGAACCAGGAACCCTGGCTAACAGGGCGAATGTTCTACCGACTGAGCTAACTGGACCGCTTACACATTCTCTCCCTATTAACTGGCTATATATACCCCGGGCAACTTTAAATACATCCTCAGATTTCCACCCACCATATGCCATACATACAACTCACAAGAAGTTTTCATTCAGTTTGGGCGTTAATGTTACTTAGGGAGAAAAATGTATAGCCAGTCCGGGACTCGAACCAGTGACCCTTCGCTATGTAGAGCTGTTGCGTTAACTTTTTAGCGACGTGGTTGAGTGTCAGCCTACTGATCTGAAGGTCCCAGGTTCGAATTTCCCGTTAGGGACAGGATCATTTCTCCTCTCAGAATTACTTTAATGGTGTCTGATGTAAACAGAAGCCTGGTGTGACTGTCCTGAGATGGGCTTGGGCCCAGGAAAAGTAAAGGGGAGGAGTGTAGTGCATATAGGCACTTCCAACAGCCTTGCTGTTGGGTTAACCCTTTAGCGACGTGGATGAGTGTCAGCTTACTGATCTAAAGGTCCCGGGTACGAATTCCCGTTAGGGACAGGATTATTTTCTCCTCTCAGATTTACTCTACCTAACAGGCGAATGCTCTACCGGACCGCTTACATATTCCCTCCCTATCACACGGCTACAACTACACAATACAGCAGCACATCTCTTTATATTTCAGGAGCTAGATAACACCTTGTGTAGAAATGTATGTATATATATTTAAAACCAAGCTGAAATAGCCTCCATTGACTTACCCTATTGATTGCATTCATCTCTCTCTCTTCCGTTTTCTCGTTGAGTCCATGCTTACGGGGTGGACCTGCAGACAATAACAACTTTTGTTATTGCGATGGAAACATATTTCTTATTTCTATCAAATATAGAGGTTTTGCAACTTTCAAATAATGCGGTAATATGTAGCAAGTCAAAGCGGCGTTCCAGCCCGTCTGCGGAGTCTAGTTGGTGGATTATATAAATAATTTAAAAGAAAAAAAATAAACTCGTAAAATGTCACTTCAAAATCAATAATCTCGGTATACTACAATGTTGTAATATGCAATAACCACAGTGTTGTGAAATGCAATATAAACACTTTATTTACCAACATTGTCCAGAAAATTAACATTAAGCAAGGAATGTAACACGAATAAGAAAACAAAACATGCTACATACTGCTTTGACTGCTTGTCGCCATTTTAATGTGGTGATTGCCAAGAAAAATTAAAGTTGACGTCATGTCAACAGTGACGTCAAGTACGTAAAACGACTAAATATTGCGCCAAAAAATCTCAGTTTTGTAGTTTTAATACGTTTAAATCGCTCCGAATGCAGATGCATAAAGCATAACGCAGAAAACGTAATGCAGTATGTATTTAATGACAAAATGTTCCTCTAGATGGTGCGGGACAGGCTCAATTCCCGCAATTTTCATATAAAAAATTCTGTCGGTGGAGATTTTTTTTCTGCTGGAGACAGTTAAAAAAGTTCCCGCCATCGGCTGTGTGAAATATGTTTATACAGTTACGCTAATTTAAGTTGGTATTGTATTTTTTTCTATTTATAATATTTTTTTTAAAATCGTATGATTATTAAATGAACTTGTTTAAATCAAGGAAAAGCTTTTATTTGTGTAACAGTTGTGAATATGAATCTTTGCAAGTTAATTAAATAAAATCTCTCTCTTTCCGGAAATCCACTTATTCTTATGAACATATATCGGCCTCAATATTGCTGTCTTCTGTACAATGCATAACATTTAAGTTAGAACAAATATAATGCTGCACCTCCAAATTAATTGTATTACAATTGGGGTTTAAATGCTTCAAAACTGGAGATTGAGGGTTCGAATTCCGGTATGGGCACAAATAGTGAACTTTTTTCCTTCTCACTTTGACAATTATTTTGCCTCAATCTACCAGATTCAGAAGGAAACGTGTATATTTTTACTTTTATTTTTGTAAATGAAATTTAAATGTTTGATTTGTGCTTTAATTGATTACAAATTCGTTCAAGGTATAAAAAATCAAAACCATTTGGTGAATTTTGTATTTTTATTTTGCAGCATTAAACAAAATACGTTATAGAAAATTTTGGGAAACTCTCAAATAAATAGTTAAGCTAGGATCAGCTCGGTGATTTTTTCAAAAAGGCACATTAAACAAACAAAAAGGGGGAAATCAGTATTAAACGTGATGGGTATATAAACAAGGAATTACATAATTGATAAAGTTTGCGTCAAACCAATCAACTAACATGTTTGGTTGGTAAATCTAGTGTTATATTTTGTTTCCAAACGATACTCAGTAGCAAAACACTTTTCCGAAAGAGGATATAGCATAATATTTAGTGTTTTCTTATTTTTAAAGAGAGACACATTAATACCAATTTTAAAAGAAAAAAATATCCATAAATTCATAAAAAAGTGCATACACGTCTTCATTAAAGTATACAACACATCAGTTAAGTTAATTTTCCAATTATGTATACATGTATTTTCAATTGCACTTGTTCACCTTCTGGTTAATTTTTGGTATCGTAGAAACATCCTGAACTCAATCACATATTCTGAATCTGAAACCCAGATTGTATTTTCAAAGACACTCAGCGCAGAAACAATGTAAGTCCCTTTCAACAATAGATATAGATACGTATTTCTGCGAAGATCTTTATCTCCAGAGATAATAAACTTACTGAAAGATATCCCACTAGTCCAAGAGAGTTTTACTGATCAGTCCGGAGTTCTGGTAACACAATAAATTTGTTTTGGATGTCTTGCAGATTCTTTCGTTTTCAAATATTCGCCGTAAGCATCAATTCGAACTTCTCGGATATTTCACGAATCATCTCTCTCGATGTATGTAGGTAGTCGGATCATCTCGGCCATTTCCTTAAATGGGACTATTTTTGTGCCAAACGTCAAAACAAAGATGGCAGCTCAGATGACAACACAATGCAGTAGATAAAAATTGTTTTTCTGCATAATGCAATAATAATACATTGATATATTATGCTACAATACGTTGCAGCGTCAAATTGAAATCATCGAATTTTATTTAACCTAGCTCAGCAGACACACAGCTGTCAAACGATGCCATTGTTCATGTTTTGTGCGAACTACATTTTTGGCATAATCTTCTTCCTACTTCCGGCGAACAAAATGATCACGATTTCTGTAAGTATCATTGCACCAGATACATCCGATGGATGATAGTCCCGAGGACGGTTTTACCTGAGGAGTTCCGATTGCTCGGATATATGCAGGTAGTCGGATCACCTCGGCCATTTTCATTAATGGGACTACTTTTGTGACAGACGTCAAAACAAAGATGGCAGCTCAGATGACAACTCACGACAGTGGATAAACAGTGTTTTTCTGCATAATGCAGTAATAATACAGTGATATATTGAGCTACAGAAATGCACACTTACAGAGAATATAAAGGGTAATATCTCATATATCAAACTTTTTTCCAAAGCCTGTTGGCAACGCGGCCATCGTATCTCTCCCCTCAAACAATGCCTGTAAAACTTTAATTTGTTGCGGCTTCAAATTGAAATCAACAATTTCATTTAGTAGCTGACACACAGCTGTCAAACGATGCTTTATGTTTTGTGCGAACTACATATTCTTCTTCCAACATCCGGCGAAATAAACTATCGTGATCATTGCACCAGATACATCCGAGGTATTATCCCGGGAGCAGAATTACCCGAGGAGTTCCGATTGCGTAACCGTCACCGGAAACATAACTTCGACCTTTTCTTTAAACTTTTATTTTTATCTATTTTAATTACCTCCCTTGGGACTCAGAGTGAAAAATGATGAAATGATAAGATTTTCATTCACTCTTTCACCTAAAAGCACCAATTTATATTTTAATATATTTTAAATACATGTAATGTAAAGAAGTTTGAGGATTATATCGGCTTGTTTTCAGTTATTGTCCGAAAGGTCGCATGTGCGCCGGATTTAGCCTAAGTAGAATTAAACGAATGGTGGATAATATTTTGTGACAACGTTATGGCTAATGACAGAAAACACCACTTAGTTATTCATTCGTTTCTCATTCGGATAACTAACAGAGTCTGCAATGGATACTATAAATAAATATATAAATAAACATATTTATCACATGATTTTCCTTGTATTCTATTCATGATACCCATTACATACTTTGCTATATTACAATTGTGTAATAAAGCTTTTTTTTATTGATGACGTCATCGACATCTCATACCACTTTTTCAACAAGTATGGTTGATAAAAATTCGTAAAATCGTATACTGGCGATTAAAGTCAAGAGATACAAAGAATCTGACACTTGTTGTCATTTAACACAAACATTTATAAAACTCGTCCAGAAAAAAAGCTAGTAAGCTCGTCATAGACACCGACGGTTATTCTTGATTTCCGTTAAATCTGACGTCAGGTCAACGCCATATATTTGTGTGACTTGATATTATAGCCAGGAGGGGTAGAACGAGATATTTTGTTTTTATTCATATAATTTTTATCAAATAGCGATACGGGCAACTGAATACAAAGTGTCGGTCCATTCGGACATTAGCACGTTTCGGATACGTATGTGGAACTATATGGTTAAACATTAGCTTAGGTTTTAAATTCGCGCACTTGCCCGAACGCTCTGGACATAAACACGATATTGTTCTGAGTTACAAATAGATAAATATTGATATATTTTAAAGTTCTTAGAAAAAAATATGTCTTTTGTTTCACTTATTGATCTGTGATATTGGAGAGAAACTTTTACAATAAACGTCCTGTACATTGGACATATTTGTGATACAAAATTGTGATAATACAATTTTTATAGATCTTGCTTAAAGGCATTGCTTACAAATCTGTGAAAAACCAATATAGGTGTGTTTAGTTTGAGATTTAGATAATACAATTTTAATATTGATTTTTAGCCTCCCAGAATTTTATTGTGAATAAAAATATTTCTTAAACTCCTTTACAATGACAATACCCAACGAAAACAATAGCGAAGCTAAAAGATTAAAATGGCCAACTCCCTATACCCCGGGAGAGCAAAACAGTAAAATATCAAGTTATTTTTATAATCTTATCTAATGTTATCGTGTGCTCGTTTTATGCCTACGGGAGAAAGGCGAGCGTAAACAACACCGTTCGACGACGACGATATTGACCTATCGACAGCTACCCCACGAAGTAACTGTTCTCCAGCACACAAAAAAACAATCAGAGAGCGTGATTCTAGTGCGCATGACCACTTGTTGGCGCTGCTCTGTAGAGCTGTGCCTTTTATAGAAGGCATTCTTTCAGAGGACGAAAATGTAGCAGGCAGTTGCAGGAAATCACAGCTGTTCTGTGAGACATTTTTCATATTAATCCTCGTAATCCGCTTTTAACAGTATAGCTTGCAATTATAAAAAGGGTAGCAGGCATTAATACAAAATCGCATCTGTTTGGCGATGTCTTGTTTAACAAAAGAAACAGAGTATGCCGATGTTGACATCTCAGCTTACTTCGCAGCAGTGCATACCCCTTAACATATTTGCCAAAACGTAAGTGATAAATAGACATTGTAAAAGAGTGTTTAGTTCCTAGAATAGCCATCTTCTTGATTAAAGCGCATGCTCTCTGCGGCGCCTTGTATGTCTCACATCCGTGCTCTTTCTTGATTACGTTTGCTTAGTGGGTTTTCCATCTGTACATGTATGTAGCTTTGTGACTTCAATTAATGATTTTGAATTTTACCGTATTAACTCTATATAATTAGAGTGAAAACAAATATTTACCCATACATAAAAACGGCAACAGGATTTGCATGTGGAAGATACCTTTATATATGTCTTTACTGAGTTAGAATTAAAAATTAAGGCAAGACAAGAACCTGCAAACTTTCAAAGAAAATTTACGGACTCTACTGACTATTAATTGATCAATTACGTGACGTATACGGCCATATCAACTAGTCATTGAATGCCATTTCAACGCTATCAAAAATACATGGTTAGAATTGTGTTAATAACAGTTTATGAATCATTTCGCGAAAAGTACAATACGCGTATCCCAAATTTGGTTATTTTTTGGATCAAAACAGTAGTCCAGTAAAAAAAAGATACACCATATTACGATTAATAATAATACGATGATTGCAGGGTTGGTTTCAGGAGAGTAGCATCGTGGAGTGGATTTCGGGTGAGGAAATGAGCATTGCAGAGTAGGTTTCATGAAAAGAGTATTGCCTTGTGGGTTTCGGGTTAAGAGACGAGCATTGCAGAGAAGGTTTCAGGAAAACAGCATGGCGGAGGGGGTTTCGGGTGAGGAAACGAGCATTGCAGAGTAGGTTTCAGGAAAAGAGCATTGCGGAGAGGGTTTCTTGAGAAGAAAAGAGCATTGTAGAGTAGGTTTCAGGAAAAGAGCATTGCGAGGTAGGTTCGGGTGAAGAAAAGAGCATTGCAGAGTAGGTTTCATGAAAAGAGTATTGCCTTGTGGGTTTCGGGTTAAGAGACGAGCATTGCAGAGAAGGTTTCAGGAAAACAGCATGGCGGAGGGGGTTTCGGGTGAGGAAACGAGCATTGTAAAGTAGGTTTCAGGAAAAGAGCATTGCGGAGAGGGTTTCTTGAGAAGAAAAGAGCATTGTAGAGTAGGTTTCAGGAAAAGAGCATTGCGAGGTAGGTTCGTGTGAAGAAAAGAGCATTGCAGAGTAGGTTTCAGGAAACGAGCATTGCAGAGTGGGTTTCGGGTTAAGAAATGAGCATTGCAGACTGGGTTTCAGGAAAAGATGCCTTAGCAACTGTCTAGTTAGCCATTTATATTTTACATAAATTAAGTTGTTCATTTTATAACCATAAGGTTTTGTTCACTTCTATCTCACTTATTTAATTGACGTTTGCTTAGTAAAGTTGTCAATTAAATATGTTCAATTTTATTAGGTGGTACATAGAATAAAAGTAATCATTTGCAAATGAAAAGACTTAACTTAATGTTTTCATTCTAATAATACTGTTACTGTTTACTGAAGCTAATGACGTCTTGGTGTGATAATTTCACTTCTGGTAAGTGCAATATTGTAATTATGTTTGCGGTTTTTTTTATTGCGCTGACGTCAACCCATTGCAGGTAGCTTTTGCCATTTATGGAAGACTGGAAAGATCACGTCTTGGAGCGACACCAGTCGGACTTTTGGTGGGCTTCTTCTTCCTTTCAAAGGCGAAAATCCTGAAATTGCGGAAAAAATGCAACTGACATTTTTCTAGTTACATTTGTCAGATAAAGAATATCATTTCCTCTGGTAATTATATTATTATTATATACATTAACAGGCTTTTGCATTTGATATTTCGTCAACTTTGATAAATTGAATGAAGCGCTTTAAGGTATCCGACAGTTTTGACCTATGTTGTTGTTTTATTGTTGTTGGGTTTTTTGTTGTTTGTTTTTTGTCTCTCATGTAACCAAATGAATTACTGTTACCCGAATAGGTCCCGCTAAATTCTGTTTATTGGTGCAATACATCCATGTACAAAGTAAAGCATAACGGCCCATTTGTCTTTCTTCCCCAATTCCAAGTTTTATTTTACAAGTTTGGAAACCAGGTGACCACGAACCAATGAGATCACGTCACATTATCATGTATGTAATCAACGTAATCACGTTGATGAGTATTTTAGCTGAAATCCCCGTCGTGCTAATTGATAAATTTGGAAATAGTTGACGTTAAAAGATATTTAATGAACGATGAGTACTGTCTATCGACTTATTAGACCGAAATATGATTTTATGCATATAGTATGCTAACATTTCCCAAACAGGGGTAAGATATTGTTACGTGCATTTGTTAGACAAAGGTTGCCCATATATTAAATTAATGTAACAATACCTTACTACTGCTTTTGGGGATTAGGCCATACTTTCTTCACAAACACATACTTTAGTAAAAGTAACAACAGTTTTGAAAACTGCATTGTTTAACAATACAAATCGCGATAAAAACACTCGAAAAGTTCAAGCATTGCAAATCTGTGAATAAGCACGACAGTGATCTGTGCAAAAAAAAAGAAGAGATACCGACGTCAGAGGTGATTACCCGGATAACAATATAACGTAATCGCAAAAGTGAGCCGTCACGTGGTTTTCCTAGTTAAAAATAACTCCGCAGCGTGGCTCAGATAGGAAATACCTGTTTGCAATGAGAAATGAGTATTTATTCCTCACTGTTCACACTGATCTACGACATCGATGAGCAGCATTTTGCAGGACCTTTTCAGGTAACAATGACTTATTTGGTTATTTGAGAAAAAATATTTTGGTCCAAACTGTCGGGTACAACGTTTAAGATGCCAAAGTGAATAATGCGCAATTAAGAATTTGAGCTTGAACAATGCCACCTCTATGATTTTTTTACTGCAAGTGGGGCATTGGGTCCAGTACACTGATAGGCTTGCAACTGACACAAGAACCTTTAAAGGTGGTATCCGGCAGTTTGGAACAAAGATTTGTTTCTTAAATAAGTCATTGTTACCTGAAAAGGTCCTGCAAAATGGTGCTTATTATGCCATAGATGTGTGTGTAAACAGAGAAGCATAAATCCACCCACGTCATGGAAAACAGGTATTTCCTATCCGAGCCACGCTGCAGAGATAACTATTTTTAACGAACTTATGAGATAACTTTAAATAAACTTGATAGACAAACTGTCTGATACAGCCTTTGAGGAATTACCTTTGCCAAATATTTAGGTAGAATAGCACCACCCCATCCCCACCTCCCTCACCTCGAACCCCATGTCAGCTAAAAACTTTAAAAATACTTATTTAAGTGAGACTTACATTTTTAGAACGGAGGAATATTCAGGTTTGATCATCACGGTTATAAAATCTCTATAACAAATGACGCCTTTGCCCGACTTGTCCATTTCTCGTATTATATTCTTCATCTCCAAGTGGGTTTTCGGCTTGCCCATTTTCTCAAGCATTCGAGTCAAGCCAAAAATATCTGCAATTAAAGTAAAAATTAGTTGTTGTCATGCCTTTTTGAGTCATTATTAGCTAATTTCGATCTTTTATTATTTGTTATAACAAATTCGTTGTTTATCCTTCGAACATAAGAACATTTTTGTTTGTGTTGTTGACGTTGTTGTTTTTCATTATATTCGAAGTAAAATTTATTCATTTTTACCTCATATGCAAGAGATGATTAATAAACAGTTATTTTCTTACCTATGTTTCCATCAACATCTTTATCAAATTCTAGAAATTTATCTGAAAGAGACAGAAAAAATGTGTAACAATATTAATAAAAGACACCCCTCGTATGAAACATTATTTTAATGCACAGAGTCATTATCTTTGGATGTACGGTAACACAAGCACACCTTAATCCAATTATATCGAAACGGACATATATTGTGAAAGTAGGCCTGTTGCATTGTTTGGTGCTTTTTATAGTTTTGACATAGAATGGAAAAGTAAGACACTGCCGTACTAAAAACTTCTTATATAAAAGTCAACGGCGCAGCTTCTTCAAGGGACTGTAGGCACGGGCATGCACATTTTAAATCAAAACCAAAGACTTTAAAGTTGTAAGTAGTGGCTTTCCCACTATTGCTCGGGGCTAAGGGGACATCATTACGGTGTCAGTATAATGGACCGGCCAGGTCCAGTCCCCGGGCACCTCATTAGTGCCCCTTTGCAATGATATTAGAAATGTCGCTGCACAGTATCTACAAAAATGCCGGCTAATCCCATCCCATCCCAATGCTGCAGATAGAATACATGTACAACCGGTCAAATGCGCTTTTCCCTCTATAGTAGCACGTCCACCACAAACACTCCCAACACCGGGCTCCTTAGATAAAAAAAATTGTAAATACAATGATTTTAACAGAGCTACGCCACTGAAAGCTACCGCCCAGACCGAAGCTCGAACACATGTGGTTAGATGCTGAGTCAGCTGAGAATAAGAAGCGGCGGCTCTCTCGCTCTGCCTCAGGCGCCTCTATGTCTCCGAGACTACAAGTACCTTTGAAATATTCTAGTTTCTCCTCGAGATACTCGATCCTCAGATAACCGCATTCTTCGATAATATTCTGAAACAATAAAAATATAAAGAATAGTTTGTTTTTTCCAATACATCGCAGCGACACGATAATTGTCATTAAGCGAGCAAACATAAAAAAGTTTTACGATTGGTCCGGTAAATTAATATCTCTGAATAGATGTGGTATCCCAGTATGCAATTCACAGTAAAGACAACGTTTATTTGTCTAATGGTTAAGACGTTGGGCTCAAAATCGGAGGGTCCCGGCTTCGAACTCCGAGACTGACCACGTGATGTTAGTCCTTGAGCAAGACTATCTACTGTTCATTGCTCCAGGTACTCAGTGCCTATGTACTGGTTCTACCCAGGAAGTGGGCAGTCGAGATTGATTGATATAAGTCAAAAGAACTTGTGCCCCAATAGACTATAAATAAATAGGTTTAAACTAATTTCATCTATTTCAAATAATGTTATACTTCAAAGTCCATCTCCTGACGCTTAATTCTAAGATTAAAAACTCAGCAGAAAACATCGATTTTCACATGACAAAACCTGGTCATTTTAGCGACTTAAAAATGTATACAAAAAACAGCAACACACAAACACTGTTGACAACGGCAAACTGAAGGTTGCTGGTGTCACAGAAGATATGCAAGCATGGTTAAATGCTTATTAAACTGATGGAAGAAAACGTGTCTTGCTCCCAGGTGTAAAGTAAGATCCTGTTTCAGACCTGGTGTTTCTCAGGGTTCTCTGTTCAGGTTGACTTATTTTAAATATATTATTTTAGAGTTAATAAACTCAAATATGTTGGCAGATGAGACGCATTGTTTTTTTAAATATATAAACATATTGCACAAAAACCTTAATGCTTACATGATGGCTGCACGTTAAGGACTTTTAATATTTCGTTTTAAGGACATGTGCTCGACAAGACGGACAAGAGTCATACAAATCCAGCTTGTACTTGCAAGAATAGTTTCAGGGGCGACAAAAATTGTTTCCTCGAGACAAATTAAATTAAAAAGTACTCATGGGAACAATTAAAATCAAGAAGAGGGGAACATAAATTAATACAAGTTTACCTTAGAACTTCCTGATCTTATACCACCTCAAGTTGGTCATTTAATAAATTACACTCTGAGAAACCAAAATAACATCCTGACTTGTTATCCATAAACGTAACACAAGTCTATGGGTAGTACCCCTGGCGCACTACAGGCGAAAGTTATTACATTAGTGGAAGTTTCAGTAGCCATGTTTTTTGCGACTAAAGTAGAGATCTTGCTGCTATGGCGAAGGTGTGGTGTTGGTAAAGGTAGCAGTTTTAGTGAATGTGATCATTTTCTGGCACTGGGGTTCCGTGTAAGTTTAATTATTCAAATAGCGTTGCAATGTGTTTAAAGCATTACAACCATATAAAGACTCATCGCCTGAAAACTGAAATTCAAACACGGAAAGGCATACGCCTACATGCTTCCACACATAATATACAATGCAATAGCAACAATAAACTATTCTGAGTATAGTAGCCACCCCCTTAACCCACCCACCCCCACACCCCCAAATACACACACACACGCCCATTGATTTACCTTATTTATCGCAATCAACGCTGTCTCTTCCGGTTTCTCTTTGATTTCATGCTTCCGCGGTGGACCTGAGGAATGAAAATAGTTGTTACAACATTGCATTTAATATGTCAAAATAGTTTGAAGGTAAATAAACATAATACTATTAATAGTTATTCAGATAAAAAAAAATGAACTCAAAAGAAATCAGAAGGTAAAATATTTCATATACTGCCTGATCCTCTAGCCGCCATTTTATTTTTGGTTTAGATGGAAATCAAAGTTGACGTCATCTCGGTAGTGACGTCAAATTCGAGAAGTGCCAAAGTATTGCGCAAAAAATCCCTAAATTGTTTGTTTTACCATTTTCAGCCCGATCAGTCAAAGTGTGAAAATGTTTAAATACCATGTTCGTCAAAGTGTGAAAATGTTCGTGGGAGCTGCCATATTAGAAAACAACGAGAAACGTCCCTTTATAAAAGAAAAGATTGAATGGGGCTGGTAGTTAGATCCAAACCTGAAGGTAAATTACCGGGTCACCCGAGGGTTAAAACTTCCCAATCTCATTAACTGATCTCACTAACTGGCGAGATAATACTTCCTTTGGTAGGAGTAGGCCTAACTGTTTGCGTAATCATTAGCGCAACAATAAGTAGAATTTGTTTTGGTAAATTAAAATTATGATAGTAATATTAACCGAAAAATCGATAGATTTTAAAAAGAAAAAAAACTTTCCCACATAGCCCATATATTTGCTCTTCAAAGAACTCTTCCATTACACTTATTTTGGTTAACTGTAATATTTTACCTTCATGTCGCTAATGTTGATTAAAAACACGCAAACCAACCATAATGGAACAAACTTCTGTTGCTGCCTTTTGGTAGCATAGCGGTCTACCTAAATCTGTTTACCTTTTTCAGAAAAATACAAGAACAAAATAGAGTTTCTATTACTTGCAACGTTATCTTTTAGCGGGAATTTTCTTTTTAGCGGGAATTTTAATGACAACGCTCTCTTATTTATTATGACGTAACTTACATGCAATATTAACAAAGACGCGCTCTTCAGTTGTCCGGAAAAAACATCGTATATTTCCGTATAGAATGTTTAATTAAAATATTAAATAATCCTTTTACCCGTTATTAGTTATTTTCACGTGTAGTATTTTTACTATTCCTAGCAAACAATTTCCTAAATTTAAGTAAGAAAAATATGTCACTCGATGGGACCTGTAAAGTGAATTGTAGTGTTTAATGCTAAAAAAAGCTAACCCTTTCCTGAACGTCACATCACTTCAATTTTCGCTGCATGCTGTTAATATTTAAGTCGTATTACCAACAGTGTGGTTTGTTAACAATGTTTGGTTATGTAAGAACAAAATCTTTGGTTCAAACTGTCGAATACCACCATATATATATATATATTGTAAGGCCCCAGGTCTGTTAAGTGTATTAAAACAAATGTTGTTTTCATTCATAAACGTTACGCACCTTTGAAATTACACATAAAGTTTAACAGCTGGTGAGTAGCATAAGCACAAGGATAAAGACTGTTGCTCTTGTTAATTAGGCAGAACAACCAATCCTATACATGTGATTTAGCTACAATCTTACTAACCAACTGTATCTTACTTTGAATGTCATTAGTTTCTGCGAATTCCTTTGTTGACATCATCATTATTCCTATGTAAGTGATCCTATATCCTCGGGATCCATATAATAAGTTGTGTAGCCACTTTGTTTTATCATAGAAATCACTAATTGTTTAACGAAGACATTGTTATATAGGTATATGTTTAATTCATTGTTAAAGAATACTTCTAAAAGCACACTATATCTTTTGCACATGAATCTTTTGTGCGTTCTATTTTGCACACTATTTTCTTGTGCATTCTATTTTGCCACAAGATTTTCTGGTGACAGTCATAAGATTTTCTGGTGCAGGCGCAAGATTTTCTGGTGCAGGCGCAAGATTTTCTGGTACACTGGGATCAGTATAAATAGCCGTGAGTTTCCTCAGTCGGGTACTCCAGCACTTAGCAGACGTTAGTTTGATTCGATCATATTTCTTTTATTTTTGTTAAATATTTGTTTTATTCAATTCAAGGGATAAGTAAATTCAGTAGATTAATATTTTACATTAGGAAATACGTAGTTAACGTATTATTTTTGCTGTTATTGGAGTGAATAGTATGTTAACGTTAGAGTTGAATATTTTAAGTAAATAAGATGAATTTAACTTATATTGTTTTTAACGTAAGGCGAATTTATACAAAATATTTGTTATTATGTTTATAAATGGTGGCCGCGTGGTTTAATAAGTGAACATAGAATTTTCGCAGCGTCTATTTATTTGCGTGTTTTTTTAAGTAATATTCTTAAAAAAGTACATTGATATACGTCTTACTATTTTGTTCAAATGTTTAATAATCAATAAATCAATTATTTAGTTACACAAAACATCGTTGGTCGTTTTTAATATTCCTTAATATAAATTAAGCTGGAGTCCAACCAATAAAACAACATCACCCCGGGTGCCGTAACAATATTACCAATTATCAGTATAAAAGAAAAACAACACAACATAACCGTGATGTAAAATGCCATTTAAATTTATTGTTTTCAGATTTACGTGTAATTAGTTTACAACTCATGTAATTAGTATATTTACTCCTCAAGTCAACCTTGAAGCCGAAAATTTTAATACCCTGTACATACAATCGTACGAAAAATGTAATAATAATAACGTTTATGTTGATGATAAAACTCGAAAACTTTTTTGGGAAAAAAATCCAGGAACACGAAATATTATAACAACCAAATATAAGAAACTTTACATGCAAGCTCAAAGAAAAATGATCTTAATGAGGATGATTAGATTTTACAATACAATAATGATAAAATTATGATCAAAAACACAAATCAATTAAAGAAAAAACAAACATATTAAGGGTTGTATCCAACTGTTTGCATACATCGTATATATGTAACAATATCTATAAATAAGAACGATTGGGATTCCTGCTAAAAATAGACATCGACTTCACAGCGGATGACGTGGATGAACTAAAATCATAAGTGGTCACATGGTTTTATTGGTTTAAAATAGCCAACTGTGCAGCGTGGCTCAGATAAGAAATACATGTTTATAATGACGGTTGTGACGTTATTGTTCACCTTTCAGACACATGTAGGATATCAATAAACAACATTTTGCGAGATTTGTTCAAATAACAAATACTGAGATGCTTAATGAAGATATTTGTGACCAAAAATGTCGGATAATATGCAATAATGACCGGTATTGTTAGGAAAAATCGCACCATAATTCAAAAGTGCATCGTATTTTCTATTTAGCGTAATATTATACCTAACTCTGAGCAATAATCACATTATATTATGTTCTTTGAAAACTCAAGATTGGCCAAAATACATACGTAACAAGCACAACATAATTTTGCAAAATAATACAAACAACAATAAAAAATGATATGCAAAAACGTAATACAATTAAATCAGATATATACGTTTAATGCTCTGGTCATTACGTTCAGAAAGAATTATGTAAAACTGTCGACCAAGCTAGAAAGTCAGTAACAAACACACGTGAATAATTTGATTCAGTTTAACAAAAGAAGAAGTATTTAACCTTGAAAGCTTAGACATTAAATATAAGCATGCTAATCAAACATCCAAAATGCAGTGCACTTCCGGAATCTCACTTGTGACATCACGGGTTAAGAAATCCACTTCCGGAAATGGTCATGTCGCGTTTATTATTGTTGTTCATAGTTATTTATTCAATGTTTTGTCACCATTTTGTCGTCTATGGAAGACTGGAGAGGTTACGTTTTGGAGCGACACCTGTCGGTCGTTCAGATTCCTTTATCTTCTGCTCGAATAGTGAAATCCTTAAAAGAAAGTCAGGAACATGAATCATCAACATGTAATAAATACAACCAAGGGTTAATTCTACCATGTGTTCAGGGCGTTTTTGTCATTATTTGAACACACACTTTCTGAAAAAGATTTACTTAGTATTAAATCTGATCAATAAATTTGGACAGTTAAGGATTGTAAAAAGTTAAACTAATGAAAAATGACACTTTTAATCAAATATCACTTAGTATCATTATTAAAGGCGGTATCCAATAATTTGTCTATATCAAATATATTTAACAATATTTTTTCTCTGCTTTGGGGAATTGGGGCATAATTACTGCTGAAACTCGTTCTTTAATCTAAATAAAGACGATTTTGAACATAACTATATTGTTAGACAGTTCTGGTCGCGAAAGAAAACACTCTGAATATTCATTTTTTCCAATTCTATAAATAGTGCGATAGTGGTCTCTTCTAAGAATAGATATCGACGTCATAGCGGATTTCCTTGATGACGATATACCATGATCTAAAAAGTAAGTAATCACGTGGTTTTCTTAGTTTGAAAATAGCTATCTCTGCAGCGTGGCTCGGATAGGATATACCTGTTTGCAATGATGAGCGGTGATTTATGCTGGAATGTTCACACATATGTAGGGCATTAATGAGCAGCATTTTGCAGGGCCTGTTCATGTTAAACTCACTTATTTGGTTATTTGAGATTAAGGAAATTTGGTCCAAACTGTCCGATACCACCTTTTAGAACTACATTTAAGAACGTCGTTACTTCCCTTCTTTCTTACTGAAATGTGTACATGTGAACAAAATCTAAGTTAATATCTACTTTAAATGAGTCTTTGATAACATAACTCCTTTATAACTTTGTGTGAGACTTTTACACCAGCAATATAAACTGGAAAACTTATCCGATCCAGGAATAGAACCTAGAACGTAGGTTTGATGTGCTAGAGGATGCACAAATATAGACCAATCGGAACTCCTCGGGTAATTCCGTCCTCGGGACACTCATCCCTCGGATGTATCTAGTGCAATGACACTTATTGAAATCACGATCGTTTTGTTCGCCGGAAGTCGGAAGAAGAATATGCCTAAAATGTAGTTCGCACAAAACATGAACAATGGCATCGTTTGACAGCTGCATGTCTGCTTCGATAGGTAAATTAAACTTGGATGATTTAAAGTTGAACAAAATGAAGGTTTACAGGCTTCGTACTGTAGTGAGCTGTCATCCGAGCTGCCATCTTTGTTTGACGTCTGTCACAAAAGCAGTCCAATTTAGGGATCCGACTACCTACACACATCCGAAGGGATGATTCGTGAATTATCCGAGGTGTTCCGATTAAAATATAGACAAATAAAAACGGCGACTTACAATTTAAATACGGACTTCTTTGGGCCGATCTTCACTGCGGCGAAATCTTTGTAACAGATGGTGCCCTTGATTGACTGTTCAACTTCTCGGACCATCTTCATTTCTAGGTAGATTTTCGTCTGGCCCAACTTCTCGAACTTTTGAAACAAAGCGAATAAATCAAAAATCATATTTGTTATTAAATAAAATACATTTACATATATTAAGAGCAAAACAAAATAATTATAGCACAATTAACATCTGAAAGAAATTTAGAGAAAACACAACAGAATAAAACTTTTATTGGTATTGTGCTACAGGCGCGTTTCTGCCTTTACGCACTTTACGCATGTGCGTAACTTCCGTTCGAAAAATCGAAAATCTAAAAGTACTAAAAACACTAAGTAAGTCGATGCCTAATCCGGGTTAGGAATGACATATTTTATTTCCGTAGTTTCTATGTTATAAAATCTTATTACAACACCCATCAAGTAAAAAAGATTTAAATTTATTAAATTTCCTTGCATGTCTGCATTTTTACCTGATATTCATTAGAAAAGAACCGAATATATTCAAAAGTATTACTACAAAGGTTATTTCCCTTGTAATTGTGCGTAACTTCAGATACGGCCTAGATACGCGCCTGTTGTGCTATATTATGCAAACATTTTATTTCCACATTTTTTTTTAATTTAAAGATAGATTGATTAATCGAATTAATTGGATAATCGATTTATTGGTTGGTTTGAAATTAGTGATTTGAATAAGTGAGTGGGTGGGTGAGCGAGCGAGTGAGCTAGTGTTTGAGTACAACCCAAAGATAATTCCTATTAACAGCATAGACTTTTGATAAGCTCAAACGGGGTCTTCATCAGTTTATTATAACACATTGAAATATAGCACGTATTTTATCAGCATATACATGAACTAGAAATATTTAAAACCTGACATTTACAAAAAATATCAAAACAAATAAAAAGAAATAAACTTTGTCAAAGCGATAACGATAAGCTACACATGTAAACAAAGTAAAACTTACTCACCTAAGTCATTTGTCTCACCTTCTGAGTACATTTAAAGTTGTAATAATTGAAAACATAGTCCAAACACTTACCTTAGTGTTACCAGCGTTGCAATCAAATTTGTAAAGTGTTATACAACGACAGATATTTGAATCTTTTTATATCCGTTCGTAGTTCGAACCACATGTTGGTTTTCCGTGTCATGTTTTAACATGATCATATAATATCATAGGTTTGTTTATTTAGGTTCATCAGCTAAAAGGTGCGATAAATAACGCATTCATGAAAGGTGTTGCCTTTAATCCGTTTTACAGAGAATTAAGAACTAGTATATTACCAAAGTATTTTTGCTCTTGGCCAAGCATTGTTAAATTCAAACAACTGATGAAATAAAGCTAATCAAGATTAACTAAAAGATTAGCTAGGTTTGTATATCTCGCAAACTGTAAAAGAAGTAATATATTGTTGTTTGGAGTTTTTTAACTTGCAATGTTACCATGTAGTAAAGTTGTACTTGACTTAATAGTATACACATACACTGTGTATTTGTTTCATGCTTTTTTCTTTCTTTAACATGTATAGGATTAATTACTTCATATGTTTGCTGTGATATGTCGCCATATTCATGTTATGGCAATGAACCAACAAGTTTGTGCCAATAAAATATTGAATTGAATAAAATATTGAATTGTTTAGTGGTGTGCACTTCTTTGACAATGATTTTATATTGCCAGGTCGGTATTGCGTAATCTGTTCAAATTGAATAGAAATCTTTAATAAAGAGGAGTATATTTTAACTGCAAAGGATAAGTATATATTTGCACAAATCAATATTTCACAAATAATTGTTACTTACAATATGATTCAACTGTCATTCGAAAACATATTAGATATTTTTAAGGAACCCAAATTTAGAATACAATTGCCTAGATTTTCAACATTATACCTCAATTTAGCAACAGGACAAAGAAAATACAATAATTTAAAGCAAAAACACGTACAATTTTGAACAGTCATTTAAAGCCGAAAATGAATGATAATTATTTCTTATTTATTCTTAATATAAGAAAGGAACATACCCATATTATCATAGTATTGTTATACATTGCCTACAAAACAAAAAACAATGATTACAAAATTAAGTAACATATACGTACATACATATATGGTGTTGTGTATGGTATTATAAGATAGCTGTTCGTTATAAGTATCCATAATGTATATATATGTGTGTGTGTGTGTGTGTGTGTGTGTGTGTGTGTGTGTGTGTGTGTGTGTGTGTGTGTGTGTGTGTGTGCGTGCGTGCGTGCGTGCGTGCGTGCGTGTGTGTGTGTGTGTGTGTGTGTATATTCCAATAAACCAATGATTACAGTCACAAAATTAATGATGTTATATATAATTATAACTTAATTTTGTGACTGCAATCATTGGTTTATTAGAGTATATATAAAACATATGTATACATATGGATATTTTTGTTACGAACCACTGTTTAATTATGTCGTATATAAAACTATTGGATTTTTAAATGATAGCTCTTTATCAAATACCGTGATGTATATTGTGTTGAGTCTGAATGCGTTGTATCTTGTATCTTGTTGCAATAAGCACATGCATGTTTAATGCATAAAAGATTGCTTTGAATTAAAAAGTACGCTTAAAAAGTTATTATCAGGGGTGTAAATTATTTGTAAACCATGTGAAGAGTGTAAAAGCTTGTCGTATGGAAATTTTAACACGCGAGATCACAATTTCATTGCCTTCGACTTCGACTTCATAATCTGATTTCATAATTATAGCATTATTTGTAAATACATGTATCTGTATCAACGCCAGACTTCCCACGCCAATTCTGTTGGCAGAATATACATTCTATAAGAAAAAGTTGCTGCATGGCTCAATATCAAAAATAATATATCAGAAAGCTAAGCATATTTAGCAGAGTAGCATTTAGTAACTACTTCATTTGCTTCTTGGTATAATAAATATTTACAAATAACAATAATTACAATAAGATGTTGTGTTGTTAACTGATTCACTGTCGGTGTGAAAGCACGTTTTAATGCCTTAGGCAAAACAATGACGGTTGTAAATAACACCCTCTTCTCCAATTCTTTACGAAGAGGAGCAGGAATGGATCCAGGGGTGGGTCAGGGTTGGTTAGGGTGGGAGAGGGATGCCCCCACCCCTCCTCCTCCAACCAGGTAAAAGAGTAGAGTTGTGAAAACACATACATGTAAGCTTAAAAAATATAGAATATTAAGCTTTAAAAAGTAAATTTTATCTGTTGCTTGCTATAATTGCATATATATATATATATATATATATATATATATATATATATATATATATATATATATATATATATATATATATATATACAGAGAGAAAGACGAGAGAGAGAAAGAGAGTGAGTGAGTGTGTGTGTGTGTGTGTGTGAGAGAGAGAGAGAGAGAGAGAGAGAGAGAGAGAGAGAGAGAGAGAGAGAGAGAGAGAGAGAGAGAGAGAGAGAGAGATGTGGGTTCAAGTTCAGTTCGGTACTGAATGTGAGGTCTTTCAGCTGACATACGGTGCGGCGGTGGTTCTATCCGGGCATGTGTCTAGGGTCTTCTTCCACCAAAAAGCTGGACGTTGATATTATGATCACAAATGGTCGCTGCAACACTGTCGTATACAACAACATACAGAATGGCATTTACATTTATTCTTCACTTGTTTACATGTATAATACAGTTAGACCCATTCATCAAATCATCAAATCAATCCCCACGTATGTAATTCTTGTACATGTAGTCGTACAAAAGATGAAACCGGATCGGAACAAAACTAAACAATAATGTCCTCGAGCTGTTTGGAAGAAAATTCACACAGTATAAATCCTTTATTGAGCTCAATAATGTACAAAATTCATATTCTTTAATATTAATTTATAAGTACCACAGTCCTAATACCATAACATACGACAAAACACAAACATAACAAGGTATTCATAACTATGCAAAAACATTCACACAACTATAAAAATACGCACACGGAAAGTGCGAAATGAACACACATATCATAGAAAGATAATTAAATAATGCTTTAGACATCCAGTAGAAAATGACGATTAATAACATACTAAGCTGGAGCATCAATAACACACAAACATGAACAATTATATTCAACAATGGAAGACACGTATTTACTGTTTCCCTAATAACCTCCCAACCACTTGCTATTCAAATATCTCTGCCCATGCAGTGCACATCCGGAATATTACTTTTGACGTTACGACATAAGATTTCCACTTCCGGAAAAGGTAATGGCGCACTCGTCATTGTTGTTCTTAGTTGGGGGGTTTTCGATGTTTTGTCGTCATTCATGTCGTCAGCCTATGGAAGACTGGAGAGATCACGTTTTGGGGCGACACCTGTCGGCCGTTCAGACTCCTTCATCTTCTGCTCGAACAGTAAAATCCTGAAACATGGCGGGAACATAAAATTTAGACATTTTGTCATGACAAATGCAGGTAATTATATGCATTTAACCCATTCCAATTTTTGACGAATTTTTAATTGAACCATTTTTCTATACAAATCAGTTTAGCAAGTTGGTATTGTCGTTTAGACCGGAGATGTATATCACATGTACTGGGGATCCAGAAGTACATATATAAGTTGAATTTATTTTTGTTATCAACTTCAATCAGTCAGAAACGACTAATTTTTCCAGTCAGTGGAGTGCATTGAAGGTGGTATCCGAGAGTTTGGACCATTTTTTCTCAAATACTAAATATGTGCTTTTTACCTGAGAAGTTCGTGCAAAATGCTGTTCATTGAAGCCCATAGATCTGCGTGAATATTGAAGCATAAATCCCCATTTGTCATTATAAACATGTCTTTCCGAGCCACGCTGCACAGTAAGCTAATTTTTAACTCAGAAAACCACGTGACTACTTTCTTGTGAGATTCCGTTATATCACCATCCGGGTAATTCCTCTGACGTCAAAATCTATCTTAGCAAAGATCGCTGTCTTACTTTTTTTCGATTTGAAAAGAATATATGTAACCGGGTCAACTTTTGATAAAGACCTGTTGTAATAGTTTTGTCCCTTTAATCATTATTTGGAATAACCGCTTTGAAATCTATTATCTCCCCTTCATTTTGATTGCAATAGGAACTCCTCGGGAAATTCCGTCCTCGGGACAATTGTCCCTCGGATGTATCTGGTGCAATAATTCTTACTGAAATCACGATCGTTTTGTTCGCCGGAAGTCGGAAGAAGAATATGCCTAAAATGTAGTTCGCACAAAACATGAACAATGGCGTCGTTTGACAGCTGTGTGTCTGTTGCGCTAGGTAAATTAAACTTGGATGATTTAAATTTGTAGCCGCCACAAATTGCAGTTTTACAGGCTTTATACTGTAGTGAGCTGTCATTCGAGCTGCCATCTTTGTTTTGACGCCTTTTACAAAGGTAGTCCCATTTAGGCAAATGGCCGTGGTGATCCGACTACCTACATACATCCGAGGGATGATTCGTGAATTATCCGAGGTGTTCCGATTGAGTTGATTGGGAATGTAATAAGTACCTACCATTCTATTTTTACTTTCCAGCATTTAGTGGTTACGTGATATACTTATGTATTCAGTAGAGAAAAAATGTTGGAAGAGAGGAGATGTAAATTGTCTTGTGACAATATTAATATTTACGTTTTACTTAATTGTTTAAGTAACTTAGGAACCCACATTAGAGGTTGGAACAATATAAGCATCCTTGTTACCAGTCAGCCTCACCTGTGAGTCTAGAAAGAAAGGGACCAGTCCACAACTGGTAGGTTAACGAACTTCTAAATATTGTAATCCTCTATGTCATTGTTGTTGTTTTAGGGAGAATAATGTAAACACTATACATTTTATAGCGCATACATTCTTTTTAAGAAAGGCCACTGATCATGGTTGTTTTAAAGTAAAATATATTATAAATCACACCCGGTTAAATAAACACCAAGAGCGTTTGTTTTTTCGCGAATGTTTTATGTGGGTAAAGGAGACTTTATTCTCACCTGTTAGTAGTGATGTACGAGTGTTTTAAGCGTCTTATTCATTCAATATCTCTTAAATGAGTTTCTTAAAAGACTAGTTGCGTTATTTAATTAATTGTTTTTTACATTAATAAGTATGTAATACAAATGGTGCAGCATAGGTTATGTCCATGTAAAGTTCAGATGTTAGAATTTATTTTCAGCTCGCTTTAAGTCAAAGAACTCATCGGGTGTCCAACATTGTCGTTCGTCTGATAACGTTCTGTCCTTTCGAACAGATATTCGACGCCTTTCGATGATTTGCATCAATGCGTTTCTTGTTCATTCACTCTAATGATGCAGACTTTCAGGTAAGTATTTTCAACTTTCACAAATTAAATATTATATTTATATATACTGGTACATAAGATAACGCAAGTGTAATAGACAAAATGCAGAATTTTAAAATTTACGCAACTAATGTGTTGTATACTTTGATTTCGATGTTTATGCCAAATTTTAAGAAATTTCTCCATCAAGTTTTGAATTTATAGATATTATTTCTTCTAAAATTAATATTTAAGGTGTTTTCGTTTGGGCATAAACATCAAAATCGATGTATTTAACACATTAGTTGCGTTAATTTTAAATTCTGAATATTGTCCATTACACATGCGTTACCTTAAATAGGTACTTACAGTTTGAGTACAGAGGTCTTCGGACCGATCATCATGGCGATGAAGTCTCTATAACAGATGGCGCCCTTGTCCGATTTGTCAACCTCTCGGATCATCTTCTTCATCTCCAGGTGGGTTTTAGTCTGTCCCAACTTCTCGAGCATCCGTGATAAGCCGAACAAATCTAAAGCAGAACAGAACAAAATTTTGGGGTTTCTAAAGAGCATTGCACAATAACACCGTCAATTTAAGTTCAACTACGCTAACACAAACGGATAATTTTAACATTTATTTTAAACATTTTGTAAGAAGATAAGCAGAAGAATCAAAATTTGTGCTCGATAAAACGAATATAAAACAACAAAGTAGAAGAGAATATAGTATCAAAAATACACCATACAGAGAAATCAAAACTTATGTGGAAGAAGCGACAAACCCTTCCTATTTCTCCTTCGAAGTATGTTTGCTTGTTAAACATGTAAAATACTCCTTTTCAAACTTATTATGGATTACATGTAAAATACATCGTTCAGATTTACTACGGACTACATGTAAAATACATCGTTCAGATTTACTAGGGATTATATGTAAAATGTATCGTCCAGATTTACTTCGACCAACATGTAAAATGCATCGTTCAGATTTACTACGGACTACATATAAAATGGATTATTCAGATTTATTAGGGATCATATGTAAAATGTATCGTCCAGGTTTACTACGGACTACATGTAAAATGGATTATTCAGATTTATTAGGGATCATATGTAAAATGTATCGTCCAGGTTTACTACGGACTACATGTAAAATGGATTATTCAGATTTATTAGGGATCATATGTAAAATGTATCGTCCAGGTTTACTACGGACTACATGTAAAATGGAGTATTCAGATTTATTAGGGATCATATGTAAAATGCATCGTCCAGATTTACTACGGACTACATGTAAAATGGAGTATTCAGATTTATTAGGGATCATATGTAAAATGTATCGTCCAGATTTACTACGGACTACATGTAAAATGGATTATTCAGATTTATTAGGGATCATATGTAAAATGTATCGTCCAGATTTACTACGGACTACATGTAAAATGGATTATTCAGATTTATTAGGGATCATATGTAAAATGTATCGTCCAGGTTTACTACAGACTACATGTAAAATGGATTATTCAGATTTATTAGGGATCATATGTAAAATGTATCGTCCAGGTTTACTACGGACTACATGTAAAATGGAGTATTCAGATTTATTAGGGATCATATGTAAAATGTATCGTCCAGGTTTACTACGGACTACATGTAAAATGGATTATTCAGATTTATTAGGGATCATATGTAAAATGTATCGTCCAGATTTACTACGGACTACATGTAAAATGGAGTATTCAGATTTATTAGTGATCATATGTAAAATGTATCGTCCAGGTTTACTACAGACTACATGTAAAATGGATTATTCAGATTTATTAGGGATCATATGTAAAATGTATCGTCCAGATTTACTACGGACTACATGTAAAATGGATTATTCAGATTTATTAGGGATCATATGTAAAATGTATCGTCCAGATTTACTACGGACTACATGTAAAATGGATTATTCAGATTTATTAGGGATCATATGTAAAATGTATCGTCCAGGTTTACTACGGACTACATGTAAAATGGAGTATTCAGATTTATTAGGGATCATATGTAAAATGTATCGTCCAGATTTACTACGGACTACATGTAAAATGTATTGTTTAAATTTACTGCGGACTACATTTAAAATGTATCGTTCAGATTTACAACGGATTACATATACAGCATAAATATATTCGCTGGAACGGAATAATATACATAAACGTTTCGTCTGGCATGTGGTTAAAATTGATACTCAAACGAAGTTTTAAATAAATAAAGGAAAATAACAGACACAAAAATAATAAAGACACACTGCTGTTTGGAATTAAGACCGGACCTCTTGGCTAACATTCCAGGGCTATACAGACTCCTCTAATAAATCTTAGTACATGCTTGTTAAATTTTGTTTTATTTTACATGTTGTTGTTTTCTGAGGAAGTCGTTTAAGATAAAACAAGGGATTATGTCTTACCTATGTTTCCATTAGCATCTTTGTCAAATTCCATGAATTTATCTGCAATAGACAAACAATTATTCGTTATAATTTCAAGTTTTAACTTCTTTAGGAACGTGCCTTACTATTGGCCCTACTGTGTTATATTTTTTAATGAAAATTCATCACAACGATACTATAATTGTCTTTATAGCGCCGCGTAACTATTAAATGTAGAGGCAGGCCCCCGGAAAAATCACGGTCTGGGTAGGACCACTTGCCCAATGCACGGCAGCTGAATTTCTAAGTGTTTCTGTGAAAAACTTTCTCAAATGCTAGTATTATATCTAATGTTGTATCTGAAAGGATGGGTGTTCGTAGGAGGTTCGTGCAGTTTTGTTAAATCTTTATAAAACGTGTATCGTTAAGCGTTTAACTATGCTCTAGGACAAGTTGTTGTCAGTTTGTTGTGTGTTGTTGTTGTAGTTGTTGTTGTTGTTTTCAATAGTATAATGCAACTTAGCTTCAGTTTTACATATTTATGTGAAATTGTATACTGCATTTATAAGTCTTGCCTACGAACATCCCAAACTATCCTTGTATTTCTACCATTAACTTATGACAAATATTTTCGTTATTGCTGTGGAAAATGCAAGATCATGTAAATGTTGATATAAAGGTACGACCTTTGAAGGATTCCAATTTCTCCGCAAGATCCTCAACCTCCGAATAATCGTGATCCTCGAGGATTTCCTGGAAATGGGGAAAATATTCACATTGCAAGAGTTCATTCAGGTGTAACAAATGCGACAGGTGACTTTATTGATAGGAATTAACATATCAGCAGTCGTAATATTCGAGCCTTTATATAAATGTAATTGGTAAATCACATAAAAAGCATAAACTACATTTTCCGGGATTACGGTTAAAACAGTGTTACTCGCATGAACATTTATTTTTATTGCAAATCGATTAAAAAAAGAAAGCGGAAACATTTTTATCCAAATTATATACATTTACATGTAGCTGATAATTTGTGAGAAATTTAAAGCACCCACAGTTTGCCTGTATATGTTTTATGTAACAAACATCTCATCCCTATTCTGGGTAATTTGTCTATTATTGCTGCATAAACTTATAATTTAGTTAGGTAAAGACTGTTAGTAACAAGTGCATTTGTGTTCGTTTGGCATAGAAATTACCGTGTTTCTGAAAGGCGCGTGAACTCGCTCCTGGAGAATGTAACAAAGCTTGATTGGCTTGTCTCCCTTGACTTACCTTGTTTATCGCCCTCAGCCCTTCCTCTACCGGGTTCTCTTTGATCCCATACTTCCGGGGATCTGAAGTGAGAATTGGACATAATTCTAGTTGAAAGTGTTATTTCACTTTTAAATTAATACCAGATTAAGGATTTCTTATTATTTACAGGTACGTTTCAATACCTGGTATATACGCACACTTTATTTCGTATTCCGATTTCACTGCAAAGTTTACGTATGTATACCACTCATTAGGGTATGAAAGTTAACTAACCATCGATTCTTTTTTAGATATAGATATTTTTCAGCAAACTATTATTTACAGAAAAAGTTAAAACAGATAAGCGACAGCTATGATCCTCAGATCATGTGACAAAATAGTGACTTGTCGCCATTTAAGGTCTTAAAGCGACCTGGTCACAGTTTGTGCCAGGTACGTGACACAAAGGACCACAGGATCAATTCAGCCAATCAGTGTGCAGTGTATGACTGATGTAAACACATGACGTATATAACCGCATGAGCAATTCGTTGAAGGGTGGGAAGCTATGGCGAAAATATTGAAATGTGTCGCAACGCTTTTGATTCCCCCAAGCTTAAGATAACACTTTTAAAGAGTAGTATGTGTACATTTAAACTACTCATCTGTTATTATTGTTATCCATTTTCACGGAGGTTCAACGAAGTTTTGATGTCAGGACTAAATATTTGCATAAATATTTGACCAAAAGTTATTAAGTCGCTTTAATTGATTGGTAAGAATTCCAATCGAACAAATTTTATCATCACTTACGAATTTAAAAAAAAAAAGAAGAAATATTGACATGCGAAAAAATGGGGAAATACAATGCATGCAAAAAAAACAAAAAAAACATTAGGAACACTTTATATGATCTCGTAATGTTAATGACGTAAATAGGACAGGAAATCATTGTTTCCTTCTCGTAAGTGTTATTGGGAAGACATTGTTTTAATCCCGAAGAAATTAAGACTGTATTTCTTCTCGGCTATTGTTTGTAGGGAAAATCCAATAAACAGGACATTCAAATGTCAATTTTCATGAGTGCCGAAAGGCTAAAGGTTAAAAAACACAATAGAAACAATGTACATTATTTTATCTTGTCATCTGTATTTTTTGCAAAGGAGATATGTTAAACATGTTATTAAACATTTTTTACTCATACGAGGTTTTTATTTAAGCACCTACTTTGCTGTGTTTTATTTTATATCAAACAACAAAACACAACACCAATGTTACTTAAAATTATCCAGACAATGGGTCTTCCTGTTGAACATTACTTGCCATTATAGGCCCATAAGACTGGAAACCCGTTAATTCGACATGTACATGTAACTTCATTTTGCCAAAAGCACAGAGGCTTGCGGATCGGGAGGTCGTGGATTCAAACCCAGACCGGGTCAAACCAAAGACTTTAAAGTTGGTAGTAGTGGCTTCCCTCCTAACGCTGGGGGCTAAGGGGACAGCATTACGCCTGACTGGTCGGTGTCAGTATTATGGACCGGCCGGGTTCAGTCCCTAGGCACCTCATAAGTGCCCCTGTGCTATTATGATAGAAATGTCGCTGCACAGTATCGGCAAAAATATCCCAATTCCACACTGAGCTGTGAGAAATGACCGCTGCGCTTTGATTGGTCCGAACATTCATTTGTAATTTGCGATTGGGGATTTAACCCACAATACAAACTTCCGCCACTGACTCAGTTTCATTACACCATATTGAAGATATTAGTGATATAGTGTTTACAGGGAAATCGATGGTTTTATCTGTCCTGTACAATGTCAACATAAATGTATATGCGAAAATACACCATGGGTGGGTTTATTATGTGAGGACTTTGTCTCTCCCATCCCCTATACTCCCTGCATAAAACGTCGATTATTTTTAAAACTTCAGCTGCTGATGGCAGACGACAGTCTTAAGCTATTGCATTAGTAGAACCACTAACGCAAAGCAAGCAAGCTGGAATGTTTTCTTTTTTAATTCTCTTTCCATTTTTAGTGTTGATATCATTAAAACTGTTGCATTTTTTATTTTCGAACAATAAAAATGGGATGAAAAATAACACTGACTACTTCATAAGTCAAGCCATTTCCTTTGTCGGAAGGTATTTTCATATACTTTATATAAGAAATATAAAAAAAAAAAATATGTTTTATGTGCTTACTTTTTAAAAAAGCGCTCATGCTTATTAATAAGTCTTTACCTCAATCAATAAAATTGCATTTTATGTACATGTTTCAGTCTTAAGTGTTTGTCAAAAAATTAAAAAGTGGAAAAATCTTAAGTTTTCTGATGTAACTATATACCAAACACTTATCGGCAAGGAAGGTAAGAATGTATTTTTTAACAGATAGGATAAGTCCCTTTATATACGAAAAGAGGGAACTACACCATAATACCATTAACATTCCTGCATATTTTATCGCTGCCCGACAACCAAAAAGTAATTTTTGTCCCAGCATACGCATAACCCTCGAGTCACAATTGCTCTCTTTGTCTGTCTGTCTGTCTGTCTTTATGTATGTATGTATGTATGTACGTATGTACGTATGTTTGTATGTCTCTCTCTCTCTCTCTCTCTCTGTCTCTCTCTCTCTCTCTCTCTCTCTCTCTCTCTGTCTGTGTCTCTCTGTGTGTGTGTCTCTCTCTGTCTCTCTTTTCCTACCATCTCGCTAAAATGCCATTCCTAACATTCACTCTATTTCTCTTTTTCCTTCTTCTTCTTTATCAGTTCTTCCCAAGAGTACCCCACTCTGTCTATCTCTTTCTCTATCCATTTGACTCCCTAACAACCTTACTCGATTAAGTAATGAACTCGTCCCTTCGAGCATATCAATTTACACATATTAGAGCATACCTCCCATTACTTATACTTGTTGTTAAAGGTGGTATCCGACATTTTCCCTATATCTTATATATGAAACAATATATTGTACTTGTTTCGTTAATTGTTACGCAGAGCAAATAAAATGCTCCTTTTTTGCACTGATTATTTAAGGTCCTCTCAAAAGTAAGTCGTTGCGTGGTTTTCTTCGTCTTAAAATAGCTATCGTGTGGTTTAATAGGAAATACATGTTTATCATGTCTGTGCAGTGCTTTGCTTCATATTTTACTAAGATGTTTGTTTGTTTTTGTTTTTGAAATACACTGCAGCGACCATTTATGATAATTACAGCAATGTCCAGCTTTTTGGTGGAAGAAGACCCTAGGCACATGTCCGGGTAGAACCACCGGCGCACCGCAAGCCAGCTGGAAGAAACTTCTCACATTAAGTCCTTCGTCCCGAACGGAACTCGAACCCACGCGGTGAGAGGCTAAGCAGTCAGAGGAATTACACATCGGCGACTCTACCACTACGCCATGGGCGCCCCCACTAAGATATAGCGTATCAATAAATACAATTTCGCAGGATCTTTTAATGTAACAGTTCATTTGGATGTTTGAGAGAAAAAAGGGCTGCATGCTATCGGATACTACCTTTAATGTATAAATACAGCAACCTCAACTAATAAAAGCTTTTACTTAAGTTTAAATGCATCATTTAATTTGAATTTCTGGGGTATGCGAGTAAAATTGTGTGATCTGTGTTAAGATATACTTGCTTCGTCTACTTTGCAAAGTTTCCCTTGCATTTTCTTGTATACACTCTGTGTTTAAAACAGTTCAGTGTAAAGCTCCATTTTAATCTTTTTTTTTTTTTTGTTGTTTTATAGATTTTTTTCTTTGCTTTGTATTTGGATAATTGGAAAAAAACATTGTTCTGTACAATCTATTATTCTGTACGAACAAACGCACATCCGGTTTAAAACTCTTTGTCTTCTTTTGTTACATATACTGACATACTAATGGTCGTAATGCCCTTACTTATCTTGGGAAAATAAATATTTACGTCTGATTAAACTATTCCCCTCTCCCCTATTCATTACTTCTCTCTCTCTCTCTCTCTCTCTCTCTCTCTCTCTCTCTCTCTCTCTCTTTCTCTCTTTCTCTCTCTCTCTCTCTCTCTCTCGCTTTCTCCCTCTTACACACACTGTATCACGCTCTCTCCTCCCTGCTTTGTCCTCCTTCTCTCTATTATCTCTCCTCTGTCAACCCCTCCCGCTATGTCTCTCTTTGTCTCTCTCCCTCTCGCTTTCTTTCTCATACACTTATA